>OX104059.1:45241552-45354905 GCA_944474145.2 Dicrocoelium dendriticum | reverse complement strand
CTCGCTATTTCGTAATGTAATGAGCGTCTCGTCGAAGAGCCTGTAAACTCGATTGATGGCTGAGGTGTACAGTATTAGGGGCAGACTAGTAAACGGTAGAGAAGGCACGGCTGTAAATTTATTCGTTTGGATGATCTGCGCAGGTGCCATAGTGGCTGCAGTTTTAGAGCCTCGGCACTCTGCCACAGTAACACCCACACATGTTAGGCAGGGTTAAAGCATTTAGGCATTTGGAATGATGGATTGATTTTCCCATGATATGATTGGTCCAGTGTTCTGCCGAATTTCCGTGCTCTAGTAGTGCTGATTTCCAAGTCTTCCGCCTAAACACAAGCTTTTTACATAGGCTATAATGCCGTAAACTCCATCACAAGATACGAGTATCGGTTTACGTGGAACGGCGATGTTTTCTATCCTGCGGACTCCTGCAAGAATACAAAAACTTTAAAAAATTATATGAAGGTGAATATCTTCTTTGACTCATAGGTCTCGGACATGCCTCACATACTGGAATACTAGTGTTATTGTCGGTTTAGTATGTTCCGGTGGCGTGTCACAGGTCCGTTGTATTCATAGACTCTGTTGGCTTGTCACTGGCGACGTACACTCGTCCTAGGAGTTGGATGCACGATTGCTCCCATATAACTTACAAGTCAGATCGAGAGTACTTACTATATTAGGACCATCTTGCCCCTAGGCAAAGCTATCTTTCTATTTTTAACGTCAGCAGCGAAAGTGGTATGGCATTCCCGCGTCCTTATTTTCATCTAGAAGGGATCATTATAGTAGATTACGAACCAAAGACGCAACCTATACGCACTTGCTATGATTTCACACATAACTAAATACATACTCAAATACTTATGCTTGGTATATTCTCATGCGGCGCGACTGATGGCACAGTCCAACTATGTGGTCTGATCAACGTGTGTACTGCAGGCATAAGCGCAACCATAATTATCAGTTGGTTCACGCTTTAATACCCATGGCTTCCAAACCGTAAGTAATTGGCAGGTTCGGGTCTTAAGGTGAGAAAACAAATTGAATAGCTGAGACACATTAACAAATACAGCTTCTAAACATAGGATTCAGGTAACTGGAATACGGCCACCGTTGCATCCTGTCCCCAGGGGACTGGCATTTCATGCAGGAAAGTTCCTGTCGAACGGAATTTTTATTTTTTCTTTTTTGTCCCACACTTCCATGCTCTCTCCGCCAGATAATCATAGAAAACTTCTCCTGTTTTTTGCTTTTTTTGTGTTCCTTTTTTAGGGCTGCTTTTATGCATGCTGGTGTGGCGATTGTTGGGGGACTCATGCTCGCGGGCCGTCAATGCGGTCTTTTCAATTTTGTTGGTTTTTTATACCGCTCGGCAGTTACTGGCAAGTGTGCCTTGCATAGGTATAGTCCTGTATTCTATCTGGACGCTATAATCCAACTTCCTTCACAGGCAGTAATCCAACCCCAATTCGTATCCCATCAATGAAATACGCAGTGAATGTTAACTAAGAAGAAAAACTGCATGCAAACAAGGCAGAATATTCGGTTATTTACCATAAATAAAGCAGAGGTATATTTTACTGCCAGCGTACAATAGTCTATCGCGGTGATTATTACGGATCAAGTAGTGCGGCGTTAGACAGCCGGACAGATAACTGTACTTGTTGCCCTGTGAGCCCAAACCCGTATAATAGGGAATTCCTTGATTGCATTACTAAAATCACGGTTTCTTGGTTCACTGGTCGGTTAACTCTAGGAAAGAGCGTAAAAGTGCGTTAGGAATTTACAGGAGCACTTTGAAGCGAAGGCGGAATATTCCGCAGAACAAATCTGTACGAAGTGAGACAAGTTTTCTGGGGAGCGATTACGATGATAGGCCTCGGCGTCACACCAGATTAAAGAAGGTACTCTCTAGGTAGTTAGATCCGAAAGGACCAGTTGGTAGGAAATTATGTTTGAAAGGAATTACACCCGCCGATCGCGAGTGCGCCCTATTAATGAATAACATGTGAAGTGGTTGTACCGCCTCATCCTAGCTGATTAAGGTTGCTCTGGTGCATTAGTTTTATAACCATTGTTTCTTGTCGATGTTCGTCGGTATCATCAATGATCCGGCCCTGTCATTTCATGACAACTTTTCTTTATCCAATTGATATTATTTAAGGACTGCATTCCACGTTGATTATATTTGACCGATACTACTTTATACACTATTTCTGACTGTAGCAGACTAAAACTGTGCATTACTTCATGAGGTGTTGTTGGCCAGTCCCTATTGCCATTATGGAGCCATTTCCGATGATTGATAAAGTATGTGCTCCGTACGTGGACATCGATTTTAGGTTACATAGAGTCTGACTAAGTGCAATCATCTAATCAGTGTATCATCATGTATTTCCTCGCCCGGTAAGTAGATTTGATAGGTTGCAGCTATATTGCCTTCCACCAAGCGAGTTTTGGAGGAAGCGCACATTTAATTGTATTCTCCATAACCACAGAGGTTCAAGATTCAGCTCTTTGTACCTATTATGATAGAGCGTTGTATATCCAAATATACGCTTCGTGAATGCGCGTGAACCGCTTTATTTTAATGGCTCTCAATCACACTTTTGTAGGTTACTGAACGCACACAGCAATCTTTAAGCATAGGTTTGATACTGAGTTTGAAAGCAATTAGGCTGGTCTTTTTTCAAGCTTAGCATGTGGGATATATAGCCCGACTGACTGCTTACCTCTTTCAAGAAATGATATTTGTAGGTTTTCTAAAACTTCACGACCTGGTGTACATCAACCAAAGTCAAGGACAGATTGGCTGTATGGAAATGACTTTCCATGAAGTTTGAACAATTCTGCTCCTATCTGACATCCACACACCAGAATACTACACTCCGTTGTTGCAAACGTCATGCGTCACGTATCAGCCTACCTCTCAATGGCTTCTTAGTCGTTTTGGATATTGTTTAGTTCAGCGGTATGCTGAGAACTTGAGAACGTTGTGAACTTATAAATACCCTTTAGACTGTCAGCAAACAAATAAGGCTTGTCAAATTGTATAACAGAAACAAGGTTATGTAAATACAGTAAGAAGAGTAATGGACCTAAAACACTGCCTTCTACCACTCCACTGGGAACCAGACGAGGTGAAGAGATGTTACCATTAATATCCACGACTTGCGACCGTCCTACTAGGTATACTTTGAGCCAAGAGTGATGCGGATTATTTTACACCCTACTTACTTAAGTTATTTAGCATCGTCTTGTTTGGGACTCTGTCAAACGGTTTTTGCATGTCAAGGAAGATGGAAATGCACTGAAGACCTGAGTTAATTGCTTCAGTTACATGGTTAAAGAAGTCAACTTGAGAGATCCAAACGAGCGGGATTTCAGAAAGCCATGCTGTGAAGTTGAGAGAAGTTGGTACGATAAAAGGAACGAAACCAAATATTCCTTAACAATTCTCTTTAGTATGTGTGAGAGAATGACAATGTGGCCAATGGGGCGATAGTTCCGGATGTCAGTTTTAGACCCGAACTTATCTTTTGGTATGACCGTAGCTTTTTCCCAACTCCTTGGTTACTGCCCATACTTGAGAGACCAAGTGAAGATATTTAATAGCATAAGTGGGATATCATCTCCATCGTGTCTGACTAAAGCAAAAGACATCCCATCGGGGCCGGTTCTGTAAGATGGTCATAGACAGGGAAGCATACATTTCATCGTAACGGCACTAAGATTAATCGTTGAGACTTGTTCAGACAACTGAATCGTGGTTAATAATTCCTGCGTTTCCTTTTCTAGCTTAAAGCATTCAGCAAGATACGAGCTTAAGGCATCTGCCATGGCAATTGGGGAATTAATGCATTCGCCTTCAAGCATGACGATGTGGGATGGTAGGTCAGTTTTGCCGCCTCTCCTTTTTCTCAATAATGCAATCCACAGTTGACTTGTATTACTACTGTTTACAGCGCGTTGTTCTTCCTGCTCGCTAGGGGTTGGTGTTTCATTTCCGCCTCAAGTATAAGGCGTTGGAGTCTCAGTAATACACTGAAGTCGTGAGTACTTTCATACGTTCGAGTTGGCACTCGTATTTTCCGCTTGTTCTTTACGTTGATAACGTACTTAATGGAGGCTCGGCTATTATCTCTGGAGGCAAGTACGCTTGAACACATAATCACATTGTCATAGGAGATGTCAGAGACCTCCTTTAATATCAGACGTAGGAAGGAAATGGTCCCAATTTAGGACCCTTAGCAGAGCGGCGAAAGCTACCCAATAAGCATATTGCAGGAAGTGCGGGACCACTGCTGAGCTCACATACGAAGACGCAGCTATGAGTTTATATCTGACTATTTTGTGATCACATCCAGGGTGACCGTCAATTGAAACAGCAGCTATCGGGGACGCGCCTAAGGTAAAAAGTAAGTCTAGTATATACTAGACCCCTGGCAGCCACGAGGACCCGTTGCGCCCAACCACCAGTGATGATGGAGGTTATGAAAGCATGTTTCGCGTCTGTTCCTAAGTTGGACCAGCAGATGCCTGGTAGGTTGAAATCTTCATCAACAACTGTATCAAAAAACTAAGTTGCGATATGTAATGAAAATGTCAACGAACTGGTTCTCTTCACTGAGTGATAAATACAACCTAAAAGCTTTCTCTTAGTACCGAATCAATGGTGTGGCATATAAGTGTAAATGTGATTTCAAAGACCAAGGGGTTTTACGACTAGTAAATTGTGCAACTACCTTCTCTGCCTTGTTTTCGATCACTTCTAAGAAACACGTAATCTTTGATAGAATGCAGCCGATTGGGCATAGAATCATGACACTAGGTATGAAGTAGTTTCAGATGTACTGCTTGATGATGACTGCTTGCTTTCTACCCTCGAGGGGTCTCCACCGCCTATCCCTACCAATTTCTACCCACCCCGAGTTTTATACTTTACAACCCAACCCCCCGAAAAAGTTGCGTCTTCTGGCCCCTCTGTGCGTAGCCTCAGACGCCACCACCTTGGCACCAAGCAACCGCTTTTTCCCAATCTACCTTTACTGACAGGCTAGTCTTGTTCTCCAGTGCTCGAATACGGTTCTCCGAAGATGATGTCTGGGTTTCTTCGTGCGACGAGGACCGTTGCGGCCGTGAACTGCGAGTGCGTTGGGCGCAGTGACGCCTCCCAGCCGCACCATCGGGCCGCAGCAAAATAAATGTTCTGTCGGCACTATTTCTGGACTAACCAATCTTTTTGAAGTCCGACCAACCTGCCCCAACGGTTCGCCACTTATCTACCCCAGTCCCCACCAGAATAATAATTAAAAAATAGTGAATACCGGACCCAACGAACTCCGAGCTCCTCTTCTACGTTGCTTGTACCTAATTCATTTGTTACCCAAGGTTCCCACTCTCACATCGTCTCCCTACCTGAAGCCTTCATCGAAGGCCAGCCTCATTCGACCTTATACGGGATACCCTATAATGAACGTGAACCACTTAAACTTACAGTACTTCGTGACAATCGATTTTATTCTTTTTAATATCTTGTAAAAACTGGACCTTAGCTGTAGTAAGTTAGTTATAGCCAGACAGCAGAAGGAAAAAGTGTAAGAACTGCAGTATGCTTAACAAATAACGCGGAGGGGGTTATAACATGAGAAGCGCAGTTGGGTGTGCAAACGCGCGTATGCAAAATCCATACGTCATTGTTAAGCAAAACGTGACATACAAAGCTGAATTTAGAGAGCACGCTGTGTGGTTGGGTTGTAACTTGTAATCTCTACTGTGACCTCGATTCACTTTGATGTAAAGTTCGGTCATTCCGATCTCGAGGACCGTATCCTGAGTGGAAATATTTGGGTGTGCCGGTGTTGGGAAGAGCAACACCTAAATATTTCCAATCACGTTACATAACTTACATCCGTACATTTATCTTACTGATGGTACCTCTCGTGCAATTTTGATTCTTCTGTGAGTCGTAGGGTTCTTTGTTCCGTGTTTCGCTAGCTGGCTTCCAATTCTTAGCAGCTTGTTAGAATACACGCTGGGTCCGGCGACGTCCACTACTGAATATTCGGTATCCGTGAGTGGTCTTGCCGGTAATTGTCGTTACCAGTATTTGAGTTCGGCTCTACAAGTCACGGAAGTTATCTTTTATTAATTGCCTGAGCAAACAGGGTAGAATTTTGTTCAATTCTTTGATTCGAACAGTTTTTCTGCGTAAAATACAATCGCGTTTCATATTCTTAAAACACTGTCCATGAGATATGCTAAGTACTTTTTATATCTCTGCGTTTAAGCTTCTGCCTAATGACTTAGCACTACTCAGTTCCACTTGTAATACATTAACACACGCTAATCTCATTCGTGTTCAGTATGCATAAAATAACAAGCTGTCAGCCATTCGATTAAAATCGTTGCACTACCATTACTTATGTTCGACGCAGAGACAAACGAGCTTTTTTAAAAACATGGATACTAACACTCCTTTGACACCAACCGACCTGTGTAGGTAGTTATATTCATTGTATTCATTAGGTTGACCACGTCAACTCAGGATTAACCATACAGTGATTACAAGTAGGAACAAAAGAGCGTTTACGTAGTCAGACAGCCAAATTATATAAGGAAACTTGTACCTGTGTCACCTATTCTCTCCCACCCTGCCATACACAACCTCCGAGTTTTGTTACTGAATACTGTATTCTAGTGCAAGTAGAAGTGAATTTTGTACAACTCTTTCGAAATATGGTGAAAAGGTTTAGAAAAATTGTCATCCGTGAATATCGTTATCGTTCTCATTTACCATTTAAAATATCTGACTCACGGTATTGCAGGAATCGCAAATATGAGATGTCATCGGAAGTGTGCAATTGTTCGCTGAATAGAATAGTGTTAAAATATAAATCTAACAAAGTTTTGCACTGCTGCATAGATGTTGCCCCCCTCACATGTTCAGGCAAACTGTTCCAAATATGTACCACACTCCGTTCGAAGCCCAGTGGGTGGGGAACTTGCTGCTCATTCGGCACGATAAGTTTGTATCTGTGTCCGCGTGTGCCGCACAGCCCTCGTAAGTACAGTATCGGCCTCAGCATGCCAATGTAATTTCGAAAGCAATGCTAGAAACATCCATGCCGAATACGTGCACTGTGAACGCTCGGGTCGCTGATCTGAGAAAATATGCATGATCAGCATTATTTAGTCATGTTTGTGCCATGGAAACCATAACATTTCTTCTGTGTAGAAATGATTGCTTTCAACTATTGTTCGCATACCGCCTATGACAAATGACATAAATTTATTTATAAGATATATGGAAATGACCTGGAAGATACTTTATCCTTAGGATTCCTAAAATAATGAAATGACCATCCATTGCCATCCTGGATACGGGATGGATGTCTTTATGAAGCGCTCTGTGATAATTTCGACCGTGCAACGGTTTGTTAAAGCTCCTACAATTCAGGCACTCAGGTAAGCTAAATATCAGAGCTGATATTACTTATCGTTAGCAGCTGAGCGGTCAAACTACTAGGACAGGAAACTCAAGTTCGCTCTGTTATGATTTTGGCGGTTTTGTGATTCACAAATCAGCTAACCCTCATCTTTTCGCGATCCAAAAATGGAATTAGTTCCTGAAGTTTCGGACCAGCTTTTTCCCTTGTGCTTCCAAAAAGCACGATTTTATACAGCAAAGTTAATTTACCCTGCGTAAGGAGCAGGGGCACAGACGCAGTATATTACACGCTTTCCTCAGATGACTGGTTTAGGATTCCATGGAAAAGGAATTAACGCTTTTCTACACCGACAGTGCATGTACAGATATTTTCTAAGCATTTATCCTGATTAACGCTGTATAAACATTAATAAGCAAGGGTTAACCAACGGTAAATTAAAATATTTTCGCGCGAAGGACCAGTAGCTGATTTGGAACCTTTGGTTATACTAAATACGACAAACAGTTTTCCTTCTGTTATTGGGCTTTTTAAGTCTCCTCGCAACGCGTAAAGAGGCATTTCCTGATACGTATGAGGTCATTTATGATAATTTCGTGCAGTCACCTAGATTCGAGCAGCCACGAAATGTCAGCAAGTGATCTGCCAGTTGTACAGTACCATACTTTTCTCTTGATTCGCAATTAGTTCAAAATACTATGGAAAGTCTGCGGCGATGCCCCGAAATTTTGCCGTACTTTGTATGTTCCTCTTTTAAGTAATTATTGACACAAATGCTTTCGACGATACTCTTCTTTTTTTACAACCAACACTTTGATAACCTATACCCGCTATGTTCTGAAACCGTTGGGTTACCGCGCAATGCAACTGTCGCAGTCTGTAGACTCCCCCGAGTTGCTTTAGTATGTTGTGTAAAATAATAAATATAAGTACCATCTTGTTTAGAGAACGCTGATACGTACGTTGCATTTGTTTTTCTGACTCAACACACACGCGAAACGCACATGGCGCCACGGTTGAATTCAACACGCCGCTCCATCGCGCGGTCCTTCGCATCCTTCCCTAGCTAGTTCGCGTCGTCTAATGTCGTTTTTTTTAGCCAATACACGGGAACACTGTACACCACAATACACTTTCGTTCTGTCACTTCCATGTCTTCTAGTCAATCACTGGGAACGGCACTCGCCTGCAGATTCTCGCGAATATTACACAGTCTGTTAGCGTGAGTCGGCCACTCGCGCTACACAAAAGTTATGCTTTATCAGGAAGAAAGTGATAAGAATCTACAAAAATCGGAAAAAATCTATGAAATAGCATCGTGCGTAGAGGAACGTTGCTCTGAAGAAAATATTTGAAAGTATGAGTGTACCCACTTTTCTATTCACTAGGGTCCGTTCGTTCCTGAGAAATATGGTGAACCTTGAACTCGTTATTCACTGCCAGTAATACGCACAACCAGGAGTCGT
Organism: Dicrocoelium dendriticum; assembly: GCA_944474145.2. Classification (NCBI taxonomy): domain Eukaryota; kingdom Metazoa; phylum Platyhelminthes; class Trematoda; order Plagiorchiida; family Dicrocoeliidae; genus Dicrocoelium; species Dicrocoelium dendriticum. The sequence goes on along the minus strand of OX104059.1, from coordinate 45,345,991 downwards.
TGTGCTGGATAGACATGGCTCCATAAAAACGTTAAAAACGCCATTTTTGCAACTGACGGTTTAATTGGTTTTTGTAATGGCTGCCCACTTACCTACCAAAATCGTGGCGGCAGTGTCACAACCTGTATTAACGCTTCTTGATGTCGATAAGGGAAAATGCTTGGCTACTCGCTACAGCGGATTTACAGCTTGATCCTAACGTTTACGCTAAAATACCTGAATGGGTACTGCTTGATTGTATTGGTCAATACCTATATATCACCCAGTTGTCCCAACTCAGAATGTATGGTGATTGGGAAAATCGACCGGTCCACGTACAAATTTATTGGTGATTCCAATAAATGCGACATCACATTCTTTACAACTCACATGGTACAAAATATTGTTAAATATTCCGCCATGTTAGAGACACCCTGCATGTAGTACTTGTCAGTAATCTATAGCTATTTCCGGTCTGCAATGGACACCACTTGGCAGCTCAGATCATTCTATAGTCACGCTGACCCTTGTAGTCTGCAATAAGACGAACCACAAGAATGCTACTCGCTGTGATGATGGTAGATTGAAATGTTCATAACCCTCCCTTTAAGCACCGCACGGCTGAGCGAAAAGGTTGCTTCAGTATACTACAGTTTGTTGTCCGACACAGAGGTATCCGCATACTGTGCCTAAGTGACAAATTCGCTGAACTCCTGTTATGATCCCTGATGCCAGATAGAAGCAATCCTAGTCCATGCTTTTCGCTTTTTTCTCAAGCCACTTCGTAGGATCAAAGCAAGAGCTTTTAAAAACAAACGAGCAGAATGCTTGTGCAAAGGAAAAAAGGCACCACCTCAATCATGTCTATGTTGGGACAATTGGAGGAAACAACAAATGTGGTGAGATTTGACCAAAGAAGAAACTGCTCAGTTGTCACACGTCATAACACAAACTCTGCTGTGGACGCAGAGGAATTAAATTGCCACTTATGCTAAACCAGGGGTGATACATTCTATGGTGCATTAGTGATACGGGTGCACGTGTTGACGTTACGCAACCACCCACACACTCACGCGATTTGATCGAACAGCCTTGTTAGGTTGATCGATACTAACTGGCATTTTATTCTTGTTCTGATTGGCTCGTCCTGACGTTTATGCCTTACGCTTAGATTCATGTGTCATCATACAAGCTTACATGTGTCTTTTGCCAGTGCCATCTCACTCCGAGCTTGGGATTATGTGTCCTACTAGGAAACAGGAATACTTGAGCACTGCTTACCATGATGTCGACGGGTATTTCAAAACCTGTGGCGGGGATGTAGGAGGAACAACAAGGACGTGGTTTGCCGGGCACATTTTTGTTGCTCCTACATGTTCTTCGTTCGTGAAAGTGGATATCATCGTATATTCACCCGAGTACACCCATGCGATCAGGCTTGATCAGGCCTAAACAGGGCGCAAACCCTGGACGGTATTCTTAACGGATCATCGTTTACCGCTAATTTCCAATTTCTGCGGCATGTCAGCGTAAACAGAGGGGGACAAACTCAACTCCTTTACTATTTCTATCGTTGGGAAGTACATTACGAAACCCATCTATCAAAACCGAATCCAACTAAATCGCTCACTCTACAAAGCGGCTACCAGCACTTACATCTTTCCTGCGTGCTTTCGCTGGACGACATAGCGAACCCCTGGCCTATCACCCAAGTCTAACTTCCGAGTGGCTTTGTCCAACCGGTCCGTCGACACACCCTTTGTCTAATTGAATTGTACGTGTGCTCCCACTGGAACAAACGGATTGACGCGTTGTGTCACGGCACAGAGTTGACCTCGTAGCTGTGTTCACAGGACGACTGTCTAAAAAAGAACACTGCGGTGCTCTTTCAGATAACCGACTCTCAGAAAGCGGGTGATTTCACCTGGTTGGTTTGTATCGATCCTTGCATCCGACGAGGAGACCATTTTAGTACACTGTCTAATACCCCCTTTACCTCAACTAAGCTTTACAAGCCCTGAGCCCTAGTGTTTAATCAAGAAATGCCGGGTAGCACGGTCGAAACAAAAACCCCACCCTTGGAACAAGGAAGGAAGAGGATTGCACATAAAAGCTCGCAGAACTGCCCGCCTATCACCAATCCGTAAGCAATATGGAAAATAGATTCTCAAGTTCTGTAAATCCATCTGCTATTAAGCGTAAATAACCAAGGCGTAAATTTACTGCTAAGACTCGCAAAGCTCTGACAACTTCTAAAACTTGGAGACATAATATTTCAACTGAAACAAATCTATGCACATCTGCCCTACCGGTTCAGCCTATTAACTTGCCAAACATCCATGACGAAGCTACCGTGCATCAAATCAAATGCTCGTTGCTCGATAACCCTGTCTGTTCTACGTGCACTAGCACTTATAACCGCCTTAGTGCAAGTGATGATGAGTCCCAAAGTAGGGCACATGTTACCCACAGGATTCCTTATTGATTCGATCGCCGCAGAAGTTGTCTGCAAGATGTATCGTTCTAGCACTTCCGTTGTTTTTCATCTCCCGGATAATATTCCGCTTTCAGCCTCGCGGGATGTCTTACTGAAAGCTGATAAGATGGTTGGCATTGAGTGCAGTTGCATAAGACTCAAAAAGTAGCTCCAACCTCACGCGTGTCCAATCCCATTCAAATATCATAGTGTTTAACTGCCAGGGAATTTATAAACAGACGTGATCAAATTGATGTCAACGCTACCTTTGAGTCCTTTAGAAAAATCGCGAACAGAACACCTTTACACAGATCACTCTTACAGGGAGATTCTGACCCTATTCTACGACGCAACTAACGACCTTCAAAAGTGCTGGCACCTACAACACTTGCTAGTCTCCTTCTTAACTTTTACGGATGGTCAAAAAGGAACACGTTTCAATTGAACATAGCTAAGTGCAAAGTGATACATCTGCGTCACCAGCCGGTAAGCGCTTACAAGATTGGAGACCACACCTTGGCGAAGGTTTCTCAGGAGCATGACCTAGGTGTATTGGTACAGGAAGATCTTGGGTGTTCAAAACAAGCAGAGAAGGTGACGAGAACCGGAAATCAACACTTTGGCCTTCTTCGCAGAGCCTTCGATCGGTTTGAACCCTCAATATGTTCCCAAATGCCTAAAGCCTACGTGCGACCTCACGTGGAATATGCTATTCAGGGGTAACAACCGTGGCAGAAACAGGATCTCGTTGCTCTCGAGACTCCCTAAAGAAGGGCGACCAAGAACGTCAGTGGCCTCTTTCATCTGCCCTATCAGCTTAGACTGAAATCTCTAAAGATGTACAGCAGTCGATCTCGGCTTTTGCGGGGGGATCGCATAATGGTTTTCCGGATTCTGAAGAACCTAAACCACATTTGCCGTCCGTTGCTGGGATTGGACCACAACACTAAACTAAGAGGTCACCTTCTGAAACTGACAATTCCGTATAGCCGGCTTGAATGCCGTAGAAATTTCTCTTCGCTCCGCGTATGTGAGCCTTGGAATGCCCTCCCTAATTATATCGTCTCTGCTCCTAATCTGGCGATATTTAAAAGACGTGTTGACGATGCATTGTCTCACTTACATTTCATTGTATTGCTTGTTAGCTATGGGCTACAAAACGCAATCAAACGGGGTCTTGCCAAACGCCTAACCAATGGATTTATGGATTTACACGTTTAATACGCGAACACCTCCGCTATTCCACATAAGGCTATGGTGAGTCCACCACAACGCTTTTCCCTTTATTATGCAATTGATTTTCGCAATAATTTCCATCCCACGGGACTTGTTAGGCGATGCTTTTTTGCCCGTAATAAACAATTGTTCCATTGGTCCATTGTTCCAAACTAACACTCTACCTTAAAGTTACCTGTCCACAATGCCACCCATAACCATTCCAGCAATATAGTAAACCCTCCAGACTCTCCACCAATGACGTTGTTTATAGCGAGCATCCTAAAAACAATCTTTGAAACTAAGCACCACCGTCGCTATTAACCTGTAAAATCACATCCAGGGGACAGTTTCGTAAGCCAGTTAGAAAGCACTAACATATAGGTTGTCGATTTGGACATGACCACCACAGAGTTCTGCGACCTGATTGTTTTCTGTGACAACAAATGATCAACTACAATTGATAAGCCGCTGATAAAAGGGGCACTAACTGGAGGCCTAAATCAGGTATCTATTACTCCATCCTCTCTGAACGTGGGTTCTACTGACCCTAACCCCCCCCCCAAAATCCCGAGTCGGCTTATACTCCTGATCACCATACTTCCCACAATCTCATAACCATACATCCAGTTCGAGCAGTTTGACCAGCTTAAACAGTATCACCTAATGAAAGTACCGGCTACCCCTCACTGCCAAGGAACCCATTAGTTTACAGTGTTATTACTTTCAATATACCTGACTCTATTTCAATTTCGGTAAGGTAGCTAACGTGAAATCTCAAATGCTTAAGACAATTAGGGTGGTTCGGATAATGCAGGTCTACCTAGTATCAGCCAGAGTTAATTCTGTCGACCAGCCCAAGTTGTAAACGCTCTTTAGCGAGGTAAACATTATTCGAAAAGCCTCACACTTATCAAACGTTTACTTCAGTAGGTTACTTACTCAACAGTATGTTTCTGTTTATCCGAAAACTACTGCTGCTTCCATTCTTGGTAAACCACTTATGCCCACTGACCATTTCCGTAATTTACAACTTACTTATATCCCTGGTAGACTAAATGAACTATTTTTTGGAGACCTGTGGAAGAAACTCAATGTCATCCTTCTCCATCAGGCTATCAGCTTCTTCCGAACTTTATCAGAATGACCTAAACTTAAATTTGGTGATTAGCCCTACACCATCAACAAATCTCACTCCTGCTAAAAATTACACCAATCGTGCCTCGTCAACTTATAATGAAACATCACTAGATATCTGCCCCGACTTATTCTACCAGTTAGTGTTTCTACCTATCCAGACATTAGCTACTAAATCACTTCTCTTCAATGTGCTCTCATTTCGGAACAAGATACCTACTCGTTGCTCTATGGTGTCGTTCTTTCAACCCGACTTTATTTTAGTGACAGTGATATTGTTTACGTGCAAAACTCCAGTTTTCTCGCTTGTCGAACATCGGTACCTGGTGGTGATTGCAACAAACATGTCTCTGATAACTTCCAAGCATCACTGTTATGCACTTTCCTTCATGATGGCAATATTGACGGTATAATTGTACATGTTGCTCTAGCTAGAACCTCGATGGCTTTGGGTTGCATTCAATCCCCTTCGAATCCCAGTACTGATAACTTCCAAATCCTGGAACATTTGCTTTGCTACTTAGCAACACTACACGTTAAATGTAAAGTATTAGGAGGAGATTACAATATGTCTGATTGAAATTCGTGCGCCGCACCTATGAAATATTCGACATTGTTGTCTTCGATACATATTTGTCGATGATAGCTGTCCATTCACCCATCAGGGAAAACCACAACCTCAATTTATTCCTTACATTAGGCCTATCCAACATTTTCCCCCTTGTTCTAGATATAAACTTCCTGGCAGCGATTACAAGCTGGTCCAACGCTTTTCGGTGTTGCTCATCCCAAAACTGACATCCCGCGACCGCGGTTCCGTCCTGGTTTGGTCCCATCAGATGGAGGTAGCCTGGGCTTGTAGCGTCCCAATCACATAGCGGATTCTCCAAGTCCAACTTTGAATTCGTTTCCGCTGTACTAAGCGTTGCTCACCGATCTTAGCGGCATAGTGTTTGTGGCATCAGCCGTGAATCATTAAGCTCCGATTTCCAACCCAGCCCGAACTATCTCCACCTGATGAGTCCAAACCATGATGGAACGGCGGTCGTGGGGTGCCAGTGTTGGAATGACCAATACCAAAATATTTCTAGTGCTCATTTGGTCCTTGTGATCGGAATGACTGAGGTCCACTTCAAGTGAACCGTGGTCTCAATAGAGGTTGCTTGTAGCAATCCAAACACACAGCGGATTCTCCAAGTCCCACTTTGATGGTCCAGCTCTCTCTCTCTCTCGAAAACCCATTTTCTGACACTACCCGGACTCAATCTGCAATCCTCTACAGACCATACAATTCCCTACTCCTGGAATGGTTTTTCGCCCATCTGAGGTTTTGTATTAGGAAACGTTTTTCATAACGAATGATCCACAAGTGGCTGACGATGAATCCTACAAGAATATAGATATTTGTCTAGATGCTCTAAAACTACTGAGATATCGAGGTCTTCAAAATATCGTAGAAGGCAGAAGTCACGATTAAACTCCACACGAAAATCTGCCTCGACGTGGAATCGAACCCCGGTCCACGAATTTCAAAATAAAATAAAATAAAAATTTCAAAATAAAATAAAATCAGTTTCTACCTCCGAAAATTTTACACGCAATCTCACACAGCTACGAAATTGCTATTTGAAAACGGATGACCTCAACCTAGTAGTGCAACAGCAGAACTTTATCCCCGAACTTGGAAGAATTTGGTTTATCAGGGGCAAGAATGTTGAAAGACGCGCAGCCGTTAGCCATAATAAAAACCTTGAAATCAAACTGATGAAAATTAGAAATCGCATCCCACTTGATTCACAGTAAGCAAAAATCTGGCAATCCAACTATAATAAGCAGCGATTTTAATAATTACCTTTGTTCTACATTTAACGCCACTGCTGAAGTTCCTTCGTGTGTCATCCCTCTGCTTACTGATAGTAAGCTCTGCACGGTTGCATTTGAACTCCGTGATATTGACTGACTTATTTCCTCTATTAAATTATCATGGTATGCTGGACCTGACGATTTACCCCCAACATAGATAGAAAACGATGGATCCGATATAACTGTACTACCTCTGAATCTTCTATTCCTATGAAAGCCAGTACTGTACCATCATAGTTGAAGTAGGCTGCATTCATTCCTCTCTACAAGTCAGGCTCTATGCATGAAACGAGAAACTACCGCCCCATATGCCATATTTCTATCCTCTCTAAACTGATGGAGCGTCGCATAAAGACAAAAGCTATTAAATTCCAATGGACGCGAAATCTTATCAACACCTCACAACACGGCTTCCTAAGCACGCGATCCTGCGTAACATGTCGAATCAACTTTCTCAGTCTCCTGACTAATTCGCTCGATGTCGGTTCGTCAGTACTAATCATCTACCTCGATATGTACGAGGCACTTAATCGTGTGCCGCATAACTACCTCTTATCTAAACTAGCTGCACATGGCAAAGGCAACCCTCTACTTTCATCGTTTGAGTCTTATCTCACAAATAGAACTCAGGTTGTTCAGATTCAACCTGAAACGTGCACGCCAAAGCCTCCTACAGGGCCCTTTTATTCCTTCTATTTGTGAAGGACTTTTTTAACATCTTTACCTCCGGAAAACCTAATTACATAGATTTGAGCTTTGAACGAATATGCTAAATCTGTTCAAATCGTTCCATCCGTCCTCATTTTTGCCTTCATCAGTTTACTGCTGCATTTATCAGTCCTGTAGCGGTAATTATCTGATGTGAACTACCAAAAAGAAATCTGTTTACAACACTGTGTTTTTCCCTTTCCTATTTACCGACGACACAAAAATTGTTTACACCTTTAATTCAACTGAGGTTTATGTAATGCCAAGCGAAATCTAGCGTGACTTGAGAGCGCTCGACTCGTGGAGCGTCACATGGATGATGAAATTTTCTGCTGATAAATGCCACGTGGTTTCCTAGCGATGTGATATCACACCAGGTTCGCTTACTATTGATGATAAACCATCACCACCACAATCTTTGACCTAGGAATCCACTACTCAAACACCCTTAACTTACCGAATACGCCAGTTATACTGCAGCTCAAGATCGTCGGAGCATTGGGTTTCTGTACAAGACATTCAACTTGAAAGAATCAACTAACACAATGTGTAAAATGAAAACGCATCCATTGCTTGATTATGGCCCCGTCATCTACTGTAATTATAGAGTGAGTGAGCGTGTGACTTTGGTACGTGTACGACGATCCTTTACTATGCGTCTACTACGCTATCCTAGCCCTTTCTTATGTGGATCGTTACATTGCCTTACGAGTTGATCCACTGTGGTTGTGAAGAAGACAAGTTAGCATTTTGTCTTCCTTGATACAATTACCAAAAAGTACCTCGCTCACCTATCGGTACTGTTGGCTATTCGGTCAGCCTGCTTGACGGCTAGTTCAGACAGACAAGTGCACGCAACCAACCTTCACTAACGAACCTATTAATGAGTAAAATGAAATAGTGAAAGACAAACTGGCCGTTGCTATGGTCATCCTGTTTAGTACGAGAGGAATCGCAAATTCCGTGGTGTGGCCCATAGTTGCCCTTGGCTGGATTTTGCCGGATTTTCGTGCCCTACAGTCCGTCTTCGTCCCATCTAGTCTAGCAAAATCCAGCCAGGGATAACCATGAGCCACACCTTTGAAGCTGCGGTTCCTCTCGTACTAAACATGAGTACCATAGCAATGGCCAGCTTGTACTCCTCTGTTTCATTGTACTCATTAATAGTTTCGTCAACGAAGATTGCTTGTGTACTCTTGTCTGTCTGGGCTGCCTGTCAAGCATGCTGACCAAATGCATAACCGGTACAACGAGCAGAACTGTCAGCTTATCGCACTCAAAATAACGACAATAGCAAAGTAAAGGTGAAAACATCACGAATAAAAGTGTCCGACAACTATTTCCTTAACCGAAACTCCGTACTATGGAACAGAATTCCATCTGAAATCCGTGAAATCTAGTCAGGGATAAAGTTCCGACCCGCAATACATTCATTGCTAAAGTTTGAAACAACGATTGGTATATTGTGACCAACCATGAGCAATGAATCCCGTTGGAAATAGGTGCAAGATGGATACAGTCTTCATACCTGGGTACTATTTCTTTCTATTATTGTCAGACCTTGCTGCATTCCCATGTTCCTCAGTAAATATAAGCTATTTTCTAACGACAAGAAGATTCCGAGTACCATTAAATTTTACTCTTAACAAAGCGGAATTGTATCCTAGAGTTCCTCTCTAGGAAACTCCTTCACGCATTCTGCAATACTAATCATTTTCTATTATTTCCTAGAGCGCACCTCTTAGCTACGTGCTGTGAAATTAATATAGATATTATCTCGCTGCTTTTTTACTGGATTCACCTGATGGCATCATCGGAAACCTGCCAGAAACATCCATGACTAAAATCACTCTGAAAGCTTACCTTTATCAAAAGCAAGTTCTCTTTCCGAACGCAGCAAGACGGTTGGAACGACAATTAACTTGATTTACACTGCATACAGTTTTTTCTGTTTCCCTGAAAACAATATCTTATGTACCTCCAACATTTCAAAGGGCCATATAAATTGATTTCGTATCACCAATCTCTCCATTTTAATCTCCTTCAACTATCAGAGTCATCCCAATATTTCCCCTGAATATTCGATTTTTTAAGCATGTACATTTCTGAGCGTATATGTTTCCAGTCGTAAGTTAGGCAAGCTAAATCAGACAACGTCGGGCAAAAATCTATCAGTTCCCGTTACTGTTCCTCCATCCCTTTTTCTAGTTTTTACTTCTACCATGTTGGTCACGACTGAGCCAATCTCCCGAGGTGCTGAACAAAAGCCTCCAAAAGTGTGTTACACTCATGCAATGCAAGTTGACACGAGCTCATTGGCGAATATTAAAACTGCTAGACTTGAAGCAGCTAAAGGATGGCTTTAGGATGGGGAGAGCTTAAGGTATAACCCAGCCCCCGACATAAATACACATATACTTGTCTTATGCGTCACCGTGATGATGGCAAACTCCCATATGACATCCAACAAGCAAATTGAGTCAAAAATATTATTACCTATTTGCTTTGAGCCAAAACAGTACATGGTCCGATGAAATGTGGAAGTGAAGATTGAAAGTAGGTCTCTGGGAGACGGCTCCATGAACGGTCGTATTACCTTGCTTGAACAGACAGCTATATCTAACTTTATTCATACCTTCATCGTCTCCATATTTACTAGTTTTATATGATTGTGCACCTCAAATACTCCATTATGAACACAGCAGATCATCAAAATCTCTCCAATATCCGACTTCGTTGTACCAACTGATCAGGCTCGTATTCCGCCAGGTCTCGCATGGCGAGAAGTACACCATTTACTTAGTTAATTAGTTCTGAGGCCCGATGGTCCGGAGAAGCACTCCTTAGAAGCATGAGTGCAGTAGAAGATAGCTTTCCGACATCAAAGAAATCATTTTCCGTGTCTAACCCTTCTATTGAGTTCGCCGATACCCACCAGATAATGTTAAACCACCAAACACTTTTTCAGAAGGACAATGATATTCGACGACAAGAAATTATCGATTACAACAAGTATCGTGCACATGATCCAGTTGTTCAAAGAGCTATGGGGAATTCAGAAAAGTGTACCATCTGCTCGTTAAAAGTATTTAAAGTACAGCAGCTGTGAGCACCAACACGTGTAGGAACCTTAAGCAAAACGCGCAATTCCTGGTTGTTCAAATTCAACAAGAACAGGAGCAGATAACCGGAAAGAAATTCACGAGCCGGAACTGACCCACGATCTCCGGAATAATTCAAAGGTCTACGCCAGATTGACTACGGTGCTATTAAGATACTATAAAAAGCAAAAGATGACAAACCTCAAACGCGGTCCTCAGGCACAAAACTTGACAGCAACTGACTGGGCACAACCGCAAAGAACCACCTCAAAGCAGAATAAGACACAAACTGAGTATCCAAACGTATACACCTATGCTGGGTAGCCAGAAGTCGGCTTGAGGCGGCAATGATTGAACATGACAAAATACACCAGTAACGCAGTTGAGATGATCGATTGAGTGCGACAGAATAGACAGGTTTGGCACATTTAAGTAGCTGCCACGCGTAGGCAGACAGATGAGTCCCTCGCTGTGTCTGCCGTAGAATTAGTTGGGGTAACCTACACAGGGTGACAGAGAGTTGGCGCAGCAAGCTTGGGCAAAAATTAGCAATGCAAGATGGATAAACTCATGTGCTTAATCAATGTATTTGATGAGTGTAAGGATCAAAGTAACGTGGGTTTTATCATGCAACGCGAAATAAGGAATTAGAAGGTAGTGATTGATCGTGGTAGGGGGAATCTGTAGTGGTGTACTCTTTAGATAGATTGTGCAAATAAATTTGCTTGGCATACACTTTGCAAAGGCCGATCAGGATTTCCTAAAGACAGTGACGTACTCTGTTCTGGATAGCCTACCCCCTGATCCATCCACGCTGGGAGCATACAGGACTTACATGGCTACGCCTGCAACTCCAGCTTCGGTCTGTTGGACTCATAGTAGACCACTATGGAGCGGCAGATATGAAAACTCGCCTCTCATCCACAGAGAGCCAACAGCCGGAACTACACCCTCCGTTAGGCGACTACTTTATGGTAACTAGACCACTCGCACTTTCCTCGTAGGGAAGTTATCCTTTGTCTTTCCATTCGTTTTATTTCATCCCAGTAACCTTCACTCTGGGTAATGTTATTGACGTTTAAATCAGCCTACTTTAGTTGGTCGAGGGTGCTCAACCGGAGATATAGCAGCTTGTTGCCAGTCCGTATACGTGAGCTTTCAGATACATTTTGAATCGGATTAACGATACAATAGACTAACTTGATTTAACTTACGTAACATCACTGAGATGTAAAACAGACAGCAGTAACTCAGAGATCGTGTAAACTAAAGGCCGTTTGACGCTTTATCTCTACTTCTACAGGCTCGGAAAGTAACGCAACGTTAGGCGATTTATTTTTAACGCGCGCTAGAAACTCTAGCCTTCTAAAACCAACACTTCAAACGCAACAATAAGCTGGTATCTCTCGTAAGTGGATCTGCAGGATTGCTTCCAGAATCAACGTCTCTACTGTTAATAATACATGCAGATTTAATTAACAGGGTAAAGGCATCATTGTATTTTCCGTCTCTCACGTGCCACCCATTCCATGGAACGTGCACCATGCCACTGGCACCATCTGGCTTTGCGAAATTCGTACGTGGTCTTCACATTGTACTGGTATGAACAACAACTAAGGGTCATACTCAATAAGCTTTGCTATGCCGTCACCATGGTGAATATTCCAATCAACAACAACAACTCCATGCAAACCAAAAGTTTCCTAAGGTTCGGTAATCGGACCCACCAAATCTGACCATTCTGACCCACAGCCTTTCAGTTTCCAGTTTCTCTCATGCAGAGAATTCACGATGGAAATTAGTGTGAGTTTCGCAAAATGGAACACGTGTAGCGAGCGCCATTGATGGTGCTACACTGAAACACGGTCGGTTGGCTTCACTTCCTTTAGCGGATCCAAAGAGGGAATCGAAGCACCCCAAGGTACTGTGAGTGATAGAGCTGCAGCTGCAGCAAGCGATTCAAGGTAATATCCACTCACTAGGGCGACTACGATATTGTCATCCTCCAGACCCATGCACTTATGAGTTACATTGGTGAACAAAGGTGGACTGACTTCCAACTGATCTAAGCGACGTCCGTATGCGCAATCGCAGCCGGCCAAGAGCAAGACCAACTCGGGACTAAACACATCGGTAACAGGCAAAATCGATCGAGGGAAGATAGCCAAGTCGCCAGAGTTACCGATGTTCTTATCATTCATGACGACGTTAATGTTAAAGCCACGGCTACGCCGTGACCAATACAATCAAAGTAGGACTGCCGCAATTTAGGCCAAAACACATTCCATAAAATAGACTGGTCTAGCAATTCTAAGTGAGTGTCACGGGCAGAGAGAGATAAGCCGTTCGCCGTGCCTGCTGCAGAAATGTTTAGGGAAAATTACCCAGGATGACAGAGAGCCCGAGTAGAAATTTGGCAAAGTGAAGCAATGAAGATGGGTAAACTCATGTGGTTAACCAACGTATTTGATATAAGCAAAAGTCATATTAACTCGGATTTTCAAAGTAGAATTTAAGGAACCGGCTGTGTGATTGCGTTGCAACTGACGCCCTATAATGAGACTTCGGTTCATGTTGAGTTAAACTTGGTCATTCCGTTCAAGACTACCGTATCCGCAATGGGAATTGGTAGGTGTTGCTCCTCCAAACACTGAGACACTAAAACCGCGGTCCCGTCCTGGTTTGGACTCATCAGTTTGCGATAGCCTGAGTAGGTGTGAAACTCAGAGCCTAGTAGTTCACGGCTGACACCCCGAAAACTACGCTACTGAGATTTGGGTGTCGCTCCTCCCAACACTAACACATAACAACAGCATTGTCGGCCTGGTTTGGACTCATCAGTTTGCGATAATCTCAGCTAGGGTGGAACTCAGAGCCTAGTTGTACACGGCTAATGCCCAGAACACTACGATAGTGAGATCGGCGAGCAACGCTTGGCAGAACAAAAGGCAATTCAATGTTGTATTTGGGAAACCCAGTGTGTGGTTGGTTTGCGACAAGCTACCTCTATTGAGACCTCGGTACAAGTTGAAGCACAAATCGATAATATCAATAGCGAGGACCGTATACAGAATAGAAATATTTGGGTGTTGATCCTCCCAACACTGGCACACCACGTTCCCAGATCCGTCCTGGTTTCCACTAATCAGTTGAGGATAACCCGAGATAGGATGGAAGTAAGTGCATAGCACTTCACGGCTGACCTCCTGAAAATAACACTACCAAAATACGCGACCAACGATTCGCACAGCAGAAAGGAATTCAAAATTGAATTCAAGGAGCCGGTTGTTAGTTAGGTTGCGACATGTAACGTCTATTGAGACCTCGGTTTATTTGTGGTAAACTTTGGTCTTTCCGATCGCCAGGACAGCATGCCAAATAGAAATATATGGGTGTCGCTTCTTTTAATGCTGGAACACCGCGACCGACGTTTCGTCTTGGTTTCAAACCATCAGGTGGCGATAGCATGAGCTCGGGTAGAACACAGCGCCTAGTAGTTCACGGATGACATCCTGAACAATACGCTACTGAGATCCGCAATCAACGATTGGCACAGCAGAAAGGGGATGTATAATTGTTTTTGCGTAAACCACTGTGTGATTGGGTTGCGACATGCAATCTCTAATGACACCTCTGTTCACATTGGGGAAAATCTCGGTCATTCCGATCGCGAGGACCGTATACGAACTAGAAATATTTGGGTGTTGCTTCTAGGAAAACTGATATATAACAACCGAGATTTCTTGCCTGTTTGGACTCATCAGGTGGAGCTAGCCTGACCTGAGGTGGAACTCCGTTCCTAGTAGTTCACGGCTGTCACCCTGAAAACAACGCTGCCGAGATACGCGAGCAACTATAGGCCAAGCGAATAGCAATTCGAAGTTGAATTCAAAGAACCGGCTGTTAGGTTGCGACACTTAACGTCCATTGAGACCTCGGTTCACTTTGTGGCAAACTTTGGTCTTTCCGATCGCCAGGACAGCATGCCAAATAGAAATATATGGATGTCGCTTCTTTTAACGCTGGAACACCGCGACCGACATTTCGTCTTGGTTTCAAATCATCAGGTGGCGATAGCATGAGCTCGGGTAGAACACAGCGCCTAGTTGTTCACGGCTGACTGCCTGAAAACCAAGCTATTTAGATCCGCGAGAAAATCTTGACAGCGCGGATAGGAATTTAAGATTGAATTTAAGGAAGCCGCTGTGTGGTTATTTACCACAAGCATCCTTTGTTAACATCTCGGTTTATTTTGAGGCAAACCTCATTCTGATCGCGATGACCGTACACCAAATAGCAAAATTTGGGTGTTGCTCCTCCCAACAATGTCATACTAGGATCGCTGTGTCCCCCTCTTTGAATTCATCAATTAGCAATAGCCTATGCTGGGTTGGAACTTACAGCCTAGCAGTTCACGGCTGACGCCTTAAACATTGCGCTACTCATATCGCGAGCAACGCTCGGCAGAGAAGGAAGGAATTCAAAGTTGAAATTGGGGAACCCGCTGTGTGGTTGGTTAGCGACACGCAACCTCTATTGGGACCTCGGTTTACATTGAGGCAAACCTCGGTCATGCCGATCGCAAGACTGCATCCGGAATAGAAATAGTTGGGTGTTGCTCCTCCAAACACTGGCACACAACAACCGTGATTTCATGCTGGTTTGGACTAATCCAGTAACGATGTCCCTAGTCGGGGTGGAACTCCGGGCCTAGGATTTCACAGCTGACGCGCTGAATACTACGGTACTTCGATCCTCGAGCAAAGCATGGCACAGTGAAAGGGAATTCTAAGTTGAATTTAGTGAAGCCGCTCTTCGGTTGGTTTGTGACACTCCATCTTTATTAAAATCTCGGTTCACCTGAGGCAAAAGTTGGTCATATCGATCGGGGGGACCATATCGGAAATAGAAATACTTGGGTGTTTCTTCGCCCAACACTGGCAGATCACGACCGCGGTTTCGTCCTGGTTTGGAATCATTAGGTTGCGATAGCCTGCGCTAACTTGGAACTCAGAGCCGAGTAGTTCACAGCTGACACCCTGAACACTAGACTACTGAGATCCGTGAGCGAATCCAGGCCCAGCGAAAAGCAATTAAAAGTTGAATTTTGGGGACCCGCAGTGTGGTTGGTTTGAAACACTCAAAACTTATGGAGAAGTTGGATGATTTTTGAGGCAAAACTCGGTAAATGCGATTGAGGCTACCGTATCCGCGAAAGAAATATTTGGGGTTACTCCTTCTAACTCTGGCACACCACTACCGTGGTGTCGTCCTGGTTTGGACTCATCACGTGACGAAAACCTGAGCTTTGGTGGAACTCAGAGCCTAGTGGTTCACGGATGATGCGCTGAACAATACGCTACTGAGGTCCGCAATCAACGATTGGCACAGCCGAAAGGGAATGTATGTTTGAATTTGCGTAAACCAATGTATGGATGGGTTGTGACACGCAACTTCTAATGACACCTCTGTTCACATTTGGGAAAATCTCGGTCATTCTGATCGCAAGGACCGTATCCGCAATAGAATTCTGTGCGTGTCCCTCCCCCAACACTAACGGACAGCAACAGCATTTTCGTCCTGATTTTGACCCATCAGGTGGTGCTATCTTGAGCTATGTTGGAACCGTCAGCTTAGTAGTTCACAGCTGACGCCCCAAATACTACGTTACTGCTATCCGCGAGCAACAATTAGCACGGCGGAAAGCAATGCAAAGTAGAAATTGTTGAATCCTCCATGGTTGTTTCGTAACCCACAAAATCTATTGAGACCTCGGTTCACTTTCAGGCACCGTTTGGTTATTTCGATCTGGAAAACGTTTTCGTTATAGATACCTTTACGTGTTGCTGCTCCCAACACTGGCAAACCACGACCGCACTTACATCCCGGCTTTGATTCCTCAGTTGGCGGTACCCTGAGCCTTTTTGAAACTAAGAGCCTAGTGGTTTTACGGCTGACACCCCGAACATTATGCTATTAAGATTTGTGAGCAACACTTGGCACAGCGGAAAGGAATGCAAAACTTAATGTGGGGAATCAGCTTTGTGGTTTCATTTACGACACACAACCTCTATTGACACCGCGGTTCACTTTGAGGCAAACCTCGGTTATTCTCATTGCGAGGACCATAACCAAAATAGAAATATTTGGGTGTTGCTCCTGCTAAGATTGTCAAACCACAAAGACGGTTTCCTCCTGGTATTGACACATCAGTTGGCGATAGCCTGCGCTGGGGTGGAACTCAGAGTCTATTAGATCAGGGCTGACACATTCACCAATATCATACGGAGATCCGACAGCAAACTTCGCACAGCGGAAAGGAATTCAAAATTGAATTGCGGGAACCTGCTGTGTGGTTGGGTTGCGATACCCAACCGCTATTACGACATCGGTTCACGTTGAGTCAACCAATGGTAAACCAAATACGAGGACCATATTCGAAGTAGAAATACTTGGGTGTTGCTCCTCCCAACGCCGGCACACCTCGATCGCGGATCCGTCGTGATTTCGACTCATCACTTGGCGACAACCTGAGATGGGGTGGAGCTCAGTGGATAATACTTCACAGCTGACGCCCTGAAAACAACCCTACCGAGATACACGACCAAAATTAGTCGCAGCGGTTAGGATTTCAAAGTTGCAGGTGGGGAACCCGTTGTGTGTTAGGGTAGCAACAGGCAAGCCCTAATTAGACCCCGGTTCAAGTTGAGGCAAACCTTGGTCATTCCGATCGCGACGACCGTATCCAAAATAGACATATTTACTTTCTGCTCCTCCCAACACTGGCAAACTACGATTGCTCTAGTGTCTTGTTTTGCATTCAGCAAGTAGCGGAATATGCTGGGACAGAGCCAAGTAGTTCTCGGCTGACGACCGTAACACTACGCTACAGAGAATCGCAATAAAATCTTGACAAAGGCAATAGGAATTCAAAGTTGAATTTTGTAAATCCGCTGTGTGTTTGCATTGAGAAAGGTAACCGCCATTGAGACTTTAATTCTCCTTGAAACTAAACTCGGTCTTTCCGATCTCGAGGACCGTATTCGGAATAGACATATTTGGGTGTTGCTCTTCTTAACACTGACGCGCCACCAGCGTCGTTTCGCTTTGTACGGACACCTAAGGTATTACTTGAAATAAGGAGGAAATCGGAGCCTAGTGGTTCACGGCTGACGCCCTGAACACTAGCCACCGAGATCCGCGAGCAAAATGTGTCACAGCGGAATGGAATACAAAAAGGGTTTTTGGGGATCCCGCTGTGCGGTTGATTTTGACACGTAACTTCCATTAAACCCTCGATTCACTTTGAGGCCAACCTCTGTCATTCCGATCTTGAGGACCGTATCCGAAATAGACATATTTGGGTGTTGCTTCACCCAACACTGACACACCAGGATTGCGATTTCGTCTTGGTTTGGACTCATCAGTTGGCGATAGCCTGAATTAAAGGGAAACTCAAAGCCAAACAGTTTACTGCTGACGCCCTGAATACTACGCCACTCGGATCCGCTATCGACGTGTGGCACAGCAGAAAGGAATGGAAAGTTGAATTTGGTAACTCTGCGTTGTTGTTGGGAGGCAGCAAGCAACCTCTTCTGAGGTCCTTTTTCTCTTTTAGGCAAAACTAAATCATTTCAATCGCGATTACCGTATCCAAACTTTGGGTGTTGCTTCTCTTCACCCACTCACACCACAACCACGGTTCGTCTTGGTTTAAACATATCAGGTGGCGCAAGCCAGAGATGAGTTAGAAATGTGAGCATAGTTCTTCACGGCTACCGCCCCATGCACCAGGCTATTGAGATCGGCAAGCAACCCTTGGCACTTGGGCAAGGAAACATAATTGAATTTGGGGATTCGCCTCGTGGTAAGGTTGCGACACGCAACCTCTTTTGAGACTCAGTTCAGTTTGAGGCAAACCTCGGACGTTCCGCTTTTGTGGGTTCTAATTTGGTTAGCAATATTTGGGTGTAGCTCCTCCTAACACATGCACACTAGGACCGCGGTTTCCTTTTGCTTTGGCCTTATCAGGCAGCGATAGCCTGAGCTGGGTTGAAACTCAGAACCTAGTAGTTCACGGCTGACGCCCTGCACCATAGCTACTGAGATTGGCATGCAACGCTTGGTATAGCGGAAAGTAATTCCTAGGTAAATTTCTGGAACCCTCTTTATAATTTGTTGGTGTCACGCAACCTCTACTGAAACGTCGTTTCATTTTGAAGCAAACCTCCGTCATTCCGCTCGCGAAGGCCGTATCCACATTATAAATATTTGGGTATTGCTCTTCCCAACACTGGCACACCATGGCCCCGGTTTCGTCCTGATTTGGACTTATCAGGTGGCGAGTTCCTGACTTTGGTTGGAATTCAAAGACTACTAGTTCACGGCTGAGTCCCTGAGGGCTGCTGCTTTTTTATCATGCAGTTTTAAATAAGCAATATATCGTTTTTTCCAGGTCGTGGTAGTTAATGTTGGTGAACTCTCCAGCTTGGTTGTGCAGATTAAGTTGGCCGGCATAACTGCAATGCAGCAAGATCTTAAATGCCCTCATTGTTTGCATTCACCATGCTAATCCGGAATGCGGACGCAATGCATTTCTCCAATAGTGTGTCAAAAGTATCGAAAAAATGAAATTTTTTTCGGTGGATTTATCTATGGTAGCATTAGGGATAAGTCAAAAGGAGGAAACTTTTTCATGAGAAACAACTTGAAGTCTCGTAAGTCAAAGAGAAACCCTGACAACTCGGTTATCCACCTTCAACCCTCTTCAGCTCACCGGTTGTTTAAGCAAGCTGGCTCCAAGTTTTCCTTCAAAAACATTTTATCAGTGTTCGTCTGCTACCGATGTGGTGACCAGCACACTTCTCCCACTTATTGACCTCACATTCGCACAATGTGCAGGATTTTCGTGAAAAATGGTCACTTGGCCTGTCTATGTCGTTCTCCACGATCACAAGCCTTGATTAAATGGTTGATCAAGGACGACCGTGAGTGTCCATTTTTCGAGTTAAATTTATGTGCCATAAAATTGAAAACTGCTCCATTATGATGAGAGTATCTCCGTATAGGTTCACTCTTCATGTTAATAGCAAATCTGTTTTATTTGTGTAGCAAAACGGTTCCGCTGTGGCGATGATTAGCAGAAACGCGCTCTCATCGGAGACCAATCTGGAGCCGAGTAATGCCATTTTCAAAACCTATACAGGAGAAGCGCTTGGCCTCCATGGAAAGTGTCAGGCACGAGTTAAAAACCTGGTTAGAGCACACGACCTAGAACTACGTGTTGTGCGTCATGCTGCATTCAGTCTACTGGATCGTGACTGGACGAAATATTTGCCACAAGTATTAACTACTATCCATGCCGTGGGCAGGACAACTGGGCTCGGTTCTTAAGCGATATCCAGACCTGTTCAACGAACACGTTGAAAAAACAGACCATTTTAAAGCAAAGCTTCGTTTAGCGAACTTTAGTCCACATAAATTCTTTAAGACTAAAATGCTGTCTTACTCCTTACGGCGCAAGCTGAAAGAAGGGTTAAAAAGTTTCTCCCACTAAGGTATAAATCTACCAGTCCAACAAGCTGAATGATCGGCACCGATAGTCCTTCTGCTTAAACCTGACAGTAGCAAACAGATCTGTGGCGAGTAGAAACTAACCATAAATCGTGGAGCGATCATGGACCGTTATCCAATACCTAAAATCGAGAATTTGTACGCCACCTTATCTGGCGGGGTCAACTTTACTAAACTGGCTTTGAACCATGCTTATTCCCAGTAAACTACGTGAAGCCTCTCGCTATCTTACTACGGTCAGTACACATTTTGGTTTATTTGAGTACACCAGACTTCCTTTAGTGATTGATTTAGCCCTGGTTATTTTCTAAAGAATAATTGCTAGCATCCTGCGTAATGTACCAAATACTTTTGAATACCTCGATGATCTACTAAGTACGGGTCGCACAGAAGAGGAAACATGCGCACGTTGGACCAGATGTTACCTAGACTGTCTGAATACGATTTACGGTTGGAACGCTCCAAATGTGCTTTTATGGTTGATCCTGTTAACTACCCTGATTATCGGTATGAAAGACAGGGTTTACATGCACGGTAAGATAAAACTACGCCCAGTATTTCTACATCACTTCTGCTTAAGATTGCACAGCTAGGTTTGTGCTTTGCAATGTTATCACACTATCGTCTTTTCATACTAAAACGAGTGTCCGTTATAGCACTACTTCATGACAGTTTAAAGAAAACCTTCAAGCCGTTATGGGGAGGGGAATAGGAAAGAGCAGATCGAAAAGCCAAAGAAACATTACAAGTCCAACAAGCTCGTCGTTTAAGGCTGGAGCAATCCTAGAACCTAAGGTTTATGACAAAACCATTCATCCTATTCAGCCTAGTCATCACAGTCACTCTCAAACAGCAGGCGTAGACTAGTCTGGAAAAGCACAAAACATCGGCGTTTCGAACTTCAGCAGCACGTATGTAGTGCGTCTTCCAGCCGACCCCTACCACGATCCACCCCATGGATTCTGGATGCCAGCAGCTAGTGTCACTTCGCTATGGCGACGGCCGCGACCTCGCGTGATTGACAGTAGACGATGATATAGTCCGGCTAATATTCCACTGCCATGCTAGGTACGAAGTGTGCAGAAAACGGTGGCTAGCATCACAAGCTAGGAAAATGCGCAGAGCGTCTCGGGACAAGATAAGGATTTGTAACCAACACGGCCAAGTATCTTTATAACTAATGAGTATTGAGGGTTTTTGTTATACTTCAGCTTATTCATCATGGGCACTCTCAATCTACCAGCTTAGGCTAGGCTGGAAATGCGCCTGACACCGGCGTTTTGAACTTCGGCAGCAGTCAGTGGTGCGCACTCCAGCAGATTCCTGCCAGGTTCCGCCCTCATGACCTCTGGATACCAACAGATTGCCAATTCGCCATGGGTGCCAGCCGCGGACCTGCGTGATATAGCCTGTCTCATCTCCCACTGTCATGCAAGGTACGAACTGCGCAGATGACCGCGTCTAGCCTCATGAGTTAGAAAGTTCCGCACCGCGCCGCGGCAAAGCACAAGCACTTGTATGTAATACGGACAAATTTCTATAGTACCGTTGAGTAGTGAGGATTTTAGGAAATTTAGCATATGCATCTTGGTAATGCTCGTTTTCCAGGCTATGACTAGTCTGGAAAATCACCAGAAGCGGACGGCTCATGCCACTAAGTGCCGTACGGAACGCAACTTCCAGCGGACCACAGCGGAAATGCGCCTGCTTTACTTCCGGACTCCGGCAGGCGGTCATGGTGAAGTGGCTCTAGCTGCTGGAAAACAGGTCATAATGGCGGAAGGCAGCAGTGGTCCGCAGGAAGACTCAGCAATGACGAGACAAAAAGTTCGAAACGCCAGTGTCCGGTGCTTTTCAAGACTAGCCTAATAATACTGATTGAGAGTGCTAACATGAATAATCTGAATTATAACAAAATCTTTGCTACGCATGTGTCATATAGGAATCTGGCCGTATTGCCTTCTAGTCCTTGTGCTGTGTGAGGCGCTATACGGAAATTACTAGCTCTTGAGCTAGCCACTGTTCTCTGCACTCTTCGTAATTTGCATGCCAGTGGAAGGCGTGCATGGCTGTACATAGGCAACTGTCAACCATGTAGGTACGCGGCTGTCACCTGTGCAGGTGTGGCAATAGCTCCTGGCACCCAGAATTCTTGCGAGCGGAACGCGGCTGAAGTCCGCAATAAAGCACATCGCTGACGAGACAAAGACGGTCAAAACAACGGCGTCTGGTTATTTTCCAACGTCGCAAGCCTATCGAATGTTAGTGACAATGATGAATAAACTGATTTATCCCAAAATCCTTACTACTTATCAGTAATCTAGAAATATGGCCGTATGGCTTCAAGCCCATGTGTAGGGCCGAGAAGGTTTGCGGAAATTCCTAGCTCGTGAGGCTAGACAAAGTCCACTGCATATTTCGTAATTGCATGGCAGTGGAAGATGAGCCGGGCTATAGCATGGACAACTATCAATCACACCCATCCTCTACTGGCGCCCATGGGGAAGTGGCAATAGCTGCTAGCATCCAAAAGTCAAGGGGATGAAGCCCTTAGGCTACAGCCGGAATGCGCAACAACGGCTAGAAGTAGATACTCAAAACTGGTGTATTGTGTCTTTCCATACCAGCGTAAGACTACAATTTGAGAGTGAACTGGACAAATAAGCTGAATTATGACAAAAGCATCACTACTCATCAGAAAATATTAAAATTTATTCGTATTGCTTTCAAGTCTATGTGCTGGGTCTAGGGGTTATGTGGAAAGTCCTAGCCCAGGAGGCTAGCCACATCTTCCCACACAGTTCGTAACTTGCATTGCGGTGAAAGTTGCGCCGGGTTGTACCATATTCAACGGCCAACCACGCAGCGCCTCGGCCGTCACCCATAGCGAAGTGGCACTAGCTGCTGACATCCTAGATTCATGCGGGAGGAATGCGGATGCGGTCTGCTGGAAGGCACACCATTGACGAAAACCAGGACTTGAAACAACGGCTCCTGGTGCTCTTCTAGATTAGTCTAAGACTGCTGGGTTAAAGCGCCCATAGGGAACAACCTGAAGTATAACTTCTTCGCTGCCCATCTGTAATATATTTTTCCACGCTGTTTGCAAATCTTTGTGCTGTGCCAAGGTGCTATGCGGCAGTTCCTAGCTTGTGAGGTTAACCACTGACCTCGGCACAGTTGTTAGCTTGCATGGCAGTGAGATATTAGCCAGACCACATCACTCTCAAGTGGTAATCACGCAGATCTGCGGGCGTCACCAATGACAAAGTGGCACAATCTGCATGCATCCAGAAGTCATTGGGGCCGAACCCGCAGGTGTCCGCAAGAAGGTGCACCACAGAGGAGAAGCAGAAGCTTGAAACACCGGCGTCTTGTGTTTTTCACGACTAGCCTAAACCTGCTGATTAAGAGCAACCATCAGCGATTTTCTAAATTATAAAAAATTCTCTCTACTCCTCCTTACTATAATAATCCGTCCGTATTGCTTTCCTGCTTGTGCGGTGCCGAGGAGCCAAGTGGAAATTTTCAGTTCGTAAGACTAGCCACTGTCCTCTGCACAGTTCGTTACTTGTGTGGCAGTAGGTAAGCCGGGATATATCGTAGACAACTGTCAATCACGCAGATCCGCGGCTGTCACCCATGACGGAGTGGCATTTGCTGCTGACATCCAAGAGTCATGGGGGCGAAACGCTGCAGGGGTCCGCTGGAATTTCCCTCACTGGCGAAACCCAGTAGCTCGAAACCCAGGCGTCTAGTGCCTTTCCAGACCACCTTAAGCCGGCAATTTTTGTGTGACCTTACTAACTAAACTGAATAAAACAAAGTCGTTACCAATCATTTGTACTTTAGACTTCTGGCCTCATTGCCTTCAAATACCTGAACTGTGCGTAGCGCTATGTGGAAATTCCTAGCTCTTTAGACAAGTCACTCTCCTCTGCATAGTCCACAACTTGCATGCTGGTGGAAGGTGAGCCGAGCAACATCAGATTCATGTCATTCACGCAGTTCCGCGACTTTCATCCATGGCAAAGTGGCACTAGCTGTTGGCATCCAGAAGTCGTGGGAGCGGATCCCGGTAGGTATCCCCTTAATGGTGCATTACTGACGAGAGACAAGAGGTTAAAACGCCAGCGTCTGTGCATTTTTCAGCCTAGCTTAAACCTGCTGATTCAGAGTGACCATGATGAGTAAGCTGAATTATACCAGCATCCGCATCAATCCTCAGTAATACAGAAATCTGCCCGTATTGCTTTCAAGTCCATGTGTTTTGCCGAGGCTCTATGCGGAACTTCCTAGCTTGTAATGCTGTCCACTCTGCTCTGCACAGTTCGTAACTTGCATACCAGTGTAAGGTGAGCCGGACAACACCATAGTCATCTGCCAAGCACGCAACTCCGCGGCGTTCACCCATGGTGAAGTGGCACTATCTGCTTGCATTTAGAAGTCAAGGAGCGGAACCCAGCTGGGTCCCGCTGGATGGCGTATTATTGCCGAGAGACAGAAAGTTGAAATGATAGGGTCTGTTTATTTTTCAAACTAATCTGAGCCTGCTGCTTGATAGTGAGCATGATGAGTACGCTGAATTACACCAACAGGTTAATTACTCCTCAGTAATGTTAAAATCTGGCGGTCTTGCGTTCAAGTCCTTGGGCTGTGCCGGGGTAGCATGCGGAAATTCCTAACTCCTGCTTCTAGACACCGTCCTCTGCACAGTTCGTACCTTGCATGTCAGTGGAAGATGAGGGGGGTTATATCATAGTCGACTGTCAATCACGCATATCTGCAGCTATCACCCATGGTGAAGAGGCACTATCTGCTTGCATTTAGAACTCAAAGCGTGAAACCCGCTTGAAGGCACTCCACTTAATTTGCCGTGATGTTCGGAGCTTCGGCGTATGGTGATTTT
Source organism: Dicrocoelium dendriticum (assembly GCA_944474145.2). Lineage (NCBI taxonomy): Eukaryota > Metazoa > Platyhelminthes > Trematoda > Plagiorchiida > Dicrocoeliidae > Dicrocoelium > Dicrocoelium dendriticum. The sequence goes on along the minus strand of OX104059.1, from coordinate 45,321,030 downwards.
CCATATTATCCTAGGCCTGCTGATTGAGAATCATCATGACGTTTAAGCTGAATTATCCCAACTGCTGACGGCTCATCAGTAATATTGATATCTGTCCGTATAGCTTTTAGTCCTTGTGCTGTGCAGATACGCTATGCGAAAATTCCAAGCTCGGTAGCCTAGCCACTGTCCTTTTCACAGTTCGTAACTTGTCTGGCAGTTGAAGAGGAGCGGTGTAGCTTGCTTTGCGAATGTGTTGCCACGTTTTTGCTTATTTGTCATCGTTAAGAAGGTGAGCATAAAAGGATGCTGCCCGTGTGTTTGGTGGCATTTGCCGGGTATACGCGAGACAGTGACGTTAGTTTGTAGCGAGTCACATCCGCCACATTGCCTTGTTAATAAGCAGACATTTGTGACATTTTATAGACAGAACCCTTGTCAGGCAAAATGTATCACCTTCTAGGACACTACCGCTGAACTATTTGCTGGAACGGGTTAAAGCCGAATCACTCAGCCAGTACTACGAGGAGATTGTTCGGCTAACCAATTTCCTAATCTACCTAACCTACCTAATAGCTTCACGCTAAATATCTGTTTGTGATCCAATGTATAAGAAGCTATCAATTACCTGTTTATGTGAGCTGGTTTTGCAAATTAATCGTACCTCTCATTTGGATTGTGCCTCACACCGTAGAGAAATATAGTGTTTATTTGTGTATTTACATTGAAAATGTGTCGGTTTCTTACATCAAGCTGTGCTTAATTTGCGGACTACCTAGAGATTTTGAAGAGCTGATTCTTTCGACGGATGTGGCTTGCTCCAGCATGACCCTGACCGCCTGTCTACTTGGTTCGCAAGTGTCAGTCTACGGATCAACCCAACCAATTCGTTTTCATTATGCTGGGGAAGAGTGGTGATGGGCGTGCGTACATTATAACCGATTAATCGCTACATCCCACACCTTTAGAGAAGGATCTTAGTGTACTCTCACGCTGCCTTCTAAAGTCCGTGCGCAACACGAACAAGCCATAACGGAACGGATTGCGCATACTTTGGGCGCTCAAATGCAGTTTCTGCTCTTGGTCTGGTAATTGCCACTCTATTTACATCATGTGGCAAACGCTAAAGGTTCACCAGTGTACTTTCTCATCACCGATGCCAAGGTAAACAGCAGGAACGCGTTCAGCACGTAGCTATCAGCTCATTAACATTTTGCGAGGTATACCATACGACATTTGTACACATTGTCGTCCTGTCGGTTTCGAGTGGACGTCATAATGACATGCAGAATATTCAGCCTAAGTTCTTCAAATCAAAGCCTCTGCTGCACTTGTGTACACCGAGCAGCACTATAGGGTACCGGTACAAGTTTCTATTGCTGGATTTGAAACATATACCTTGCCCCCACACTTCGAGCGTTAATTGGTAGGCTACTGGAAGGGTTTGCCAGAGACAATAGTAGAGAATGAATCTGTCTGAATTGAAGCAATTCCTTGACCCAGAATAAAAATTTGGAAAGCACACTTGTTTGGGACGTTGTGCAACTGAAATGTGTTAACAATATATGATAACAACTGGCGTTATTCCATGTGCGAACCTGATCATTTGCAGCAGCAACAAAACGGGCCTATTGACTCTAGGTATCTGTTTCTAGTAGTGAGTAATAATAATATCTAACGAAAGGTTAACGTTCCCCCTTTTTTGTTTTCGGACTCAGTCTACCAAACCTAACACGTCAAGTGCTGCTCAAATTGTTAAATGTTAAACAGAAGGCCTTTCAGCGTTCAAAATGCATAGCTAATGTCTGATTCTTCATCAAACTCGTCTACAATAAGTAAATAGGTGAGCTTGCATACAGAGTGCCTAGGTTGCAAGCCATTCCTATATGTTCCATAGAAATCAACGGCGTAGCTATGCTCGTGGACATGACAAAGCAACGCCGTTTGCTGTCCAAATTTCAATGAAGATTCCGTTTTCGATCCCTTATGAATCTGGCGATCCTATGCCAAGCTCCTAGGACATCCGTAAGATGCTCTACTTATGAAATAATGCAAGCAAGCCGCTAGAGAATAAATTTAAAGTTTTTCCCAATAAACGTCCACTTTCCTCCTCTACGTACGGGCAAGTTCTCTTTAGAGCGGTAGAAATTCGGCTTCGACCTCAATTAGGAAGAATGAACCTGCATTTGTATTGTTACCATTTACCTTGAGCGACGGACCCAACAATACGCGAACATCGTGCAGATCGCAACTTTTCGAGTAGTGCACAAGCAGCAGTTTCGAAACAAGCCATTGCCACTGGTGACGCCCAGCCCAAGCTAGATAGTGGTTTATATGCGGTGCTTGCGAACAGACAATCTTATAAGCAAGTTCCACGACGTGCTTCAATCAATAGAACAACATCGTCTCGATATATTTTTTCGTACTGACACATGACTGCATACTGTTACCGCTGATATTGACATGCACTTTGATGAACACACAGCGTCTGGATTCCATAGACACAATGAAGCACACGATAACTTACTGTAGAATATCAAGTTCGGCATGCGAGGGAACATACGTCCTCGCTTCATGGTACTAAAGGTTTATGCAAGCAGTTTTAATGTCAAGTAATTTTTGGGCCGAATGAGCTGAATGTGACAGCCATCCACTGGCGTCTGGCGAATTCTTCTCATGTTTAGCTCGACGATTTGCAACACCGCCAAACCTGCCATGATTTTCTGTGCTTTGGCTACCATAATTTTCCGCATGTTGATTGGTTACAGTATAAGACGTTCTGATAGTGACAACCTTGAATCAGCTTGCGTTGACTGGACGACAGAGGAGAACGCGGTGCAAAATATCCATTAGCAAATATGATAGCTCCCTGGGCAACCTGAAGTTTATCTTGATTTCCTTTTTACCGACGGCAAACAGGCAGTTTAATGCGTTAGTGTTTGAGCCCATTGGGTCCCGTATTGAGACACGTTAGGAAGTGCTGAAGTAAACGTTTCACCAATAATTAGACCCGTATGCTCCGTTTGCACCAATTAGATGTTGGAGGAAACCGTTATGGATTGAAAGAGAATATGCTGTACTATCGAGACATCATGCGAATTTGTGAAAGCGCTTAAAGGAAACATATAGCGCCAAAGGTTGTGCAGCTTATAAAACCCAGCATAACCGCTGCAACTCAATGAAGCTACAGAAATGTGCAGCCTATAAAACACGCCTATCATCAACCTTAAATAAAGCCCTCAAGACAAAAGTTACGGCTATTAGAAGCAAGCTTGTGCACTCGGATGAATTTCTTGTTTTAGAAAAGTAAGTAGATGTGATTTTGGCCACCAAATGAGACCATGTTATGACACCAACTTCATATTTTTCATCAGTGTCGACGTAATAAAAATCCAGCCTTGGAGTATACCACAATCGGGGCCAAACTGGATCTCGTAGCATGCTCGGTGGATGTAGTTATGAGCATGCTAACTATTACGGATTGCTCCAAATTGCCGTGAGCAGATGCTATACACCCACTGCTTCCTAAGCATATAACACATAATTAGCACACAAAGTGGCAGAATTGTGTCTCTTTGGCACAAGAAACCTTTGCACAAGAGTAGAACCTTTCTTACAATGTCCCGTAGGATTGTACTGGAAAGAATGGCAACTTGAAGACTACACATCGGGCAAACTAAAATTTGGATGGGTGAAGCTACAGCGTAACGGCTATGCGAATGAGATAACATCATGCGGAAGAGAATGACAGCTTATGATCCTTAATGCTTCTTGTAAAGAACAATCAATAATCTTAACCTTCTGCATCGAGTTACATGCATCAGTGTGGACACCATTTCCATTGAAGCTAATTTGCCGAGGCTCACACAAGAGCATTGGTTCATGCTAAAAAACGAATGGTGGTGAGCGCAATATATAAAGCGTTTGTTGAAAGGTTTTAAGGTGGAGGCACCGATAGCTGAGTCTGCAAGAGCGTTCCAGAGTTGCTGCACCTGGATTGCGAAGTAAGCCCGTTGATAACCTAGACGGCCGCAGAGTTGAATTAATTTCGCGCTGTCGCCTCGCAGTATGGTACTAGTACTGTGTTTCAAACGGTGGCTGTATACGTGACTGGGTCCTCCAGTATTTGATATACTTTTATGAGGGCTCCACATGTTAGTCGATAGCAACCAATAAAAGTTTCAGTTAATGAAGCGATTCTGCACGAATCACAAACTCCTGTACAGGCACGTTAACGGCCTTCGAAAGGTAAAACGAGGGGTTCCAGCACTAGCCCCGGCTGATGGGTGCACGCGATCAGCAATGGAAGCAGCTGATCTCCTACAGCTTCATTACTCCCGAACTTTCCAGGAGGTAACGAGCACAAACATTCTCCTCATTTCTACTACTCCACCATCTGGTTTAGAAAACATCACCTTCACTGCGGAAGCTGTGTTGAAGAATTTGTTATGCTTGCGTATCCACAGTTCTCCCGGAGCTGACAACATCCGACTAAAGGCTCTACATGCAGTAGCTAGTGATCTAGCAGCACCAATGGCTATTTTCTATCAACGATGTCTAGAGGAGAACCGTATTCCATCAGTATGGAAGCGAGGGGTCATCATTCCTATTCATAAAGGGGGTGGCCGCACTGATCCTGCCAACTACCGTTCAATAACACTACATCCAGTACTATCCAAAGTGATGGAATCAATCATCGCAGATGCGCTGATGGAATACCTGGAAAGCCACAATTTAATAGCCCCAGAGCAACATGGCTTTCGTCGAAAGCATTCGTGTAATACTAACCTATTAATTGCACGTAATAGCTGGACTGAAGCTGTTGATGATGGAGTAGGGGTCGATGTCAACTACCTGGACTTTTCAAAAGCATTTGATCGCTTAAAACATCGCATGCTCCTTCACAAGCTTTGGAATTACGGCATTGGCGAACCAATCCTGAGTTGGATTGACAATTTTCTACAAGAACGACGGATAGTGGTGAGAGTCCGAGAAACATTGTCTGATGCAATCGATGTGGCGTGCGGAGTACCACAAGGCTCGGTTCTTGGACCTAGTCTATTCTTAGTGTTCATTAACGAGTTGGCGAGATCAATTACTTCCGATTTCCTATCTTGCGCTGATGATATCAAGATATGGCGAAGGATCAGAGGACCAGACGACCATGAACGGCTCCAGTGCGATCTTAACACAGTGTCGAACTGGTCAGTTCAAAACACCCTACCGTTCAATGTAGACAAATGTCGCGTAGTACAATTACGCCACAGTCATAACTACACCTATTCACTTGGGACCATTGGACTGCAGAATAGCTCCCAGGAACGTGACCTGGGTATGATCGTACAGAGCGACCTCAACTGTTCAAAACTGGCTGAGGTAGCTGCGAAAAGAGGCAACCAGCATGTCGGCATGCTGCGAAGAGCATTCGGGAGATTCGACCCATCAATCTTCCCAATGATGCACAATTCCTACGTGCGCCCGCATGTTGAATACGCTATCCAAGCTTGGCAACCTTGGTTGAAGCGTGACCTAGAAGCGATAGAGACACCACAACGGAGAGCAACAAAGAATGTGCAGGGTCTGCGCTATCACTCTTACCACCGAAGGCTGAAGTTGCTGGGTATTTTCAGCGGGCGCTATCGAAGACTGCGCGGTGATCTCATATTAGCGTATCAAATATTGAGTGACCCCAACCACGTGTGCCGCCATTTGCTGAAACTTAGCCACAACACGCAGCTCAGGAGTATCTGCTTAAAGTTGAAGGAACAATACAGCCGTCTGGAGTATCGACGGAATTACTTTTCCCTTCGGGTTTTCAAACCTTGGAACGCACTCCCAGACTCAGTCGTATCCTCTCCTACCTTGGATCTTTTCAAAAAATGATTAGATTTTTCTCTTAGCTCCCAACATTTTGTTACCTAAACTCCCCTACTGTGGATTACACCAAGGATGCATTTCACCAGGATTTATGTATCAAATGGACCTAAGTGAGCGACCATATTTTACTTTTCTCACTCCTTACCTCAATGATCACTGCACCCAGTGTCTTTCTGAACGTTTACGCTCGATAATTTATTTTAGTTTTACACTGATGTTACTTATCAAACTATTCATCTCGGCAGACGTTCGATGGATGACCCAGACATATTTTGCTTTCATCATATTCACCTCAACCATCCTACGGGACGTGTCAAGCACTTGCTTTTATTCCGTGATAAATCATTGTTCATTGTTCATTATTCTTAATAAGCAACGTGAAGCAAACGCTTGGGATTTTTGATTACTCAATCTTGTGGTTTCCCAAGCTCTGCGGGCTCACACTTTAGCCGGGTATGCTAAGCCTGGATATTACTTTCTACTTAGGGACGCACGTAGGCATTGAGCATCAGAGAGAAGCGGAATGATTCCGAACACCATGGATGGTTGTATTCCTTTACTTGAACTGCTTGGTATGCAGATATTGATTCACATGTTATATTTTCTGAAGATTTGTTACTTTTAAATAGTCTGATACTGCCAAACTTCTCTCGGACCTTCGATGTGAAATTCTAAAAATTTTCTTCACTCTCCGTGTATATTGTACAAAATGACCAGAAAATGCATTTCGTCTGTTTTTCCCACCGTCAAGAAATACACAACAAATAAATAAATATTTATTCGCCACTATGGGAGGCACGCCTGCAAAGGCATAATCATGGTAATAGTATCACGGTTGGTCGGTCACTAAAAGAAGCTTTTATGTTATCCAGTAACATACTGGATTTATGTCTGTATCTACGTAGTTGTGTTTAAGTAGTTATGTTGAGATAATTTTAATGTGACCCTGGATTTGTGATTTTTAAGATAGGCTTGTCAAGAGTTTTAAAGAAATGTGGCTTTTTGTACGAGGGACATGGACGTGTTCATGTTGTTAACTATCTAACACGATGGTTTACCGCATCTGTGGATTTTCCAGAAGACGCAGTAGTTGGCCCAATACTGTTTTGCTTCATAGCAACGCCTTGCTAGGAGGCGTGATAGCTACCGACAATTGTTGCTGATGAATTAACGACCTGAAGAGAAATATCAAAACCCGGCAATTAAGGTTTACTGCAATGTGATCTCGACGATGTATCCTTATTAACATCAATTAACTGTCACCCGCCAAATCCGGAAGATTCGGAATTACTGAGTATAGGCAAGTGTACTGGTGACAGAAGGTTCAATTTCCGCAAGCGACGGGTATACCGCGCCAAAACAGCAAAATATCTTGAAATCATACTTCAGAGAGTTTAAAATCGCTGGGCAATAAACAATAAGTCTATTGTTCAAGCCTCCACCCTTTTGTTCACTGTATCGGACACTTGACACTTGGTCTGAGAAAACTGCTGTCTGGCCATTTGTTTGTAACGGTTAGCCGATTTCTCAGTTTGCTTTTGGCGTGCAGGCGAAATTCTAGTAAATTTAGCTTTACCAGGTACCTAGGGAATCTGAAGTGTTAATCCTTGTCCTAGCGCATGTGGTTGTTTGGATAACAACCCAAATTCATGCCGTCTTTTACTTTGAATCGTGCTCGCTTTACATTGTATTGTTTCTACTTGAAGAAGATCCCAAATCTATTCCAGGGTCTAGGTGTTGTAATAGTTGTGGTTCAGATTTGCTGTACAAAAATTATAGAAATAAACGATCTTAGTTCCCACTGTTAATGGTTTTATTTGCAAACAGAGCTGGGGTGATGGATTACGTTCGTGTTCTGCGAGTACCTTGCTAACTGCTACACGTATCGCATTGCTTTTACGTTTAACCTAAGTAGCGGTTAAAATTTGTTCTGAGTTGTTTTTATGCTACTTTTTGCAACAGTTTAGCCTTAGAATAGATTTTTCGTTTTTCTGCGATTTACTCAGTTTGAAATTTGGCGTCAGAAATGTAATTTAGAGCAAGAACTTTTGGTTATATTTTTCGCTAATTTGTATTTTTCTATTTAAGTAAGCCGCCTTAGTAAGTCTCATGAAGGATGCGTTTTATTTTTATTCGCACTTGGAATTATTTGTAAGCCTTTTTCTGTTCTTTTAATTCCGCGGCTCTTGTTTCTTTCCATGTGCGCACCATTAAATGTGACGACTGAGCGTGCGGAAATATTCCAAAGAATTTTTAGTGATGTTCGTGCTGAATCGGATCCTGCTTCCAAAGAAAACGTGCCTAACTACTGCTCTGCGCAAACTTTTGTCACTAATAAAATCAAGGGGCACCAAATTGCCTGAAGGAGCCAGATGAGCTCCACGGTGACCGCGTACAACACCTTCAACGTTATCCTTAAAATGGTATTGCATTCGTGATTGCAAACAAGGAACATATACTCGCACTCTTCTTACTCTCCATTCCAGAGCATGGGACTTGTGTAAATATTGATCTGTGCTCTCACGAGCACAGCATCTAACAAGTCTATAAATGTACCATTATTTATTTATTTATATGCAACCTTATTCTTCGTCACTGCAACTTGGTGAACTGTAATTTTTCATGCTGATAACGCTGTCTTATTTTTCAATTTTACACACTTTCGGTGCTCAGTTTTTCCTGCATTTACCGCTTTTCTTACATCTGAGGCGATGGAGTCGGAGTGAACCGGTTGTTCCCGCAATAATAACTGTCCCGCTTACTATGTGGCTTTCTGGGAAACATGAACGAAGTCTGAGCAGCGGCCATAAATCATTATAAACATGCTTCTCGTATTTTATGGGATAAATACAGTATTCGGCCGTCGTTCGTTCATTGGCTGGCCCTTTGTTAAATGGCCTGTGGACTTATCCCCATCTAATTTGTTCGTACTCGTTCTTCAGCTGCACCGATCCACGCATACTGCATCCAGGATTACATCGTACTTTGCTGTTGTTATTCCAAGTAAACCACGTGATTGCGGCTGGTTGGCCGTCCGCCTATTTGGTTCATGGTCCCAAGGTTGCCTATTTGCACAGCTGTGTGGGCTATTACTATGGCCTCATGCTTAACCCATCAGCTCGTTGTACGGCCTAGCAATCTGCTGTTCCGCTGTCCAAAGCTGTGCTGAACTGCCGTTGAGCTAGACAGGATGTGTTCCACATGCTCACTTCTCCTACGAGCATCTGATTAGCCATTGGTCTACCAGGTTGAAGCCTCCTCGACTGACTAGCTGATACAGCGATGTGTGTCGTTAAACTGGGCTCCGGCGTGAGCTGTCCACTTGCCATACGGCTGAACAATCTACTTCTAAGAGGTCAAACAGCACACTGGTTTTCTTGTGCGCTGGGCCAAAATAATCTTGCACGTTTGTCCTTCATCCGATTGGCCCCCGGTACATCGATACAGCGACCATGCCCTTCGCCACACCCCCTTTCTAGTAATACACACTTAGGGCATGTTTACCGCAGTTTGTGCATCCACGTTGTTCAATCGAAAGTATCGAAGTTCCATTTCGTGATTTCTGCCCTAACATTGTGTATCCTCGACGGTGCGGACGATCTAAAGCAACTTTACCAACAACCGAAATCAAAAGAAACCAATTTAGCAGCAGTTTTGAAATGATTGGGGACATGGGAACGAGGACGGATTTTAATGTACCTTAATGACGAACAGATTGACAATTCAAATCCATTCCCAGCTCCTTCGAAAAATGCTAAGCTTCATCAGGATAGCTACACCAGATGACATGTTCCTCAAATGATTGTGTCTGCATCGGATATCTTGAAACCTGTGTGCACTACTCCATGCGCCAAGCTTACGTAAGCCAATGCGACCGCTGACAGGATTTGAACCAACTACGTCAGCATTCGAATGTTACAATGCCTCAAGCGGATCAACTTGCTTTACCCGACCAAGCTAAGTAGCTGCAGAGACGCTTTGATTTTATTCTCTCCGACGATTAACGCATCATGTTCCGCTTGCAATCTTGCTGCTCAATGCTGTAGACACAAACACGCATCCGTGCACCAGCAATCACGAATGGAAGCTGTTGCTGGTACTAGCTGCAATACGGATCGAAAAACCGGTCCTGTCGACGTGTTAAAAACTGGTAGGTTAGCAAACTAGCCCCCCAACTGTTGTCATTGCTGACCAAGCAATCGTCTTTGGTTCGGTGATTACACCTATTGTGGGTTCCGTTGACTGTACGGATAACCTGCCAGAAGCTGCTGTGCCGCTACCAACCTGTTTAACGCGCAATGACAGGAAAACACCAAAACCAGCCAGACCGAGAGTTCGTATCGCATGAAAGCATAGCAGAATAAATAAGTTGAAGGCAACTAGTAAACACCACAATATTGGAGGTGCTAATTAACATCACGTGACACAACTCAATCAGTTCAATTTCAAGGTATAACTTGCCGCTGACCCCACATAGATTCTCGTTTGATCTCTGTTCGAGTTTGACCTCCAGTTGTAGATCGATCCAATGTTGCGAAATAGTTTTCGGCTTTGTACACTGGTTTTCCGCAACCACATTAAAACTGAAGTTGGATATCCCATAGATCCAGGCACCCAACTGCGCGTCTCTCCACGCGACCAGTCCGACAGATTACAAAGCGACTACGAAATGCGTGATGCCAACAGAACGAAATTTCTCGTTTACGGTAAAAGATACCGCACCTTCAGTCATAGCCAAAGACGGTGATATAATTATGTAAACAGATAAAGGTTTATTTTCGACTATGCGAGGCACGTCTGCATATGCATGATCATGGTAAAATTACAAAAATTGATCAGTTAAGATGCAATTGAACAATATGATTAGCACGTATATTGATATATTAATGTATGCGGGTGTGTATGTGGGCTTGTTTAGCCCTGTTTATGGGATTTGTAAAAGCTTTATTGCGCTTTTGATAGCGTTTGAACGTTTTGCCAGTGCTAGTGGGATACTTGATGTCTGTGGACTTGAAGTGGTTGTCCGGATAAGCACGTGGGTGACTTTAGCTGGTGACGAGTCACATTCGCCAAGTCACCGTGTTCGTTAACAGATATTTGTCGCATTTCATAGGGAGAAATCTTCCCAGGCGAAAACCCAACACGTCCTAGAACACTGTCGCCGAACTATTTGCTAGAACAGGGTAAACCTCAGCCACCCAGCTAGCACCATGAGTAGGTTGTTCGGCAGGCCATCCTCATCAATGATGCACAGCACCGAATAATCTGAATGGAATGTCTTCATCACTTTAATTCGCTCTTCAAGGCTTAACGCCAACGACTTGTTACTCAGACTACAGAAGTTTCCGTCGCTTAGCCAAACCAGCAGTCGGTAAGTTGCTACTTGAAGGTTTCCCGGAGGCCCTTCAAACTTAATCGCTTCTTTCCACGGTAAACGGCACCACGCATCATCAAATACTTACCAAGGTGTCGTGATAGCGTTGCCAAAAATAAAAGCTGAGTTTGGGTTGCAATAAAATTTTGTTGTTTAACTAACCGTCTTCGCGATCGGAATGACCGAGGTTTACCTCAAAGTGAACCGAGGTCTCAATAGAGGTTGCCTGTCGCAACCCAACCACATATCAGGTTTCCCAAATTCAACATTGAACGACGAGATCGATTTATATTTCTTGTGAATCTGAATCACCTCAAGATGTGGAATTATCGCGATTATTATCTGTTGTGGACAGTCTGACCTCTGTTTCCTGTTTGATTGCTCGGCCATCTAACGCAGAGCGCGGGTATATGAATGGAGCAATGTGGTTATTACAGTTGTTGAGTCTGACGTGAGTGAAAGACGCGAGCGTGCTAAAAACGCTATTGAGCACCACATACCGGAAAACATGCAGCTTATAAATATCAGGAATACTGTTGCAAAGGGCAGCAATATATCGGTAAATGCTAGTAACTGCAAAAGAGTATGGAAAAGTGCCCTACCTCATCAACGTCCAAGGTCTGCCCAGTTCAGTAGCGATCTTTCTGTTAGCATGTTAATTGCAAAGCAAACAACTGTGCGGTCTAATCCGAGATTTACCAAGGTAATTATTTTTGAAAATGGATCCACCTCTAAAGTAAAGCTTATCTTGCCAGATATAGCAGTATCTCATCTAAGCTCAAGAACAATATTTATGCATAACCCACGCTGAAATCCATGGATGGGATAGAATCCGATAAAGATCGTATTGCCGCCATAGACTGGACAATCGACTTAGATCATTTCGCAGCGCCAATGACATTCCAATACCCATAGAGGAACTATGTGATTGAATAAGGGTCTACATGATATCGTCACATGCCCAAGGAACAGAGCAAGCCCCCTCTCTAGTGACATTGTCTGAAATACGTCCATGCAGAAAACAGGAAGCAGACTTCAACCGAAAAGCATCCGTTTGTCCCAAACTAGTAATTGAAGGATCCTGGATTGCTTCACGGGAAAAGGAATACAAAGCTAATAATCCATCAAAGGTTACACACACATCAGCAACCAAAATAATAAAAATTTTGTCACCTTGTAGTGAGTGGGACACCGTAGGGGAGCAGACCATGTATTGCCAAAACAATGTGTAACTGACCACTTACAAACGCGGGCAGATATGGATCGCATTTCCTTCCCAAGAGGCACCGCGGATGAGGATTTATGAGACGGTCATTCCATGTGCCTACGAGGTTGAACTTCCGAAATATCCCTCCAAGTTTTTCGCCGATATCCGCTTCGCTATATACTATTCTGGCCAGCCAGAAGTCGTTCGAAAGCTCGCCAGTAGCTTTCCCGTGGCTGCATCATCCGGCCCGCGTTCAGTCTTGTGGGCTTCGTTAGCGGTGTATTTATCTGATGCACTGCGTTCTCAACAAATGCCTCAGCCGTTGTTCTGGGCCCAGGCTCGTTACCAGGTGCCGTTCGTGATCCGCTCTCGGCTCGATCCACAAGACTCGCAATGCCTTGTATCGTCTGATCCGTTGCGCCTGTTTTGTAATGTTCCATGTTCACGAGTAGCCATTGGCTTCTGCCGCCTTACACCTGTCCATTCTCGAAGTATTTTTCCTTCTCGTACCATGACCGTAGAAGGGCGGCGTTCAACCTTCGTTTCCTTCCTCCATTGTCAATTTGGAAGTTTTCGCCTTTCCAACCCAATATAGTGTATGGACTTTTCCAGCATTCTCTGACTTGATCGTACTTAACGCTTCATGTTCTGGCCTGTCATTGTTCCATACCTTGACTTGTTCTCTAATCCTGAACGGCATCCACTTGGGAGCCACGTGCCTGGCGTCGTAGTTCCACTTATTGCGTGCTTGCCGGGCTTTGGTTCCTCTTCTAGCAGTTGCTTACAGTCTTTCGTGAGGTAGTGATGGATGTTCCCACTCACGAGGTTTCGCTAAGCACATATCGAGCGTAAGCCGTGGTTCTCGATCAAACTGTAATTCGTATGGCAAAAACCTGGTAGTCGACTGCGTGCCGCTACGATACGCAAGCCAATGCTTCCTCTTATGCTAACTTTATGCAGTTTATCTATGTCTTCATGGTCTAGTTAAACCGTTCTGTCATTCCGTTGGCCTGCGGGTGGTACGGTGAGTTGCATCGCCGCTGGGTGCCCAACTTGTCCAAAACCACCTTAAATGATATCGACTCGAGGCAGCACCATTGGTCGGTGGTAACACATTATGGTATTCCATACCTTGCTGGCGCATTAAATTTGAATGCCTGCGAAACGGTCTCGCCTGTCTGATCCTTGATTGACCTGGCTTCCACCCAGTGAGTGAACTGGTGGATCAGAACTAGAACGTAGCTGTTTCCTGATCGCCTCACCGGTAAGGGCTAAAAGATATCCAGCCCCCAACAATGAAGTGGCCCATTGATTTTCACTGATCGCATCAGTGATCTCAGTGCATCCATCTCGCGACTCCTTTGTCAGGTTGGACATCTCCGGATGCATGCCGCGACGTCCTTCCTCATAGTAGGCCAAAACACTGTCCTCCGTAAATATTCAAGAACTCGTTCGAATCCCATATGGGCGTCAATATGAGTTATCCGCATCACCTCTCGCATATTTGGGGGAACAAACGGTAGTCTCCTCCGGTTTGTCGCAACCATCACATTACTGTCTTCGATCCGCAGTCTGCCCCAGATCCTAAGGGGTTCCTCCACCTCTCCTAATATTGCCTCCGGCTTAGTGACAGACTGTAACTGAGAGCACAGTACCTTCATGAATGCACCTGTCCTTTGATCACTCAGCAGATTCCTATCCTCCCATGTGACCGCACGCACCGGTATGGCATGGTCGGGCAGGATGTCGTCCAACACGGACATGACAACATATCGGGTAGTATGTGCTGCGTGTCGTCTACGTGCTCGATGGTGAAGTTAAATTCCTGCAGTCGGTATGCACACCGCGCAAGGCGTCCCCGTTGGTCTTTCGCTGCCATCAAGCATGAAAGCTGCTTGTGGTCAGTGACGATTCGGAATTCAGTCGCCAAGAGTGAACTTCTCCACTTATCGAGGGCCTACATGATGGCTAGACATCCTCTCTCCGTCGTGGCATACTTCTGCTCCCTTCACTGTTAGTACTCCACTCACACAGTCCACCATCCCAGCTGGTTGGGACAATACTGCACCGATTGCCACTGTGAGTTTCTCATCAGGCTTGGGTAGCTGTAGGTAGGTTGGGGCTTCTGCTATACATGCCTTTAGGTGGTTAAAAGCTTGATCCACTTCGGCTTTCCATACACACGGTTCGACTTTGGGAAATAGGTTTAACAATGAACTGATCCCCTTTTTAAAATAGGGCACAAACTTTAATTCATATGTTAGTACTCACAGGAACGAACGAAACTGGCGCCTGGATTTTGTCACGGCGAAGATCTTGATCGCCTCGAGTTTCTCCGCCAGCGGATGAGCAATCAACCGTGAGCAACGAACAATGATTTATCTCGGGTAAAAAACGTGCTTCAGGTGTCCCTAGGATAGTTGAATTAAAAATTAAAATTTGTAGCAGCATCGAATAAGTAACTCGTTATTTCCAGCGTCCACCGATTTAAATGCACCACTGCAAAGCGATAGTTTGAAGTGTTAATGGGATTTGCACACACAAATTAGTATAATTCCCCGTTATATTTCAATAAACGCATGAGGAAGCAAAAAGGAAGCGACAACGCTCACACGTTTGTTTCTTCTTTTGACAGATGTGGTATGTTAATCCAGTATAGATACATCCACGCTACGCACTTAAACACTTCTACATGCATCATCACCACCACGTTGCGGAGAGGGCTGTTAAGCACATGAATAGTTTGGCGTTATTTCGTCTTTCAAGTGGAACGGACTATATCAAGTAGTGTAAGTTGGAAAGCATGGCATCAATACGTTTTTTGTATAGCGTTATTATAGGGGCAAGGATAACGTCAGTCGGTAGGGCATTCCCCGCACGGGACACACGGAGGGAGAAGACGTTTCGTCGACAACCAGGTCGGCAGTAGTGCGTAGCCAGTTTAAACTAATGGTCTCTTAGGTTGGTATTTTGGCTCAGCTGCAACAGATTGCTACCTGAAATTTATCATTGCCCACAATGTGGCCCAGACATACAATCGACTTCCAAGTAAACTGCGACTTCTTGCTACTGAGTTTCAGACCAGCCTCTTCTAGTTTTGTACTACTGCTGCAAGCGTGGTACTATGTTCAGGCTCCGTCTCGGAGAAGACGATGATGTCATCACTATAGACAACCAGGCCTTGTGTGTTCCCCAGCACTATCAGCAATAAACGTCTGAATGTAGCTGGGGCGTTGTGAAATTCAAACAGCATTCTAGAAGCTCGTACGGCTGGTTTTTCACACTGAAAGCTTCCTTGTTGCAATTTCTTTCTGTGCTGGGCATCTGATAACATCCTGATCGGAGATCTGTCAAGGATATCTATTTAGCGCGGTGAAGGCTGGAGTAAATTGCTTCCGACTGTGGCATCGGAAATGCATCCTTCACTGTAAATCAGTTCATTGCTTTGAAACAGATGCAAAATCGATAGGTACCGTCAGCCTTTTTTGTCAGTAGCATGCGTGATGAATAAGGACTTTGTGTTTGCTTGATGATTCCTTGCACTTCCATCTCTGCTGCCTGTTTCTGTATCGCCGTCATCGTATTCTGCGGTCTACTGCTGAAGATCGGCTTGCACCGCCCTCCAGGGGTTAATGGTATTCGATGTTCCACCAAGCTGCAGAACACGTACTCATCATCTACCTCCGTGAATAGGTGGGCATACGTGCTCAGTGTACTCCGTATTTCAGGGTTCTGGCAATCAGGCAGGACCCTGACAAAACCTACTCAGCCGACTCTTCCAGTGTCCATCTCAATCGCTTCGTTGACTAGGATTACAAATTTGTTACACAGATCAATTATGGCAACGCACCGTTTGAGAATGTCTTTGCCAATAATTGTTTCGGTTGTCTCCGCCACGACGAACATAGCATGGTTGATGAGCGTTTCGCATATCCTGATTCGCAATTCTTGAGTGTCCGTCACCATCAAACGATGTCCACCGACGGGCTACATCGCGATTGAGGATTGAGTTAATGGCACTCCTTCGAACCTCTTTGTAATGGACCCTCCCGCCCCCGTGTCCACTATGGTTCGGACCGACACACTTTCAGTAATCACCTTGAATACCGGTACATGCTACCTACGGGGTCGGGATAGAGAAACACATTGGTACAAAGTGCAGTTGGCCACATGACCTACATTATTACCTCGGAAACAGCGGCGACTGTTCCGGCTTCCATGTTCGTTGTGTTGTAAAATCGCTCTCGGCGTCACCCTCTACAAACAGCTTCTCCATCAGTCCGGACAGTTGGTTTACTCTGTGTTCCAAATTTTCATTTTCTCTTTAGATCCCATAACCTCCAGTGGGTCCATTTCGTCGTTTTATCCCATCATACATTATTGATTGCCATTGCTTAATCTATAAAAATAAAGCTTGTACATGACCTACGGTTAACTTTACTCATACCGATGTAGATAGGATAAATTCGTACGCCAGCTCCCACAAATTAAAATCCTCGTAATTATAGCGTGCAGTTGTGCCACCAGATTCTTGCAGATGAAACAAATTCCGGGAAAGTTACGCAACTTATGGGCGAAGAGGAGCGCATCTTACACAGGAAGGACAAATTTGGTGAGCTAATTGTGTTATTGAAGGAGCAAAACGAGCAACAAGCGAACCTATCGTCACCTATCGTCACACAGACAGCAATGTTCGCGGCAAACCTACTGCTACAGCAGGGGGTCTTTAGTGTACATTTTACTGAATCTTTTAGCCCCGGAAATGAGATTCTCCTACCGACAATCACAACTATTATCCCTGTAAACGTTGAGGTTGTGCACTTCAGCTTCGAAAGCTTTGCACGTATGAGTAGGTTGCTGCGGTTATTCTATAACCTCAGTTCTGGTGGTATCACTGCAGCTGGAATCAGATATGGTGTTGATGACAATCGAGTACTATTACTGAATATTTTTCCTTGCTTACAGTCACGCCAGTATTCGGAAAAATGTAAGAAATCAGTTGACATTCAGCGATATAAATCTGGCCCTAAAACAGATTTGCGTAACTACTGCCCTATTAGTTACATTTCCATGTTATCACGAATGATAGGAGGAATCGGAAAGAAAAAACCAACTTCTTTTTCCCTTATTCTGCAATCTTCCTGCACCTCCGCAAAATGCCTTTTTGAAGTCTGGTTTATGCATAACTTGTCAAAACGATTGCTTAAATAACCTCATCATAACACCTGCCTATGCACTACAGTGCATTGTCTTCTATCTCGATATGTAAGATGTTTTCTGTCGAGCTCCACATAAAAGGTCTTGTTGAAACTGGGTAGTTTGGTACATCAAACCCGCTTTTTTCTTGGTTTGAAACCCAACTGACAGGATGCTTGCAGGTAGTCGACATTAATGGGTTCACATCTATACCCCAACAAGGTACTAGTGGCGTCGTTTAAAGTAGAGTTTTAGGTCACCTCTTCTTATTGTAGCTAAACGCCGTTATACCTCTCACCCGCTTCGGTATGCTGATACTTGTTTGCTAATGATTTGAAAGTAATGCATACATTGCATTCTTTCTATTATATAACTTAACTAGCAAATATTAAACACGATTTAAAAGCCATGGAGGTTTGCGCTTCAGTGTGGCAGATGCACTTCTCTACATTTGAATGCCATCTAAAGGTAGGACTGGTGCTACTTCCTGATGATCCTATTCTAGTTTCCTCTTCGCTCAGAGATTTAGGACTGAGGTATTCCAGATCCTTAAGTTTTAGCGTATATGCGAACTAGATTTTTACTAAAGCGATGCAAGCAACGGGACATGTTAGTCAGTTACTGATGCTGAAAGAGACGAGGCACATGGCATTTAAAGCAATATAAGGCGCTTGTTAGAATATTGTTGCGTTATGTTCAGCAAACTACGTAAATGTCATCTAGAGGCCATAGAAAATATTTAACGTATCTTCACCAAACACATCATTGGATGCCCCACGCTTGTTCCTTATAGAGATAGATATAATGCATTGAAATATGAGTCTCATGGCTGTGTAAATCACATCTAATTCAGTTTCCTACACTAACTTTTGTGGTATAAAGTGTGCTTTTGTTTGAAAACTAGACATGAAATATGCGACACAAGCAGTATGTTGTTGGTGTCACCACTGACGTCCACAATCAGACAGAAATTTGATCCTTTAAATTTCGGCCGGATATGGAATAGGCTACGTAGTTGCATTCTATGTACAAAAAGCTACGGCATTTTTGAGAATACTGGGCGCAGCTGGACATGGTTAAACAGCTGCCACACATACAGCAAAGCGCTATAACTACGATATAATGCGGACCATCCTGCACGATCATGCATGTTATGAAGGTGCAGAGGAGACGGCTATCCACCAGAGTTGCGGCACATTTGTAAGCCTACACCAAACGAGGTGGCACGTGATCTGTCAAGACAACTACTGATTATCAGAGAGTAGTAGGGGCTTTATTGTGCTTTTGAAAAGATTCGTCGCAGCCAGACTTATCCAGGTACCCAGCGTACCCAGAAGAGCGGCGACCAAGCTTCTCAAAACAATAAATCCCCGTGCTACTCACGAATCTTCAGTGTTACAAAAAAATAATTTGGGTTTTCCTGACACCAGCGATAACAAATTGCTTGAGAATGGACCAGATAATATATGCAGCACAAAAAGTACCGAAGTTATTTGACGAAGTGTAAAAACTTTTCAACAAAATATGCAAAGTGGTATGCTATGATAAAATGAAGGGGCACAGATAAGTGAAATAATGTGATTATTAGCGAAAACCAACCTTCCGATTGCTGCTAGACTGAAACCAAATAAAAGTCTAGCTGATCTCACCATTAAATTCATAAAACCTGTCGCATACCTGCAAGTGTCAAACTCATTTTGCACCGCTTTTATATAATTTTATGTGCACCTGCGCTCAACTCACTGTGTACCAAAATTATTTTTCCATCTCTGCATTGTTGTTCCATTTTCACTCAAGAACTGCTCTCATGGTCAAGGTCATTCCCAGACACGCGTGCCGTGCGCGCACCTGCTTCATTCGGATTATTCCCCTCTATCTTCTATCCATCTTCTCGCAGCCTTATCACTGTACGCTCGTTTGAACCGGATGTAGCTGCCCTCCACAGTGGTCCATCATACGTGGAAATAACTGCTACCATTAGAGTCTGGGCCATCAATAACCGTTTTCACCGGCATCCGTGATTAAGCGCAAGAGGTTAACTCAATCACATTGACTAGTTTGTCTTTCTGTGTGACACCATTCCATACAGCATTCTCAAACCAGTCTGAAAAACCTCAGGTTATTCCGATCCACCGAACCACTTCTGTCGTCACCGTGTGCCTGTGTAATCCGACACTGAATGTATGAAATACCAGGTTGCGGGAATCGTTTTAGGAGGACTCGGAGGAAGCTCCCCTCATATATGTATCATATACCATCAGTGATAATCAGATCGCGGAGAAGCTGATATCCGAGATGTCGAGTTTGGTAAAGCCGAGAGTTGTTAAATATTTCGCCGAAGCGGGATATAGAAATCCCCGATTGTTTAAGATAAATGGATGGTGGTAAATCTCGCGTGTTTCGGGGAATTGTGCGTTTATATAATTCGAGATCACTGATGCGTTATTTCCGGAGCCATATTTGTCGACCTTGAGCTTGTGCGTACGCGCCATCCGGTCGGCGTCACTTATTCCGACATCCATGACATGCACCGATGATCTCTTTACTGCGAGTATATCTGGCTTGATAAATGAGGTCGCCGTTGGAATTATTGGTTCGAGAACGATGTTACCTGTTCGTTTGCAGAGCTTTTTGGCGACTTGCTCTGCAATGACATTGTGGCGTTTACATCGTGCTTCATGGTTGATGCCACGTGATTGTAGGACATGGGACAGAGTCTCCTTTTGTCCAAAGTTGCCGCGACATAGTAGCTCGGATTGGGTCTCGGGCGATCGTCCCCTTGTGCGTCGTACTTTTGTAGAGAGTAACTCACCTCGAAGCTGTATTGCTCGAAAGAACAGTCCACGGAATATCCTGTTCGGATTCCGCAGCCAGTGATGTGCAGCGGGTGTGGTGACCACTCCCCGGAGCGGGCACCCGTCTGCTAAGGTAAGTAGCGCGTCTTTCCATGCTTCCGCGGTTGATTCTTTATCCATCACCACTCGGTTGCCGATGGTAACATTGGAGCCCGCCAGTCGATGAATGGAGCCAGCAGCGGGCTTTCGGATGGCCCAGCTAGTAATTGAGTGTGCATTATTAACATGTCGTTCTAATCGGTCCTTCCGTATCAGTGAAATATTGGCGGATAAGCAGGGTATACCGATACCAAAGTCCCCGATTGAGGCGTGGAAATAAGCCAGATTTGTATCAGTGGGCAACCGGAGCCATTTTCTCACATGGGCTCGAACAAGCCTGTCCATGCGTTTTAGCGTTTATTTATGGACAACGTCCAAGCAGAGTTTGTGAAAATGCCGTAGAAGCAGGAACTTCTTCAGAAGCTCCAAGCGCTGGTAGGGTTTTAGGGGCACTTTTGTAATTTCTTCCATTTGAGCACGTAACTTGCCAGCGGAAGTTGGCGGGAGCTTACCTTTCCAACTAAAAGACAAGCCTAACATCGTGAGTTTCTCTTCTGGTTGCAAGGAAGGAATAATGAAATCTCCACAATCTAAAGGGGCGGTGTCCAGTATCGTTACTTTTCTTGGACGGTCCACTATAATATTGAAGGAGGCTGACTTCATCTGGTTGACGGACAATTCTATGAGGGCCAGTTTATCACTGAAATGTCGCAGGCGCTTCTGCAGCGAAAACCGGTCCTGAGCAAAGATCAAGACGTCATCGGCGTAGGCGAGATAATCAATTGGCCCTACTGGGGATGTCCAGGGTTCAGAGTGTAACTCTTGCAGAGCTTCGTCCAGCGTCATGATAAATAGTAAGGGAGTGAGATGGTCTCCCTGTCTAACTCCTCGTTCCGGATGGAGGTGAACATTGTGGAAAGTGGAAGTATCTGAGGAGTAGTAGGAAGCAAGGTAATCCAGTAGCAGTGGGGGTGCGCCAAAAGCAAAGGCCGCGCGTAGTCAGGATTGATGAGAAGTAGAATCAAAGGCTTTGGAAATATCAATTGAAGCAAAGGAAAGTGGAGAGTATGGAGAATGAGCGTGTCGCAGTGCTGCGTGCATTATCGCAAGTGCTTCAAAGCATCCATCCTTACGTAAGAAGCCGAATTGTAGACGATTAGAAGGAAAAGTGGGAACCTGGCGGACAAACAGGATCCGATGAAGCAGACGAGTAAAGACGAAAGTGACGGAAATAGGCCGAAATAACTCAGGAGAAGGGGGTGCATCAGCCTTGGGAACAAAAGTGATCCGTGCTGCATTCATGTGTGAAGAGAAGGGCGAAGAGGCGAGGAGAGCGTTGAGAAACTCAGTTACAAAAACCGGGTCCACCCTCAATACATCCCGTGGTGTGACACGGTCAACCCCCGGTGCGGAGCCTTGCATCTGACGAATCGCTGCGCGCAGCTCCTCTTGGGCGATTGGCCTCACCAAATCCGGGTTAGTGGGGATGATTTTGCGAGGTGGATGGTCGTCATGTACTAGAGGCTGAGAAAGGACTTTTGTCCGGAAGTCCGTAAAACCAGGGATACGGTCGTCTTCTTGTAGGAAAGCCGTTCGCCATCTGCCATTAATAACAGTTGCTGCCGCATCTTTACACCTCATATGATAGAGACGTTGGATGTGGCCATATTGTAGGCGTCGGCGTTACTGATTGTTCTTAATGACTGGTTGTACCTTTTTGCGTTTCGTCGGCGCCCATTTACGAGGGGATAGGCAGCATTAAGCTCCCTACTATACTGTTCCCGCAAGATGTCGTCCGGCAGGGGAAGCAGCATGTTGGGAAGCAGCATGTTGGGAAGCAGGGAATTTGGTTCGTTATTGGCAGATTTGCACCCACGCGCCACTCGTTGAGCCCCCGCGAGCAGAAGGCGGAATGGTGCTGTATCAACGACCATCTGTGTGGTAGAATGCGAAATTGAGACTGCGGAAAGGGAGGGAGGACTGATCAAGTCAGCAGGAGCACTGAGACACAAAAGTGTGGACATGGGCCGTGGCCTCGATTGGTAGTTTAGTCTATTGTCCGCGTTTAAGGGCGAATCCTCTCACCTCAGAACAAGGTCCTTCGGAGTGCTTTGTGATGCATCCAGGTCCACGGGAAGTAGACAGAACCCAGTCAGGATGGTGGGGTTGGCTTTCTGTATTGTGTATGGAGTAACTGTTGCAGCGGAAGTATTATTGTATGTATTAAATCGATCAGTCCTGTTCGTCGGTGGTGGGGTGCTGGCAGTATGGATGTCTTCGGTTGCCACATTCCGGGTAAGTTGTATTAGTGAATCATCTGACGTAAAGAATAACGAGGCCGAGGGTGTACACCGGCATTCCTGCAGCGGTGAACGAGAGGACGGTTGCATAAGTATCGGAGCGAGCGAAACCCGAGACTCTACACACTGCGCAGGCCAATCTGCACAGTGCCAACCGATGCGCTGTAGACGTTTCCTTATGCCCTTCTTCGTCCGCGATGGGAATGCTGTCTGTAATTTGTGAAGTAAACTAACGAGTTCACGGCAGGATCTAGCAAGGTTTGAGGACGCTTTACTTAGCTGTCCATCTTCACTGGCCGACCAAGTAAAGGATTGTGCAGGAAGTCGTGCTAGACAGTCTGCGTTGTATTGGACGGAATGTCGATGTCGTAGGTGTTGTGATCGGCCTCTTTGCGATGCAAAGGAACGTCGGCAGGTATGGCAACTGAAATCGTGGAAATTGGCTGCGGCTGCATAAGCCAGAAAGGCTGTTGGATTCCTTCGGTGGGCGGCGAGATGTCTCAGAAGACCATTGCGTGTCTTAAAGGTCCGAGGGCATAAATCGCAAGTTTTAATTTGTGCTACGGTGGAAACCGGTAGGATGGGTGGCAAAGGGTTCGCGGGAACAGAACCAGGGTGATACGATTCCATTGCCTGGTAAGTAGGCAGTTGCGAGGAGGGACGAGAAACAGAAACATACGGAAGAGTTGTCACGATGTGTGTGGGGGACGGTGACATAGGGGAGCGGTTCCGCAGACTGCATTCGGATGCAGCAGAGGCTGATCCGTTTGCAACGGTGGTATAGTATCCAGCAATTCCGATGGTTCGAGTCAGGGGAAATAGGGGGACAAGCCGAAGCTTCCGCCGCGGGCCGTTCATAAGCCCCGATCCGCGGCTCGGGCTTTGGGTGTGGTGGTTGTGGTTGTGAAAAAGGATCTGAGTTCTCGGGAAGAGTGTTTACTACGGCGGATGTGACTGGAGAAGATACATCGGATAGCCAAGGGCAGAGGAGATGTAACCAATGTACCAATGGTCAACTTAAATTTACCGCATTTCAACGTCAGTATGTGTAAAGTGCTTTCCATCCAAAATCAGAGCAGCTAATCATACCGGCGCGGAACGAATATACTACAACGATCCACTCTCGTACGTGACTTGGGTGTCCTGGTTCAAGATGACTCGGGTTGCTCCAAGCAATCCAAAGAGACCTCGAGAACTAGGAACCAACACATCGGACTGTTGCGACGGGCGTTTGGACAAATAAACAGCTCCATATTTTGACAAATGCTCCGTGCGTATGTTCGCTCCCCCTGTCGAATAGGCTTTTCAAGCCTGGTATCCATGGTTGAAACACGACCTTAATGAACTGGAGCAGCCACAACGTCGGGCATCTAAGAATGTAATTGGAATGCGCAATCTCTCATATCAGGAGAGGCTGCAATGATTGTGGGTATTCAGTGGGAGCTATCGCAGACTACGAAGTGACCTGATTATGGCATACTTAATTCTGCGAGACCCACATCATGTGTGCCACCATTTACTGCAACTCAGCAACAATACAAACCTGAGATGCCACTCATTTCTACTCTGTACAGCATAGCGATCTGGAGCGCCGCAGAAATTTGTTCCATTGGTGTCTGTTACCCGTGGAATACTCTCCCAGAATCGATCGTCTCTGCACCGACACTACCAGTATTCAAACGACGGTTGGATAATGCACTCATCCACTTACACTTTGTCACTTAGCGCCACGTCTTTATACTACACCTTGCGTTTACCATGGACTTAGTTGATGTTAACCGCGGTTGCTGTGAATCTAAGCGGATTACAGAACTACGTTGGAGCAAACGATAATTCCTTATTTTCATATTTGAAATACCAACTGTTTTACTATCATTATTATCCTTATTGTTGTTGATATCCTCACCAACTATCCAACGAGACTTGTAAAGCAACGCTTCTTAACCCGTATAAATTCAATGTTCATTGTACCTTAGCCTCATATACTCATCTACCGAGCTCTTTTTTCCTGTCTCCACTGAATGATCCATAACGGACTTTCCTTGAGATCCTTGCCTGGAATTAAGGATTTAAGACCTTTCTCATTTCGATGACTGCAAATGGTTGTAAATTGCAATAAATCACTCCTAACTACACTGATTCCATTTGCTACAATTGTATTATGTTTACGGCTCTTTATTATTTACAAAACCCTGACGGGGTGCAAAATTTCTTCCTATCGAAACCTCTGTGCCATCTTCGTAATTTGCCATGATTTTTCATCCCGTTTTGAATCACCTATTAGCAAAAGATTGTAATTTAGATTGTTTTTTAAGTCTCCATGCTTCATATTTTTCTTTATTTTACTGTTTGTCATGAATTCGCTGATCTATTCAAGCGACTAATTGCAATGTCCAAGCTAAAAGATTTCACCCCTGCACGGCATACTCTCAGTGATGTACTGGCGCGATTGACTATGGACCATTAGAAATAAAATAAATAAAATGTTTATTCTCGAATAGGCGAGATATTTCTGCACACGCATGATCATGGTAAAGTACAGAACTGTGCTCAGGTAATGTACAATGGAATAATAGGGTTGTCACTTATGTTGTTATATGAATGTATGTATTTGGCGACGTAGGCGTGCGTAGCCGTGTTTATGGGATTTGTAAATGCTTCCTTGCACTTTTGATCTTGTCGCCAGTGCTAAAGGGATGCTTGATGTTTGTGGACCTGAAGTTGTCGTCCTGATAAGCATGTGGGTGACTTTAGTTGGTGACGAGTCACAACCGCCACGTCACAGTGTTGTTAAGCAGACATTTGTGGCTTTTTATAGGGAGAACGCTTGCCAGGCGAAACCCACCACGTCCTGGAACACTGAGGCCAAACTATTTGTTGGGACGGTGTAAACCCGAACCACCCAGGTAGCACCACAGGGAGGTTGTTCGGCTAGACCTGCTCAAAATAAATTAATGATGGGACGAAATGGGTCTCCTGGTGGCCTAGAAATTATACATTAAAAAACAACCCCAAAATATGGTGAACAGGTGATGCCCTACTTGGTATTATGCCACGCCGACACACAACCAGTTAGAGCATGGAGATGCGATTGATGCCCCTGCATGGAAGCAGTTCACATAGGGGTAGTTCTCACTTTCTTACACTCCTTAAAAACTTCAGTGTCTATCCCTATAAAAATCCGGTTGGGCCCCACCGTGTAAAGCGTGGACAATTGCTTATTTTCTGCGATCACCTTGTACATCTTGATCAGCCAACTCAGTTGGGATGTGCCTCACGCCATCGAAGAAAATACCGCTTATCTACTTCTTTATTTATCAATGTAACGCATCTCTGTTTGCCGTTACTTTGATGACAGGTGCTCGAGTGACGTTCAGTTCCTTCCCAACGGTTGTGTATTATCCGTCGGCTCGCGTCGGCAGCGATCAGTCTGCTTTCAATAGTTCGGCCCGTATGCGTACAATTCTCCCTTTTGCTAATACACCAGCTTGTCCGGTGTGACATCATACCACCATTACACAAATGTCCGCCCATCTTCTCGAAAGCCAATAGGCTAGAGAATTTGGAAATCGCTGACACAGAATTCGAGCACATGCTGAAGATTAGAATCGTTCGGCCACCCAATACCCCCTATCTTCTCCTCTTCATATGGTACCAAAAGGTCAGGAGCCGACAAACGTGACACTTCCGGACCGTTATCTTCTCCCTTATGCGTAAGATATCATCGCCGGTCCTTTTGATTTCTGCGTCTTCTCGAGGATTAATCTGGTGTAAGCCCAATATCAAGTTCCGGTCGCCGTGGAGGATATTCCCAAGGACGTCCTCTACGCCTTTTTGAGTTTTCGATCTCCTGTGAATGCCATTCGGGCAGTGTAACGCAGCGCAAACGTCTTAAAGAACCTGCCGTGTACACGTTGTTATGCCCGCGTTATTGATCTATTGCCATAAAATGCTAAATGTTAGCATTCATAGGACTAAACGTGTCCTTGCTTCTGCTGGTTTGCATCAACAGTATGTTCATAAGCATGTCGCTTTATACTGAAACCATTGTTAAGTGATTCTAAGATGTTCATAAAATCCTTCGGTTACGTTAATTTCTCTGCCTCTTTGAACAAAACGAATTTGCGTCATGGGCAGGATTTTGCAGCCCCGTTATTGAGTGTCGGATACCATTGCACCACAGGAAACAGGCGAATCTGTTGTTTCGAAACTGACTATTGAATACTGTATTATAGAGCAAGTAATAATGAATTCTGTACAACTCTTTCGAAGCATGATGAAAAACATTATAAAAGTTGTCAGCCGAGAATATCTTTATCGGTTTCATGTAGCATTTAAAATAGCTTTCTCACGGTATTGCAGGACGCACGAGTATGACATGTCATCGTAAGTGTGTAATCGTTCTCTGAATCGAATGGTGATAAAATATAAATCTTACAATGATTTAACTTCTGCACAGATGTGGCCCTACATCACAACTCCAAACAAGCTGCTCCAAAGACTTACCACTTTCCGTTCGAAGCACAGTGAGTGAGGAACTCGCTTCATATCCTGCACGACAAGTTTGTATCTGTGTCCGCGTATGCGGCATTGCCATCGTACGTGCAACATTAGGCTCAGCATGGAGAAGTCACCGAGACGTAAAATGCGGTAGTTCATAAGATAATCGACTCTCGCTCGACGGTAGGACAAGGTGTAGAGCCCTTATTTCGCGCATCGATCTTCATACCCTAAGCCACGTAAATTCGGGATGAACCGGGTAGCAACGTGTTGGACCCATTCGATGTTTTATGCCTCGCTTCGAATACTCAGCAAGTAGGCGGGCGAACCATACACCAGCAGTTGTCTAATGATGGAAGATAAGACGCGAGTGGCAATCTCTTCAGACCATTTGCCGAAGCTACGTTTGGGCGCCCCGAGCATGTGCAGTCTCTTACGATATGGCCTTTTTCTGTTGTCCACGGACTTCAAAGCGTAGTGCTAGAGTGCATCTGAGGTCCATTAACCGTGACTTTTTCTTCTGGTAACCCCAACCTTGCAAACAGGCAGTGGCGACATTTGGTATGACACCTGTAGTGACATCCCCACACAAAATTGCCTCCGGCCATTTGCCGTAGAAGCCGGCAGCAACTAACACCTTTGTATCAGTGTAGATGCATTGGTGATAGGCCCATGATATTAGTAGCAATTATTGCCTACGATCTCACTTGGCACTCTATGTGCAGGACTGGAGTGGCCAACGGCCAAGCACTTGTATCGAATTGCTAGTAGGCGTGGTAATCTCGGAGCATGACTTTGGAGATAGCTTTCACCTCCTATCACCAGTAATAGTTAAGTATTCGGGCTCTTGTTCGCAAAATACCCTAGTGGTCTTCATAAGCGTATTCAATCACTACCGAAATAATTTCTCCAGGTATAACAAACTGTTTACCGCTCACAGTACATTTGCTTACAGAAGATAACTCATGCTTCAGTGTGTACAGTGTGACTAACTCAGTTAGGACGTCCGTGCCGTTCGGTCATGAAATAGCTAACCATTGACGAATTTTTACCAACACGGGATCTTTGTCAGTGTTTTCTCGTATTCGGTCGAGTGTTATAGTCATGGGCACTGCGTTCGCGAAGGAGGATATCCTCTTTGCCTCCTGCAGGACTTTACTCTCACCCACGTCGGATAGCGGAGGCTTCGAAAGGGCGTCAGCAAATTGGCGAGAGCAACCGGTTTGTAGCTTTAAGGATTACAAGCTTTCCCTGTAATCCAAGGGCGCAATTTCAAGACTGCGTAGAGGTCCGGCGACCCTCGCAGTATCCTTAGCCCAAGTGCGACTGTCGATGTTTGTGCGGCTACGAATATTCGGCAATGTTTACCGGCATACTGCTGGTGCCTTTTAGCTGGAAAGTATGATCGTAGTTCAAAGATGTTACTACCAATGGCTTAGCCTCACGGACTTTTGCTGCTTATTACCACGGTTAAGTAGGGTTATACGTGTAGAATGATTAATACACGTGGTAGATCGATGCCAGAATAACTAGTACTTCCTTTTCTCGCATGCCCAGACGTATATAAGTGCCTACATTTTATCAGTGGATTAGTTTCCTACGGTGCCCGACAGATTGCGCGAGGCGTATGCATTTACATTCTCCCAACCATCGTGCAACTGGAACTACGCCTGACTCAACATCCAAGGCATTTGTCGAAACGAGAGTTGTATATTTCTCACAGAAGGAAAGGACTCAATCATAGTCTATATGGTAACATAGGCCTGTTCTTTATAAGTGATCCATCGGAACTAATCCTTTAGCGTGTCAGCCTCCAGTTTGGCTCATAAATAGCTGCAAAGTTAAGTAAATCTCAGTGGCGGTAGGAACACAGACATAGGAACTATTTTTCGTTCTGGGTCAATGAAGCGTTTCGAAAGTCAAGAATGGCACCAGCGTTTTGCTCTTGCAGCCTTAGACTAGAAGTGGAAATGATATACCTAACAAACACTATATCATTAACAGCGAACTAACACTTTCTTGTATTTAAGCGAAGCTTTAAGTCCCTCAGCCTTTGCAATACATTGTTAAAGTTTTTGCTCTTCAAGGAGGTTATTATCAAAGCCAAAAATGTCATCCATATACACAACACATCCTTTAAGGTCAACTAAGGATAGGATAATAAATTGCTGCCAAGCATTTGGTGCACTGCTAAGTCCCATTGGCAGAACGGTGTATTGATATCAGCCATCTTGTGCGAGAAAGACTGGATTCATATATATATATATATATATATATATATATATATATATTCGTGAACACATTCACTTTGAATATGAAGGCCCAAGAAGAATTTGCCCTTTGTAACTCTGACTAGCAACTCGTCTCTAGAAATCGATGGGATTTGTCAACAAGTATACGCTTATTAAGCACTCATTGGTCGGTGTCTACACGCATGTATGCATCCACTATTTGAACTGACACAAATAGGTGAACCCATTAGGAACCTTGTTTAGGCTCTGTCAAACCTTCGCTGATCAGATTTTCAAGGCTATCTATAAGACGTCACGTTTTGTCAGAGATATATGTCTAGACTGCCAAGAAATGAAACATCTGTGTTCTGCGCTCAGCCGAATGCTGTTCCTTGCATTTGAAAGCCTGCAAATATCCCCACCATCATGAATCGGGTATTTGAACTGCAGGATTTTAACATTAAAACGTCATTCTGTTGACGGATAGGGATTCACACACTATAGTTTTACGCCCTAACAGAGGCTGACTGTCAGTCTTACCAATGTATACCTCAACCGTATATTTTCTGCTATTTTGAAAGGGCATAAAAATGTAACAGAATCATGTGTCTGAACATTACCACTCGATTGGCTGGTAAGGATGTAAGTGGAAGGGTGCGCAGTCAAAGTGCGGCAATGCTGCTTGCGAAAGCATGTGACACCACCGTAATTGGTAACGCAGAATCACGCCCCATTTCTCGAAGCACTGTTTTGCTTCGCACATCAAAAGGCGTACGGCGAGTATCGGCTGGATACTCTGTACTGTATTGTGAGCAAGTAGAAAGGAATCCGAAATATGGTGAAAAACGTTATAAAAGTAGTTAGCCCTGAATCTTTTTATCGGTTGCATGTAGCATTTAAAGTAGCTGTCTCACGGTATTGTAGGACGCACGAGTATGACATGTCATCGTAAGTGTGTAATCGTTCTCTGAATCGAATAGTGGTAAAATATAAATCTTACAATGTTTTTAACCTCTGCACAGATGTGGCCCTACATCAGAAGTCCAAACAAACTGCTCCGAAGAGTTACCACTTTCCGTTCGAAGCACAGTGAGTGAGGAACTCGCTTCATATCCTGCACGACAAGTTTGTATCTGTGTCCGCGTGTGCTGCATTGCCCTCGTAAGTGCTACATTAGGCTCAGCATGGAGAAGTCACCGAGATGTAACATACGGTAGTCCATAATGTGGTCGACTCTCCTAATGGCAGGACAAGGTGTAGAGTACCGGTCTTTACAGCGCAAGCCAAGTAAACTCGGGATGCGCCTGATATCAATGTGTTGGACCCGTTTGATCTTCGGTGCCTTGCTTCGGGTAATCGGAAATTAGGCGGGCGAGCCGTTCTCTAAACTTGGTCTATTGGTGGAAGTGAAGAGGCGAGTGGCAACCTCTTCAGACCATGTGCCGAAGCTACATTTTGGCGGCCTAAGCATTCACAGTCCGTTACGATATAGCGTGTTCGGGTTGTCCACTGTCTCCAAACCGCATCGCAAAAGTACACCTAAGTCCTTCACAGTTGGTGAGAGACATAGCGGTTGGCCGTCAAGGGTGTAGGTCTGGCTGTCAACACCCTTACCCAGGCTCATACATATGACTTGACTGGGTTGACCGGGAGATGAACTACTTCAGACCATGTGAATAGGCGGTTGAGCTCTTATTGAATTAGGCCACATTCTTAGGGAGCGTCAATTTTTCTTCAAATCTTCATGTCGTCCGCAAACAAGACACACTGTGTTGGAGAATCTACGATAGATCGTTAATGTGGTTCAGGAACAGAGCAGGCCCCGGCACAGTGCTTTGGGGCACGCCACTTGTGGAGGGATACCAGTCAGCTAGATTGTCGTCGAACTGTACCCTACAATTTCGTCCAACAAGATATTCGCGGATCTACTGGTGCAGTGAAGCACCGACATCGCACATCCTGAGTTTGTGAAGGAGGACCTCATGGTTGACTTTGTCGAATGCTTTACTGAAAGCAATGAATATCACCTCGGCTGACTTCCTCTTGCTTAGTACCCGCAAACAACCATGCCTCGTCACAAGCAAGTTTGTAATACATAAGCGGCCTTGCATAAAACCGTGCTGCGCGGGCGTCAGGACCTGTTTTGACTGTAGCAACTGCAATTATCCATTCTTTACTATTTTCTCAGCAACCTTTGCCAAATAGGTGTCAGACAAATTGGCCTGTAGTTGTCTACTTTGCTAGAGTCGCCGCTTTTGGAATAGGCTTTACCATCGAAGATTTTCAATCAATCGGAAACGAATCTTTGGACAGCGACCAGTTGAAAGGTCCTTCATCAAGGGAGTGATGATGGTCAAAAGTGACTTGAAAATCAGTGGGTGGAGCACATCATATCCGGCAGGTTTAGTGCCGTCAAGGCTGCAATCCAGAATGTCGAGTTGGGTAAAAGCGCTACATGTCGGACTCGGTACCAACATCTTGTCATTTTCAAATGCAGATACAGTGTGCCGCCAACAAAAATGCATTCTCAGTGCTAGGAGGTCATGGGATGTCCGTCCGATCCACCCAGCACTGCCACATCACCTGCCAGCTTCTGGCGTCACTTCACGTAAGCAAAGACTCTCTTTGGGGCGGTCCACGCGGCGTTTCCGAGCTGTTTTTTGAAATGTCGGCGCTTATTCCTTTTTCCACTGTTGCAGAGGTTCCGCTGACTTTTCTTCCCCTCGTTGTTTTTGGTACAGCCAGATAGAAAGAATCTGTCTCACAGTCTGCGCCGCCTTCCAGCCAGATTTCCATACTCATTGTCAGACCAATGAGGCGTTATCGGTCCAACCTTCCGACACTTCAAGTGTACAAATGTGGAACACAAGGACATCAATCTGTCTTTTATAAATGTCCAACAATCTTCCACAGGTGCAGCTTGTGACAGAGACCAAACCAGTTGGCTCGAGGCTTGAGCTAGACCGTCGAACTCCGTTTTCCAGCAGTTGTAGCTGGTTCCAGGGGACGTGAATACGGTCAAGGTAATTCCCTTTCAGCTCTGAGCACTGAGTGGTCGCTTGTAGCCAGGGGTTGCGGGATCCGCACGTCACGCATTCGTTGTCCGTATCTCATGAATATTAAGTCGAGATAGGACGAGGTTGAGAGTGGTGTTATGCGTGTTGGCTGGCGTAGGTGTTGCGATACACCAGTTTCAGGTACCAAATCCACGAACTTTGCTTCAACCTCACAATGTCTAGGCGTCAAATTCACATCAGGCCATCGTATTCGAGGACAGTTAAAATCTCCCCTAATTATAAAGTGTGGACTACTGGTGTGGAGTCGAAGATGGGACAGCCAATCCAAACAACGACTCAGGGGACTGCAATAGACTGCGCCCACAACTACTTTGCGCCTGAGGTGGATGGAGCACCACAGTAGCTCACACAAACCATCGTCACTTCGGTAGATGCTCACAACTCTCCCACGTGGGGAAGACTGGATGTAGGGCAAGACGCCACAGCGAGCACTCGTTTGTCTATCGCAGCGGAAGCAAGAGTAACCTCTGAGTTCAATTGCTTGTGTGCACACCTTTGAGTGCAGCCATGTCTCTGCGAGTCACACTACGTCTGGCCGCTCAGACGCAACGATAAAGCTCATTGCGCTTGTTTTTAACACTGCAAACGTTCGTAATGGCTACACGGAGGCCGCATCAGGAACCACCGGTCGCGCTTGAAATGTGAGCAACCTGCTTATGCTGATACGCAGATTCTTGTAAATCACACGAAAACTTACGATACTGAGAATTGTTTCCATACCCCAGTACGGCTTTTTCTCTCATTGATGGCGGACGAGATCAGGCTTGAACTGGCTTTGTCCACAAAAGCGGTTCCCATATGCCGATTTTGTTGACCACTTTGCTTTTCAAGACGGGCAATTTGCCTCACTTTTACCAAATCCTCACCAGCGTCTACGTGTCTGTCAATTAGATTCTGTAAAAACGGGACATTGCGATTGCATGGCACTTGGGGTGATGGATTACTGTACTCCGGCGCATGGAAGATCACGAGATTATACCGTCTCTAGTCAGACAAGGTTGATATTACAAAACGAAGTATATTACAAGCCTCACATACTTTGGCTGTGTAGACTTAGAGAAGTTAAACGCTCATCATTCTTTCGTAAATTTGTGTTTTGTTTTTCCACTGGTCTTCAGCACTCAGGCGTTCACCTACTGGAATAGCTGTGCTAGAAGACACGACAAAGTTAAAAATAAGTTTATGCCAGATGTAACTGGGCTACTCACCACGGTTGGACTTCGTGCCGCTGGGTTTGCACAAATAGAAGTGAAAGACTGAGTTGAAACCTGAAGACTCTGTGGGCTAGGTTGTTGGGCCAAACACACTGAGCTGTTCGTAACGGAATAGTAAAGACTACTGATCCGCTTTACTCTTTCCGCCTGTATCTTGTTTAGACAATTTTCACTTAAACTTTAAACGCAATGGCCTTGGATTTCACGAAGCTGACGTAAATGCACTGATAATTCAGCACATGAAAAGTAATATTTAACTTGACGCAAAACACACGTGAGGGCATTTGCATGGTATGCGACTCTCCGGGAAGGAGTACTACAGTGTGTTTGCTTCGACATTATGAATAATCCGAAAATAGGCAAAGAATTGCTGGATAAAATAGCATTAGCATGATCGTTGAACTCAAGCGATACTTATGATTTACAAGTTAAAAACAGAAATGAAACTGAATGGCATACCAAACTCCACGAAATAATTCCAGTGAACGAAGAAAGCCAACACAACATTTTGACTTTAAGTTTCTTTTCCATATCCATCCTGTGGGCCTTGTATAGTTATGCTTTTTATCCCATCATACACTAACAAACTGTTGAACAAATTGACTTTGTCAACAAGCCAAAAATAACCGATTGGAGGTCGCTTTCTGCAGTTAAGACGCCAGTTTTGGTATGTTTGGTTCGAAATCAAATAATAGTATCCAGTACTTACTTGGTTGGCCCTATATATAAAAGTTAGCCTGTGGAGAACGAAGCCGAAGGGTTGGTTATGAAGAATCGACGCGAGAACTTGTACGAAAGCAACAAACCCGGGCAAATTGACCCCACTTATCACAGTTTGAACAACTCAGGTTCTTTGTGGGGCAAGGTCTGCTGTTTGCGCGGTGTTCAGTATATCCACAAGGGTAACAGTTGTTTCCACCTGAGCATTGCGTCAAAGCAGTGGATGAATCCAGGTGCTCAAGTTCGGTGGCTAATGCTTTTGGAAGCAATATTTTCTTCTGTTCAATGGCTACAGCCGTCGCACGAACCATGTCGCAGGCTCCGTCTCAAAAGCGTTTATCTGCAATCTGACAACAGACTGTCCCTGATTTGACAGCCCAGAGAGTAATTGCTGTATTAGCATCGTTTCTTCAAAGTTCGTCTTTTGGACATTGTCAAAGTCACATTTCCGATCAGAACACACGAGATGAGAGGCGGAATTATGCACTGTTTCACCAAATTCCTGAGGTAACTGCAAAAGCTTGTGGCTGGACGTTTAAGTGTTCACGCGAAAGTCCACAGCGTTGTTAGAGCATTCTTTAAGGTAGACTTCTGCCAAAGACCGAGTGCAGCATAGATTCGGCGAGATTTTCATCCCAATTACAATCGATAAAGCTTTAAAATATCATATATTTTCAACGGTACAGATGGATTCAGAACTGCCGGGACAGAAGCATAATCTGAAACACTATTTAAGCTTCCAAACATTCCGACTTAGGGGTAGTTGTAGGTTGGCCCAGAACTGGGCAGGGGCAACCTTATGCAGCTGCATGTTTACCTGCGACGTTATTGGTTTAGGTGAAGGTCCCTACCGTACTACAACTGTTGTTTGCAAGTTCTATAGTCTTCGGATGCACCTCTGAAGGTTACGCTGGTGTAGGCTTTGCAGGTCTATAGAACTACAGCAAACATAACAACGACCAAAACCCCGCCCTAATTAATGCTAGAGTGAACTGTAGTGTACCGGAAAACACGCAGTTTCAGTATTTTGTAACATTAGATTTTACGGTTGTTTTAACCTTCAAAACGTCCACTTGTTTTACTGACGTCAAATCCGTTGACACAAAGCGTTTTGGTGAGTACCTTGCTGCACCGTTACTCGCTTTTGTTCATTCGCTCCCTATTTCGGTAGCCTGCGCAATATACGTTGGGTTCAGTCGTCTCCAAGTTCTATACTGTCCCTAGTTTGCACGACTTTTGCGTGTCATTGCTTACCGACTAGTATCCCAGGCTCCACCCAACAATTGGTGACCCCGGCCCCAGAACAAGCCGTCCGCCTTTTGAATTTTCGTTTTGGTGAGCTCGTTCCAGTGAACTTGCGATGCATTAGTGAGCATATTGTTTGCTCACCTACCACCTCTTTTATCCGCCTTTTGCAATGGACTATTTGGAGGATGAGCCATATCCATACGCGGGTAACGCCGTTGAGGTTGTCATGGTCAATTCTGTGGAGGTAGCCCCTCCATCTCTTTGGAAGAATGATCCTTCGTTATGGTTTTGCACCTAGAATCCTTTTTTACATTCGTAAGATTTTTCTGCTTTCGCCCTGTATAATCAGCTAATATCTCGCCTTCCTCAGAGTATATCCTCGTAGGTGAGAGAGATTGTATTTTGCCCCCTCTCGTAATGAAATACCAGGCTCTTAAACAGCCTGTTATTCGGCGACTCACGCCTTCTGATAAGGTCCGTCTGCAGCAACTATCTGGTGATCTGCTACTAGGAGATAGGATTCCCTCAGCCTTGTTGCGCGAAATGCAACAGCTCATCGGTATGACCAACATGGACGTAAGGATTCTCCGCGAGCTGTTGATGCAATGCTTTCTTGAAAGCACTCAGGCTATCCATGCGGTAGCAAGTAGCCTGCTGCTAACAATAATTGCAGATCTAGCGGACCGCCTCATCAAACGGCACGAGCCAGAGACTGAAACCAAAGCACCTAAGCAGGGTTGTGTTGGCGTAATCATACCGAAAACGCGACTAGCCAGCCATCGGAAATGGACGCCTTATCATCGCAGATAGCGTCGCTTCAGCGTCAGCTCGAGGAACGTACTTTAAACCGTGAGCACCGCAGCTGCTCCGCAGCATTGTTTAGTCGCACAAAACCTGCTGCCAAAGGTTACTGCTTTTAGCACTCGCGTTTCAGTAATAAAGTCCGTAAGTGCGTACAGCCATGTATGTAATCTCCGACAGATGGTCTGCCAGGCCAGCCCGTAATGGCGACTAACGGTGTCGGCAAAGCCCCAAATCGTCCCATCTACATTAGGGATTATGATTCCGAGACCCAGTTCCTAGTGGATACCCGGGCGGAAGTCGGCGTCATCCCCCTACACCAGGTGAGCCTATCGCTACTTTGTCGACAAGCCTAAGTGCCGCCAATGGCACGCCAATAGCCACCCACGGTCATCAGTCGCTTACCCCGGACCTAGGTCTCTGGCGCACGTTCCGCTGGGTATTCGCCGTCGCTGCAGTCCCTTTGCCATGACCGACATTGACTTTCTCAGGCAGTTCGACCTCATGGTCGATGCGTAGCGCCAGACGATAGTCGACACTGCAACGAAACACAGTGTACGGGGCTTCTTTACCGATATCGCAAATATAACACAAGTACACACCTTTCCCCAAGCCTCACAAGACTAGGCCAACCTCTTTTCTCAATATTCCAAGCTCCTTTAGCCAAGGAACACAGCTTTGATCGTGACATCCCAAGTCACGCAACACATACTGGTGGATGGCCCACCCATATCATGCCGTCCACGCCGACTATCGCTCAAACAACCAAAGGTATCTAAAGCGGAGTTTAAACCCATGCTCGAAC
Source organism: Dicrocoelium dendriticum (assembly GCA_944474145.2). NCBI lineage: Eukaryota > Metazoa > Platyhelminthes > Trematoda > Plagiorchiida > Dicrocoeliidae > Dicrocoelium > Dicrocoelium dendriticum. The sequence goes on along the minus strand of OX104059.1, from coordinate 45,283,607 downwards.
TAGGAATACTCCGCACTTCCGACAGTCCTTGATCCCCTCCTGCAGATGGCTCCCAACAAACTGGTGACTGGCGCTCTTGCGGTGAATACCGCACACACAATCGGCTAACCGTCCCAGTTAGGTATGCAATCCCACACGTGCAAGACTTTACCGCACGCCTCACAGGTAAATGATCTTTAGCAAGATCGATCTGGCTCGCGCCTAGCACCAGATACCTGCAGAAGGAAAGAACATTCCTAAAACCGCCTTTATCACTCCTTTCGGCTCGTTTGAATTTTTTAAGAGTGCCATGTGCACGGTGCAACGCTGCCCAAACCTTCCAACGTTATATCCACTCTGTCACTCGTGGCCTAGACAGCGCTTATTCCTACCTCGATTATATTTTAGTAGCCAGTTCATCGGAACAAAAGCATCTCGATCAGCTTCGAACTCTCTTTCAGCGTTTGACCCAACACAGTGTCACAGTCAACCCGACTAATTGCGACTTTGGCAAGTCAACGGTAGAGTTCCTGGGTCACATCGTTTCATCGTCTGGTATCGAAGTCCTTCCATATAAGATCCAGGTAATCAAGGACTTCCCAGCTCCAACTTCACACAAGCACCTCTGTCTATTTTGTGGTTTGGTCAACTATTATCGACACTTCATTCCGCGCTGCGCTCCGCTCATGAAGCCTCCGACCAACCTACTCAGAGAGCAGAAACTTAAGTTCGCTTTTTTGACACAGCACAGACAGACTTCGTCGACCTCGAGTATGTTATCTTCAACATAGCCCTCCCTGCTCATTTCGAAGCGACTGCATCCGTTTCTATTACGACTGATGCCTCATAAGTCGCGGTAGATGCCGTCTTCCAACACCAGATTTCTGGGCAGTGGCAACCCCTTGCGTTCTTCTTCAAGCGCATTCAGCCAGCATAATCCCGCTACAGCACGTTCGGCAACAATCTGCTCGTCATTTACCTAGCCCATCGTCACTCCCCCACACACTCGAAGGCTGCACTTTCACGGTCTATACTGACCACATCCCCTCCTCTTCTCTTTCAACTCTTCTTACGACAAATATGCACCATGGGAAATAAGACACCTAGACTTTGTCACGCAGTTCACTGCTGACATACGTCATGTCTCAGGTGTCGACAATCCCGTCACCGACACTCTTTCACGCGTCAGCCTCACGCTCATCTTTGCCTACCGTCGACCTTGTCGCCATGACATCGGTTCAGGCTCAAGATGAAGGCATACAACGCACTCTGCAGTCTTCTTCGCTGCATGTGCAACCTGTTCCTCACCAAACTACGGAAGGAACCATTCTCTGTGATACTTTCACAGGTTGTCTTAGATCCCTCGTGTCCGTCTCCTTCAGACGCACAGTCTTTGACGCACTGCACTCACTGTCACATCCCGGTATCCGTGCATCTTTGAAACTGGTCGCCGAACGTTTCGTTTGACCACGTGTAAACAACGAAGCTCGTACCTGGGCTCGCGCCTGCCTTCAATGTCAGCGCTCCAAAGCACATCGTCGCACCCGCAGTCCTCTTGGTTCTTTTCCCTCCCCGGGCTCTCAGTTCTCCCATGTACACTTAGACATGGTAGGTCACTTGCCTCCTTCACGCGGATTTGTATACATTCTTACATGTGTCGACCGCTTCAGCAGATGGCCAGAAGCCATTTTTGTAACAGACTGCAGAGCTGAGATTGTTATCCGGACCTTCTTAGATCGATGGGTCTCACGTCACGAATGCCCATCCACCATTAAAACTGACCGAGGAACGCCTTTCGAATATTCACAATTCGATAGATGTTGCCATTTTTAGGCTGTCGCCGCATTCATACCACAGAGTATCACCAAGCAACCTGCGGGTTAGTTGAATGCTTCCATAGACAGCTTAAAGCCTCGCCCTGCGCATCCTCCGACCCTAGCTGGAGCGAAAACCTTTCGCTCGTACGCTTAGGCATTCGCAGCAGCATCAAAGCTGACTTGCAATGTGCACCAGCAGAGCTGGGTTACGGCACAACGCTAAAGATGCCAGGAGACTTCGTTTCACCTTACGCATCATCTGGTATGCCTCAGCCTAACCCAACACAAGCGTTCACAACGCGGTGTAAATGCACAGCGGACTCCCTGCCTGCAATCACGCCTTTGCCCGCAGCGACTCAGTGCGGTCCCTTCTCTAGCCCCTACTCTGGCCTTTTTAGAGCTCTGCAGCAGACTCTGCAACATTTCACTTTAGACCAAAATGATCACCGAACAGAGGTGTCCATCGACCTACTCAGTGGCTTTCTTTGACGAACCACTTGCAACCCATCCTAATGCTATCACACAAATACCCGCATCTGCGGTGACTTCTCGAGCACTGGATACCCCTAAACTTTCCGTTCCCCTTTACCGGCAACCTACCCAGCCTCAACCCCAAGCAACCGAACGGCGCGGAAGACAGGTCAAACGTCCGGTCCGCTTTTCAGATTTCGTAAACGATTGCTATTTCCATTAACACGCCTTTTTCGTCTTTAATGGTTATCCTGCGTCTCACCCACAAACGTTTTGCAAACTCGACAAAATAACCCACTACCTTTTGAAAACATATTTGCTTTTATCATGCAGGCCATGTAAGCTCTCCGGCGTCAAGCCACTCATTCCGACCCTTGCCACCCCCTCTGAGTTTTACCTTCCAGAAAGGCCACCGGTGGAACTGCTAAAGCAACGCTTGGGTGACTAGCAAATTGGCTCAACTCAACCACCGCGTGACGCGCCAGCCGCTCCAAGGCCTCCTTCCTCACCCAAGGAACGGTCAGTCACCCTCTGCCGCAGACAGCCAAGAACGGGTTGGTCTCCAAATGCTTGGCTAAGCGTTGCCGACAAGGACGCCGGATTTCTTCGTGGGATGTAAGACGTCCGGATTTCTTCGTGAGACGAGGACCGTGGACTGGAGTTCGGTGAGAAGAGTGGCACCACCTGACCCCACCGTCGGGTCTGCAGCGGAGGGAAAGTCCTGTCGGACCTTTGGCTGGACTAGCCACAATTTTGCAGTCTGATATTCTCGTCCCGATGACCCACCGATGGTGCACTCTAATCCACAGGATCATCATAAATAATAGTTAACCAAAACCTGGACCCAGCGAACACTGCTACACACCCCACCGTGGAAGCAATTGTTCAAGCCCATGCAACTATTCGCATTCACCCTCACCTTCCGTTCTCCCCCACTACCAGCGCCATCAAAGGCTTCCATTATTCAGCCTTCTAAGGGGAGGCCTTTATAGCGTATCGGAAAACAAGGGCTTTTGAGATTTTGTAACATTGGATTTTACGGTTGTTTTAACCTTCAATACGTCCACTCGTTTTACTGACGTCAAATCAGTTGACACAATGCGTTTTGGTGAGTACCTTGCTGCACAGTTCTCGCTCTGATTGCTTCGCTTCCTATTTGGTAGCCTGCACAATATACCTTGGGTTCAGTCGCCTCCAACTTTTACATTTTCCCATATTTGGCACGGCTTGTATGTGTCATTGATTACCGACTGGTATTCCAGGCTCCACTCAACAGAACAATAGGAACTCGGTTAAACGGAGTCAGTGCAACTGAGGAAAGTGTTGACCAAGCAGAATACTGAAGGCGAACTGAATACCAGGCCAAATAACGACGAATTTGTTAAGCCTACTCCTTAGGGACATTTGTTCGTGCTGGGTCACAATTCTCTTGAAGGAAGGCAGGACAATCAGAACACCGACACGCGTAGCTTTGGTTCTCGCGCCACTGACCGACAAGCCGAGTGATGGAACCACAATGAATACAAGGTGGCTACATGGGGCTCATTCACAACTTTGTCTAAGTAGGCGAACAATTCCGCGGCATAGGGTGTGACAAACACCGTGTTGCGCGTGGACTCTACTTAGTCTGCCAGTACACCGACTTGATAATGGTAGGAATTTCATCCGAAGCTGGATACCAAACGCGTGGGACTGCTGCCTTAGACAGGTACGACCTACTCACACACGTACGGAATCACGAGTTAGCCGCTACAGAAAACCTTGCATTTAGTCTGTGTCCTTTAAAGCATCTTAATCAACTTTCACGCGTTCTACCCGAATGCAATAGCCCCATCTAGTGGCGCATTCAGAACAAGATTTATTTTCTCCCAACATCACATTTGCATTTATCTGTTTTTGCAGAATCCTTGGCGAAACCTGCGTGCTAAACTGCCTTAATTTTCGCATAACGTCCTAGCCATTTAACTTCATTCGCAGAGAAACACATGACTATCCGGCAAGCCCTCTATCATCCATATCAATCATTTCACGTAGTAGCTACCGTCGTAGTTGCGAGTAGTTTTTGTAACTCTGCAGTCCTATAATCGGTCCTATCTATAGAGTTTGAGAGAGTAGCAGGAATCCTTCCGCCTCAAGGTTGGGAGTTCGACTAGAGGCCACCGATAGAAAATATTCCAACCACGGATACACAACGTACGGTCCATTCTCGCTCTATCCACGCGTGTTCTGAATAACTGGAACCTGTTACCGCCGCAGACGGATGATTGCTTCAAACGACTAGCTGAGTCCCACCTGTTCAACATGCCGGGATATTGTTGCTTCAGATCCGAGGGCGATGGCTTCTCGGGAGTTTCCGTTGCGCAATTACGAGCTTCCCAACAATAATCCGGAAGCGATTGATTTGACAAGGGATCTGCTTCCCGCTCTCTACTACCCAATGAACCAATGAACAAACACATAACTAAGTAACTAAATAGTTTATTTTCGTCATTGCGAGGCAAACTACCAAGAGCATGATCATGGTAATACAGTCTTGTATGATTGAAAACTGCACAAGGTAGTATATTTTGGCAGATAGCATGGGCGTTTATGTGTGTGTTGACATGTAAAAGTATGATTAAATGTGTATTTGGAAATAGCCATGTTATGTGAGTAGGTAAATGTGGCTCTGTGTGTGTGTGTTTTGTTCGTTGGGTGTGCCATCAAAAGGGGGAACCAATGGAACGCTTCGAATAGGATGACGTTCGGAAAAGGAAAGAGGCAGTGACTTTATTTAGTGGCGAGTCACATCCGCCATGTCACAGTGTTGTTAAACGGATATCTGTTGTTCTTTATAGGGAGAACTCTTGCCAGGCGAAATCCCACCGCATCCTAGAACACTGCCGCCGAACGATTTGCTGGAACGGGAGTTACCTGAACCGGGGAGGTTGTTCGGCCTACATACATATTTACTTAGGCAAATAAATACAAATATTTATATGCACATGCATACGTATTCCGTATATGCATGATAATATATATATAAGGGAGTGCATTCAGTAAAATTTACATTTATATGCATGTTTATTCGCTTTAAACCTCGCTTCCATTCATCGCACATTTCTACTACTTCCCTCACCTGTTTGGTTCTGGCTTTCATCTCCCACTATGGATCACCTACCTACGATGCTCCACTGACTTACCTTCCACACTACAGCGTCACACCTTTGTGCGTAGGACCTAAGTAACAGGCTATGTTGCCCAAGTTTATCCTTATCGCTAAGCTGATTTTTTTATTTTTATAATTGTTACCCTATAAACCAAAACCCCATTGAATATACTCGTTTAATTCCGCTTCAATTTATTGCATATTCCTACTACTTCTCTTACCTGTTTGACTTTGGCTTTTCTCTCCCCCTAGACACCACCTAGCTACGGTCCTCCAACGACTTATTTTTCACACTGTAGCGCCGTACTTTTACACGTAAGACCTCAAGTGTCTGGCCATGCTGCCCGACCATTCCCTGTCTCTTCCTAATGTTTCACTAATCTCTTTTGCTCTGGCTCATTCCGTGTTACGAACCACTAAGCTCCGATGCTCCACCGACCTACCTTCCACACTGTAGCGCCGCACTTTTGTGCGCAGGACCTCAAGTACCAGGCTACGTTGCCCAATTATATCCTCATCGCCAAGCTGACATCGTTCTCTCTTATACTTGTTACCCTATGAACCACAAAACAATTGCATCGCGCTTCCAGTTACCGTATATTCCTACTACTTTTCTTCCATGTTTTGCGCCGGCTTTCCTCTCTTCCTACGCACCACATACCTACGGTGCTGCAGCGACTTATCTTTCACACTGTAGCTCCGCACTTTGTTGCGTGACCCTGCATCCATATCTTTTCACCTTTACAGGAATATAGCATCGCTGGATCCTCTTTTCAATCTCATCTTCAAGTGTAAACATGGATTATATAAATCGTCGCTCCTCTTTTCAACTGACAGCTCGGAAATGTATGTCCAGAACCCTCTTAACTAAGGTCGGAATCTTCTACCTATTAAATCCCGAAACTTCCCTCTTAGTTATCTCTGTCCATCTGACTTACCTGTGACACCGTAGAGCTCTACCTTCGGGAGGCTCACTTAGTCTATTGAGGCGCCGCTGTTCCATTTTATTTCACAGTTAGCTCAACTGCTTTGCTGGCACCGCCACGGTTCCATTGCTGCAGCTTTTGGTCTAATTACTCACCGCTCCAATGAGATAGTCTTTTTGTCACAACTGTGTACTGCACCTTCTTTCCTTTGATGCACTGCTCCACATCTCATGACACCTAGTTTCTGTACACGGATTTTCTATTTTCATCTCCAATATTAGAAGGCACATACAAACAGATGACGCCATAGTTTATAGATACACATATAAAACGAGGTAAAATGTTTGGCAAGGCTCGAGGTCGCCAGCTCTCCTTACTCCTTTCTTTACGTTCGAAGTCCTTCCTTTCTGTGACCTTTTCTTCCTTGTCCCCCGCGAGACCTGCATAGAAGTTGCTGAATAAACTTACCTGAATCGTCGTATCTATAAATATAACCAATAGACCTATATAGAGAGCTCATGCCACTACCTCAGGCATTCTGTCTCCATGATATACATCATCTATGGAATGGAACGACTGCGTTCAAATCGTTTTCTTCTTCGGAACATTACCACAAAAGAACTTTATCTACTGACAAGTGTTCAACTTACTTGCGATGTCATGGCGTTATGTTTTATCTACATCGCCAGTGGATTATTTGTGGTCCTTCATATGCTTAGCGTCAGTATCCGATGGATACGTTACGCATCTCGCCAGTTTGTTGCGATCAAGTCTAGGCGTCTGTAAGCTTATCAATTATGGAAGCTTTCTGATCCGTACCTCCCACTGGTTTGAACAATTTGGTTCAAATCACTATTACCTCCGGAACATCACCTAAACAGCTACACGCCTTTGCAAGTGATCAGCATTCTTGCGATGCCATGGATTTACGCTCCCTCCATCTCGCCAGTGGATAATTTCTCCTGAAAGCCTTTTGACACGTATCCTCCATGGCTCTGAACAATTTGGGGCAAATCCTTATGACTTTCGGAACACCTGAAAAAATTCCACCTTCCTGCAAGTGTTCAACTTACTTGCGAGTCCATGGCGTTATGCTCCGTCCACCTCGTCAGTGGATTACTTCTTCCTGGTATCAGAATCCCCATCTAATTGGCGCAACTATACAATGGATACTTCACCCACCTAGCCAGTGTGGTAGGAAGCATTTATACCTTCCGAACGTATATTGTCTGTGGTCTATACTACTGCGCTCAGCCATACCTGATTCCAAAGACCACAGCATGCTCCTCGACCGTTAGAATCGTTGTCTCCATGCAAGCGTCCTACTAAGCTGCGATGGTTACCTCCCCTGGACCTACCAGCAACACCCGCCTGGCCCATGGTTTATTTGCCCGGACAATGATACTGCTTATGATCTGCGTTCTATACTCACCTGAATAACGCAGCCCCGTAATTCACACAGTTTATCTTCGAACAGTACCGCTGTCCTCAACTGTTCCTGATGAATCCTGACTAAGCCTTCCGCGCTGCGCGGTAGTCGCAGACCTAGCAGGGTACTTTAAAGATGGTGACGTTTGTTGATTGGTCGGACAGGAGTGAAACGATTGACCTCTAGACTCTGACGTTCTAATCTGGTGTAACCTTAAAACTGTGTTTTAGTGCGCTAAAAAGCCATCAACCGTTTGCCGCCGATTCGAATGCATGGCAATACGGTTAGCTAAACGTTGCAAATTTGGTAAATTAATTAGACAAAGAAATTTCCACACCTTTATGTCCAATATTGCACAGTGAGCCCATCATAATGCTAAAAGTCAAAATTAGGTCGCCTGTTTTCATGGACGCTGTATTTAACTAATTCGCAGTCTTGGGATTCCGTTAAAAATATTGGATTTCCGCAACGTATACCGTAAAAGCTTTCTTTTGTAACAAGCTTGTTGGCACGAGAATCCGTTAATAGTCCGTAAGTTATCTTTTATGCGTCTTCTCGGCGTCCTGTCTAGATGTTGTTGAACGCAAAACAGATCACAGACGAGATGTGCAGCAAAACGGTTTTGAAATGAATGCAAACCGTTGTTCACTCAAACAGCTGGGTACGCTGTGTTGCAATATCGCTAATATCCAATTGGCGTTACTTATACCCTGGTAGCACAAACGTAACACTAAACGTAGCAACCTGGACATAAACTGGACAGATGTCCACTTCAGGTATTAATGCATTACTTGCAGCTAAATGCATTTAGTTTGACATTTGTTAATAAATTAATAGTTGATATGCATTATATTTGCTATTATTTGACCATAACCCCAGCGGTTTAAATGCATCTGCAGGTCTTTTTATTTGGCCGTTTTCGGTTTCGTAACCTTGGTCGCTGATACTGCTTCGTTCTGCGCTATTGTCTAGCTTCCTTGAAACTGCGTTTCCGCAGGTGTACCTATCAGGTATTTCGGTTAAACATTGTTTGATACGTAGGTGTTCCTTTTCAGCATGTCACGTCGACGAAGTTATCAATTAACTGCACAGTTTCCGTCTCGTAGCACCATTTACCGTGCAGCGAAAAGAATGACATCAGGATTCAGCTACGAAGAGGTGCTTCTGTTGTCAGAAGCTAAACGACAGAAGGGTAAGAGCATCTTTAACATATCTTAAATATGATTGCTTACACAGTTCAGCCACCTGCACACGTTATCAACCGCAGTGAAGATGACAGGGACCCCGATGAATTGGTACATAACTTGAGAAAATTGATCGCAAAATCTCAAGTACCTGCGTCTTTTGTTCGTCCACTGTTGTGCCTTGTGCAGCCGTGGATGCCATTTTTGCCAAAGGATTACCGGACGTTGATGCGCACCCCACGGACCTCCCGCATTCGCGTTGTTTCACCGGGAACTTACGGTCACGTAGGTCTGCTGAGAGGTTTACAGCGTGCATGCTCTGCTATTTCGCTCGCCGCTGATGACACTGTTGACTATCAGTTGCATATTGACGGGTTTAAACCTTTTAATGCATCCAAGATGCATGTATGGCCAATCTTGTGCCGTGTCATAAAGCCAGTGATCACGAAGCCATTCATTGTTGGTGTTTATGGTGGGACCTCGAAGCCGAATGACGTGGACGATTACTTGTACGACACAATTAATGAGATACGTACTTTGCAACGCCAAGGATTATTCAAGCTTAAAGCCGTTATCTGTGATACCCCTGCACGCGCGTATGTGAAAAGAAAAAAAGAACATTCGGGTTATTACAGCTGTGACAAATGCACCCAACGTGGTGAGTATATGAGCCGCAAGGTAACGTACCCACTTACTGATAGCACACTACGGACTAATGCATCCGTTCGAAGGAATGATAGCCAACCGTCGCCTTTTGCTGCTTTGAATGTCGATTTGGTTGAGGACTTCCCAATTGACTATATGCATTCAGTATGTTTGGGTGTTATGCGCAGAATGATAAAAAACTGGCTTACTTCGCCCGTGGACAGTGGATTTCGACTGCGCAGAGAGCGATTGATTTTAGCAAACGAACGGTTGCATGAGTTCGGGCCTTCCTGGACATCGGACTTTCCACGTAAGCTTCGATCACTGGATGAATACCGATCTTGGAAGGCAACTGAGTTGCGTCAGTTTTTGCTATACGCCGGACCAGCTTGTTTAATTGGGGTATTGCCTGACGCTTTCTATCAAAACTTTCTAGATCTCTCATTTGCTATTTATATCATGTGCCACCCTCACCTTCACACTGCCTTATTTGATTTCCTTGTTCCTTTAATTCATGTATTTTTACATGATTACTTTGATCTTTATGGTCCCAGTGAGATGACGTGGAACGTACACTCACTGGTTCATCTTCCCGCTGACGTACGAAAGATGGGGACTCTAGACAGCTTCTCAGCATTTCCCTTCGAGTCTCACTTGTTTTCCATCAAGCGCATGATTCACAATTCCCCGCGTCCGGTTGCTCAAATCATGCGGCGTACGTCGGAAGAGGAACAGCTTCCTCCTACTTCCAGCAACGCAAGCACCGTTGGGAATGTAGAGATGTGCACATATAAGGGTCAGAAGGCGTTTTGTTTGCACGGCATTTTGTTTTCCACTGTGAAGCCGGATAACGTGGTCATCATCGATGCCAAACCCAGAGTACTGACAGATGTGTCTGTGAATGTGTCCGGGAACATTGTCGTGCAATGCCGGGAATTTATGAATCTCCGTAGTCTGTTCACGCATAGCATGGATTCCTCAACGGCGTACATCTTCCGTGCATCGCAGTTGTCAACTGAGGTATGTACCTTCTCTGTCTGTCATATTCTCTTTAAGTGCATTGCTTTACCCTTGAACGATTTTCTTGTAATTTACCCTATGCCACACAGTTATACACTTTAACTACTAACGTCTTTCTTTTTCAGCAATGATGGCTTTTCAAGGATACAGCGTTGTCAAACTCCTTGACTCCGAGGATTTAATAACTATTGTCAGTAACACTTGGCTTAGAGAAGAAGGTTCGTACGCTCAAATACCTTCAGTGCGGGGTACGCACTACTATGCAGCGGTGAAAAATCACACTGCGCCGGATGTCGATGTGGTCAGCACTGCCGTGTCCATAATCGTTAGCACGAGTAAGTATTTCTCTTATATTAACCCACCTCGTTAGTTAGCTTCCAGCATGCCCGAGAAATGGAACGGCAATCTGAGCGCGGGATGCTGCCATCGACAGACGATACAATTCCCATGGGCCTTCCAGCTAAGCGTGCAATGTGAGTATGGTGTTTTTATTTCCCCTTAGACGCCGGCCCGTCCGTTCTAGCTCCGATGACGAGGATGCCGCGCGTCCAAGCAAACCCAAAAGGCCTTCTGCAGCAACCTACGCACGTGCGCCCTCCTCTCTGTTCAGTGGCATTAGTCCGTCACGTCCAGGACCATCAACAAGCAACCGTAAGTATCGATTTCATACTGCCCCTATTAAACAGTAATCGCGCCACCGGTTATTGCTGACGTCCCACCAAGCAATCTGGATGTGCTGCACGAACTGCAGGCCATAAAATGTAAGACGCCACAGATGTATTGCATTGCACTCAGCCTTATTTTTAGATGAGTTGTGTCTCATTCGATCAGAATTGGTCGGCCATCGCCGCATGTCCGAAGCGATGTTGCAAATGCTACAACGACAATCCCAAAGTGTTGCGCCGGGACTATCTCTGCCATTCATCTCTCTCAGTGAGCTAAAGAGATATGATGAACGGCTGAAGGACCCCGATTTCAAAATCAGAGTCGTAAGTTCGTCTTATTATTCAACTACTTTAGGTCAACCATTTATGTGCTGTGCACGGTGATAACATACAACTCATCGTCCGGGGTACCATGGAGCGGCTAATGACAAGATCAGTTGCCGCGGAGATAAATTACTCCGGCGCTAGAGGTTCGTTTGCATTCAGGCGAACAAATATGAACGGCCTTGTACAAGGTAGGTTGAAATGCAGTAATCCATAAAAACTACCAAGGCCTCATTCGGCAACGCATGGGTGATGCAGCCTCGGATGCTGACATTACACGGCACATCAAAACGTGGTTGCATTCTGCACGGCACAAAAGACCGCCGGTTGAGCAAACTAAAGTATGCAGTGCGAATGAGGTGAGTCCCCTGCTTCCTTAGGCACATCTTTAGCCTCCTACGTTGACACTCGCGGAAGCGGATTAAGAATATTGACTATGCCGCTTTCTGCTACTAACGTTCTTTGTACTGCACCCCTTCATGTATATATAGCATTCCTATACCTCGGTTTTAATTTTCTTTCGCCTTGTGATGTCAGGTGCGCGGTAAGAGCGGTTTCCTTTTCTGACCAACAGCTTTGAGTCGCCGCCTAGGTGGGTTCCCAAGTCCAGAAACTACCGCAACTGGTACCGGGTGAACACTAGGTCCGAGCCGTCCATATATTCGTTAGGCGCATAGTGCGTTCAAGTGTGTTGTCCGTATTCGGATACCCATGGGAGGCAATGACGGGATCTGGACCAACCGGATTGTCACGCATAGTGGTGAATTTCTATTGGTCAACGCTAGCATCATCTTCATTGGTCCAACGTAAACTGGACAGGAACCCTTTTTAGCCGTCTCACGGTAATACTTCCTGTCCAGTTTAGCCTAATGCTCTCATAGGAACGTTTAGGATGCTAAACTGGACAGGACCTGGACATGTGCTACCAGGGTATGCGTCTACCTATCAATGTGGAAACATCGAAGTGTGTAATGCATGCAGCTATATTTGCCTTAAATATGCGTAACACTAATGCAATATTGATAACTAAAGTAGAAATTATTCACTACAAGGTATGAAAGATAAGCATACCATTTCTGAGCCCATTTATTAAAAATTCCTGCCGTCCACTTTTAGTTTCTTCCTGGACTATTTAATTAGTCTCCTGTTGTGCCGATATTTTTAGCCTCGGAATTTTAATGTGAAACGCATTATGAAATAAGTAACACTTGGGGATTGTGAGTTTCATAGCAGTGGATACATCATGGCAAACATAATTAAGTGGCTTCTTTAACAGCGAAGATTTTGTAAAATCTTAGGATCCTTATGCAGCATTATTGTACCTATGAATTATCATTTTATCCAAACATATGTACAGCTAGCCCTCCCACTGAAGCGTGCTTTTGGCCACTCGTGGAGAAGCAAAAGGAGATGAAGATAAATGTCATTATATGTCCATGAATATGTTTAACTACTGTACTAAATAATTATCGGCGCTGTTTAGTGCGTTAAATCATTCTTTTTAACCGTACTTTCTGTCAGCGCAAGTGACTTTTAGCGCCCCATGGGTGACAAATAATCTGAACTGTGGTAGTACGTACTTACCAGTCTGTAATCGATTACCGCGTAACGTTGACGGAATATGCATCCCTTCAGCGCTAGCAGCGAAAGCGTGTGCCGTCGTGTGAGTGTTGTAACTCCCTAAATGACCAGACTTTTGGCCCTCAGCAGCGCAAATGTACACCTTATGGACGACCTTTTGGTCACCCAGTATATCTTCCAACGCCCTTCGAACTTCAGCAACGAAAGTTTCATGGTAAAAATATCGTAAACATGAAGCGGAAAGCCACATATTAATTATAATTACGCAATGCAGCAGCCATAAACCCAAACCCTAAATTGCTTTTGAATTACCAATTCTCATCCAAACGAAATTTAAATAGCATGACTTTCAGCCAACGGTATGCATTATCTGATGCTACCACAACCTTATCGTGAGTGCGCTACTGTCGGAGCCTGTATACTACAAGCACAACCCTCGGAGTCATATGATATTACAACGCACTTGGGTCCTGGCACAACGGCACCAATTGTGCCACTGATGGAGCCTATATACAACGACCACGAGACTTCGAGCCGTATGCTATTACAACCCACCTGGGTCCTATTACATCGGCACCAAATGTGCCACTGATGGAGCCTATATACAACGAGCACGAGACTTCGAGCCGTATGCTATTACAACCCAACTGGGTCCTTTTACGTTGACACCAAATGTGCCACTGATGGAGCCTATATACAACGACCACGAGACTTCGAGCCGTATGCTATGATAACCCACCTGGGTCCTATTACACTGGCAGCAAACGTGCCGCTAGTCCAGTTCATTGTTTAAAATGCTGTAAGTCCAAATGAGCGCAGAAACCGATATAAAAACTGTGCATTATATTTAACAAAAGGCAGCGAGAGAAGGTTTAGCGTTGTTCACTATATTCGTGCCTTGGACGCGCATGTCCCATCCAGGGTATCATTACACAAAGTCGTATTCATCGGCTAAAATATATTAGTAGTGCGAACATATAGCCTACTGTTGAGTACTTGAATGAGTTTTCATCTGAACAAGCTTTCTCCTCCTTTGCGTTTTCTTTACTGGGCTGGCATCCATGTCGACGCTACAATGAAGTGAAAATGGGAGTTTAAATTGCACCGAATAGCTCACTTTGGCACTCTATTCTGCACAATACCTCTGTTTGAGGGGAATTCCACGGATCCCTTTTGATAACCTATCGATGAAAGGTAAGGAAATAGATCACCAGTACCAGTTAAGGTGTTATAGTAGAAAAGGTCCACGGACTGAGTGAACTCATCGTCCGTCAGACGGCGATTGATGGGGTGTCGCTCAAAAAGAAGGCGATTAACTGGGTGATTGTGAGACAGATCGAACGTTGTGAGTTTTAGCTTGCGTCCCGTTCTAATGTGGTTAACGCGAGCTTGGCAGTTAGTATTATGTGATCTGAAAGATTTAGAATAATAGAAGCGAAATCCTACTAAGCACGTCTCACTCCTGTACTTTTTGACTTCCGACGTGCGCAGCGGACACATCGCTAAATGACCCTGTGGTACTTAACCCGTGACAGGTTAAACTTTCTACTGCTGTAGCATACGAAATTGACGTAATGAAGAAGCATAAAGTCTGAAAACAAACTATTAAACTCGTAAAAACTATCAAAAGAACGCCCAAGGAATATTCTCCGGAAATCAGACTCCATGGCGTTGTAACGAAGTTCCTGGAATGGGGTACCGGCGGGAGCTGGAAAACGGGCACGGAACGAATCGACGGCGGTAGAAAGCAGCACGGTCAATCACAGCGGACACACGACGCGAGAAGCACACACAGCAACCGGGCACTCACAGGTTCGCAATACGCAAGCGTGACACGGGCAAAACGAGCAGACACGGAGGAAGCATGTTTATCCACAATAGGAAAAACAGAGGTGTACAGGACCTTGATAAGACAATCAAAACAAAAGGGGAATGTCAGAGTTTTTGGGTCGGTAAAGTGCCTTCGCACGTTTTCATATATCTGCGGTTTCTCGAGAATCCGCAAATGAAAGCGAAAAGAAAGAGATCATTTAAGTAGTCTTTAAAACGACCCATGGCGGTTTCGATTTCGTTACACCACTCCCCCTTCCGGCGAAGACACTGTCCTCAGTGTCTCAGTGCCCTGAATACTCGCCGAGCCGCCTTCGGGGGTATCTCCACAGTGTGTTCCACGATCGGGAGGCATCCGGGTGAGACGACTTTCTCCTTCGGAGTAGAGGCTGAAGATCCCGCTGGTTTCAGCTGATTGTAATGCACAGTCAGAACGTCGGAATTTGGTTGCGCGACATCTCGGACGACATACACCGTGGGTGAACGGACGAACACAATCTCGTATGGCCCTTGCCACTGTCGGTGAAACTTCGCTGCTGCGCCAGGCGGAGGTCTTGAGCGGTGCAACCATACGCGGTCTCCAATGTGATATTCAGGGCCCCTACTTTGCCGATCATAACATACTTTCTGACGATGCTGTGCTATCCTTGCGTGTTCTTCCGCACACAGAAAGGCTGATCGAAGACGTTCGCCAAGCTGTCGTACGTAGTCTAACAGAGAACAAGCCTCGATTGGGGAATAGGGGATATCAGCTCCAGAGGCAAATGAAGCTCGTGACCAAATGTCAGGAAGGCTGGAGAATACCCTGTGGTTGCATGCACAGACGCTCGATACGCCATCATGCATTGTGGAATAGCCTCCTCCCATCGATCTGACTGGTGCCGCTCCAGGAAACTCTGCAAAATCCCTTTTATAGTTTGGTTGGTGCGCTCTACTAATCCATTCCCTTGTCGATGATACGATGTGGTACGTGTCTTCCTCACCGAGAGCAGCCGACACACCTCCTGAAGCAGGTGACTCTCGAAGACGGCGCCTTGATCTGAATGCAGTGACAGCGGTGCTCCACAACGGGCAGTCCACTCATTTACGATGGCTGACGCAACCGTTGCCGCATCCCGATTTTTGATAGGTATGGCCTCGCACCATTTGGTAAAATAATCTATAAGAACAAGGAGGTGGCGGTTCCCGTTCCTTGTGACTGGCAAAGGCCCCATTAGATCGACTCCGAGTCGCTGACCTGGGGACGTGGCCACTATCGGTTCCAGTGGGGCCCGGGATAGGGGGTCTTCGATTTGATAGCGGCCCAGATCTCGCAGGCGTTACATAGCTTCACGACGTCGGCGTGGATTCCTGGCCACCAGTACCGTTGACGTATGGCTGTCCTCGTCTTTAGTTGGCCAGCGTGACCTAACTGCTGATGGATTGCCTGTAGTACGCCCGGCACTCTCGACATAGGAGTACTCACTTTCGGGCCCAGGTCACCAATGCGGAACAGCGTCCCACCAATGATGCTTAATCGGCTCCAGTGGTCCCATAGTGAGCGTTCGTCTTTCGAACGGGATTGCATTTCCGTACCCGATGGTTTAGACGATCCTTCCACTTGCCGCATATAAATGTTAGATATATATGGGTCCTGCGCTTGATCCTCTGACCACGTTGTATCAGTTTCCGAGTGGTGTAGGACTGCATTTATTTCGTCCAGAGCGGGAATTCGAGAAAGGGCATCTGCGTTGGCATACCGTGCTCCCGGCCGGTACTCACAGGTAAAATCGTACTCTTGTAAGCGTTCTTGTCACCGCGCGACTTGTCCCTCCGGGTCACGGAAGTTTTGTAACCATTGCAGAGATTGATGTTCAGTCCGCACAAGGAAAGGTTTTCCGAGTAAATATGGTCGAAAATACTTCAAGAAATACACCAAAGCCAACATCTCACGTCTCGTTATGCTATACTTACGCTCTCGCTTGTCCAGTCGGCGGCTAGCATAAAAAATCACGGTTTCCCCAATTGAAGTTTTCTGCGACAAAACAGCGCCAATCGCCTCGTTACTGGCGTCGGTGTCTAGGACAAAAAGCCCTGCTCGTTCGGAAGTATCCGGGAGACCTAGCAGCGGTGGCGACTTGAGGCATTCTTTCAGTCGTCCGAAAGCACTGGCAGACTCGTCCGTCCCAACAAACTTCCGTCCCTTTTCCGTCAGGCGATATAACGGCGCCGAGATCGAAGCAAAATTGCGCACAAACCTCCGGTAGTAAGATGCCAGTCCCCAAAAATCTACGCAATTCATCAACTGATCTGGGATGTGGCTACGACCTTATCCGTTCGCACTTGTCGGGGTCGGTTTGAATGCCGTCTGGCGTTATTACGTGTCCCAAAAAGTTAACATGCTTGCGGAGAAAACGGCACTTCCGTCCCTTCAGCTTTAATCCAGCCTGCCGTAACGGCTCCAAAACTATACGTAGACGGGTGTTGTGCTCTTCGACCGACTTACCATGCACTATCACATCATCCAAATATATCAAACATTCCTTGGGTACGAGGCTCTCCAATACTTCCTGCATCAGGCGCTGGAAGGTGGATGGGGCATTAGCCAACCCGAAGGGCATGGTCCCGAATTCATACAGCCCGGATGGTACAATGAACGCGGTTTTCTCCCTATCGGACGGCCGGACCTCCACTTGCCAATACCCGGCGGCCAAATTGAGAGTAGTAAACCATCGCGCACCATGAAGAGCATCAAATGTGGCGTCAATGCGAGGGAGGGGAAGGGGTCTTTACGGGTGACTTCGTTTAGCTTTCGGTAATCTACACAAAGTCGTAGAGAACCATCCTTCTTCTTCACGAGTACGATAGGAGACGACCAAGGCGATGTCGATGGGCGAATAACGCGCATATCAAGCAGCTCCTGGATCATGCAATCTAGCTGGGTTTCGTAATGAATGGGCACCCATCGCGCCCGCTGGCGAATAGGATGCTGACTCCCTGTATCAATTCCGTGTTGGATGACGTTGGCGCGCCCAGGTTGAGTGTCGCAAAACTGATCCTCATAATTACGCAGCATGGAGAGAAGTGAGGCTTTTGAGTCTGGGAAAATACCACTGTGGTTACGCAAAGGCTCAATGACATCAGTCTCGAAATGTGATGGTTTCGAGGTGGCTTCTAAAACTGTGCAAACTCCCCGTGAGTGACACAGCTGCGTGTTGACAGGAGTGGACTTTGGTAATAGATTCGCGGTAACAAGCTGCAGCAAGCTTCCATGCTTAGCCAAAAAAGCCATCCCTAGGATGGCGTCCCAACTTAGGTTACGACAAACTAGAAACTCGTGTACTGCAGTAACATGTTCCAGTTGGACTTGAGCCAACACTGCGAACTCGACGGGCAACTCAGCCCCGTTGGCCGTTAACACTCGTGGCCTTCTCTGAGTAGTGGCGCGGTGACCCCCGAGGCGGTCGGCTATTTTTAGACGCAACAACGAACATGACGCACCGGCGTCAAGCACGAACTGGATGTTAAAACTATTGAGGCAGCCAACGGTGGTTAAAGGTCGAAACGTAGCATTACGAACAAAAGTGGACGCAAGGAAGCCGGATGGATTAAGACGTGACTCACATTGCGAACGTCGCGGCTTGATCGGTGGGTTATGTCCGCAAAATCGCGCACGATTTCCAAAGCGACGGCAGTACCAACAATCGCGCCTGGACGGAGTGGAGTTGAAGTTAGGTGCTCTGCTGTCGGAAATGGACACGTTTCTCAGTGCCGAACACAAAGTGGCCTGTCCATACTCGTCGCGATCGTTCATTGGATCCAGGGACTCGTGAAACTGTGCCTTGTTCATGGTATCCGTGAAACTGCAGGGCAGCATCCCAGCTAGTTGATGACGTAGGGACATGTCGTGCAACCCGGTGCAAAAACGCTCAGCCAGCCACTTATCCCGCTCGGCGTTGGAGAGATCGGGAAAGGCTCTCAAGGAGAGCTGCTGAAGTGCGCGCGCGAACGGTCTGACCAATTCTCCTGACCGTTGGGTACGAGCAGCGAATTTCTGTCTATACAGAACTGCGGCTTCCTGTTTCCGAAACAGTCAGCGCAGGGATTCCCATATTTCTGACGCTGGCGCCGTTGGAGGAATTCCAGTTGCGCGGAAGGGGCGCGTGGCTTCCTCGCTCAAAAAACTGAGAACGTAAGGGCCCACGTTCTTTTCGCGTATACCGGAAAGGTATAAGGATACATGAAACTCCCAATTGTCAAAATCATCCCCGAAAACTGGGGGTTGCCTCGGCACAGGTTGAAAATCCGAAAAATCCTGGGTAACAACACGAAGTTGCGATTTCATTTTTGGGGGCTGACTATTTCCTTCTCCATTGCGATCCCACCTCTGTCACCAAATGTAACGAAGTTCCTGGAATGGGTTACCGGCGGGAGCTGGCAAACGGGCACGGAACGAATCGACGGCGGTAGAAAGCAGCACGGTCAATCACAGCGGACACACGACGCGAGAAGCACACACAGCAACCGGGCACTCACAGGTTCGCAATACGCAAGCGTGACACGGGCAAAACGAGCAGACACGGAGGAAGCATGTTTATCCACAACAGGAAAAACAGAGGTGTACAGGACCTTGATAAGACAATCAAAACAAAAGGGGAATGTCAGAGTTTTTGGGTCGGTAAAGTGCCTTCGCACGTTTTCATATATCTGCGTTTTCTCGAGAATCTGCAAATGAAAGCGAAAAGAAAGAGATCATTTAAGTAGTCTTTAAAACGACCCATTGCGGTTTCGATTTCGTTACAGTGTACGGATACGAAAATAAGGTTTCTACGGGAGAGCGTCCCATCCGCCACTTGGAAATAACGCTCCTTCGGCAGTGTTATCCCGGTACATAGGGTGGCAGGTGATGTGAGGTAGATTTGGCGACATTGAACTCATAGTGTTGTTTATTAATGATTGAGTACGCTTGCTAAAATCCTACGACCTCAATTGGTAATCAATTTACTAAGTGGTTTAAATGCGTTACGATGGTTAATCATTTTCCCGCCTCACGCGTAGCAGCCATGGTGGATGACTCGCTTGCATTCCGGACTGGACTTCGCATCGGTGGAGAAGGATCTGAAAGAGTTTCAGATTAAAACGGCGACTTCCTTTGTTCGTCGGAACGTGCAATCTGCGAAGGCGTACGAAAGGGAGACTGGACAGGTGCTACCGGATGGATGCCCATACCGATATATTCTGTTTGTATGTGTGCATGGGAGGCGCAGTAATGTCACTGGAAAGCGGTAAGTGCATTGCAATTGCCTCATGATAAGATTACTATAGGTACCGATGTTACGATTGCCCTGCGCGTTTTTCTGTGACGTATAAGGGCGAATGTTACGAAATTGGGAATGCGTATCTGTGGCATTCGCACAGCTTCCAAGTTGGGAAGCCTTGGTTGTATGCGTGTAATCGGAGGCTATCGGAAGAGCAGGAGAGGCTGGTGCTTAACTTAATGAGAACGTTTCGTCGGACCCAGGAGATGCGGGCCTTTGTGCGGCAGCAGTATGACATTCGTTTAACAAGGAGGGATTTGTATGTTATGCGGCGGCGTCATCGTAAGGCCTGTGTCACTGAGGTGGAGGAGGTGACTCAAATGTTGCAAAGAAATGGTGAGGTGAAAATTCTGCATGCGGGTAATCAGATTCGTTACCTATTTTTCGTACCCTCGCGCATGCTTGAATTGGTGGGCCAGTACGGCGAGGTAATTTTGGCGGACTCCACGTATCAGATCAATTACGGAGGCTACATCCTGTGGCATTGCATGTTTGTGGATGTCAGCGGCCTCGGTATGAGCTTCTTTTATGCCCTGTTGCCTAATGAGACGGAGGTAGCTTACGAGGAGGCAGTGAGAGGTATGTTGGAATTGGCCCCCTCGGTTGCCGGTGCTCGGACGTTGGTGATGGACAAGTGCGCGGCGCAAGTGAACGCGTTCCGTAATGCGTACCCCAATGCGAACATTGTTTTCTGCCGGGTACACATTATGCGTGACATGCGGCGGCGTTGCTCACACCTTCCGCTGTGTAACGCTGAAGATAAGAGAGCTCTTTTCAGCATGCTGCGGTCATTGTTGTACACGTACGACTGCGCTCATTACCATCGGATTATGGAAGCGATATCTCTGCGGAGCGCAGAATGCTTCCAATACCTGCGTCGTACATGGATTCCATGGCGGCTTAGCTGGGCGGCGCATCTGATGGACCATGTAGTTTTATTTGGATGCGACAGTACCAATCGCATTGAAAATGAGAACAAGCATCTGAAACAAACTTTGAGTGAACGGTCAACGCTACTTCACCTGTTTCAGGTGATAGTGCAGCGTGCAAGTAGCATGATTGAGGAGAGGGAAACACTGCTGGCCAGAGATCAACTTGGTGAATGCCACGTTCAGCACGGAGCCAGCGTTGGGGACGTGATATTGCGCAGGCTCTCGTCTTACGCCCGGCGGCAGTACGCGCGGCACAGTGTTCGTGTTCGTATTCGCAGCGTCAACGAAGGCGGTGGTTGTTGGCTGGTGGAGGACGAGCGCATTGGTATGCAACGTGTTGTCATCGGAAATGGCTGCGCTTGTGGCTGCAGATTTAATCGGCAGTGGCGCATTCCATGTGCGCACATAATACACGTTGCGAGCCTGCACGCGTACCAGGAGGAGGATGTGCTTCGTGGTTGCCGTTGGGTATTGCCATCGATAAGCACGTCTGCGCCGATGCTTTCGGAGGATACGGAAGGGACGTTGACGGTGGCCCCGGTGAGATGCTCCAGTGATGTAGTTCTTGATCGGGCGGCGAAAATTCGCATCACTCGGGATATGTTTGCGTCTCTGGAAACGCAGATTCTGAGCATGGGCACGGAGGAGTTCCAGCGCACCATGGGCGTGTTCGCATGCGTGCGGGAGCTGCTCACAAGCCACAATGATGTTCAGCTTTACGCGCGGTCATCGCAGTTGCAGCAACTGCAACCGTTATCCTCGGAAACCCTGCCTACTTTCCAGGGAATGGAGCCGTCATCCTCCGCTGCAGCTACCCACGTGACGGCAGGCAATGGTACGCGTAACGGCATGAATTCACCGGAGAGGGAAGTCAGCGAAGGGATCACATTGGTGTCCCCGGTGGCTGGTGTTTCCCAGTCTCCTTGCGCCGAACGCAGGCGTCGCAGGCGGAAGTCGCCTTTGCTAACCCGTGCGGTTGAGGTGGTGGAAGGCAGCATGACTTCACGGGAGTTGACATTTATGACGCTTAAAAGAAGGACATCTGCCCGCCACCGCACATACACATGGGGTACAAAGAGAGGCACTGCTGAAAAGGAAGCGGACAGCGCGGTTTGCTCTTTGTGTGAGGAGGAAGAGGACGCGTGCGGGAGCTCTGAGATCGTCGAGTGGATAAGTTGTGATGTTTGCTTGCGGTGGTTTCATCAAACCTGCGCTTCATACCATGGGGAAGCGGCATATACATGTGCGCGTTGCTGTGGGTAAGTTCCGTTTCACGTTGTTTACATTACTTTTCTTTAGGGATACACAGAAATAGTATTGGAATACCGCATGAATAAACTCTGTAAATAGAAACCGCTTGCAATCGGTAAGTTCCCACGGCAATGCCTTTCTTCCCCAACTTTACTTTACTTTACTTTACTGTCATGATAGCGAGAAAGATGTTGAACATCTATGTAGCTATATCTCAATGTAGGACATGTCCCACTGACACAGTGTTACCTGTAGTAGTGAGCTAGCCCAGGTGAAAAAAGTAAAATATTTACAAGCATAGAAAAAAACTCCATGGACTTACGAAATATTCTTGGATGAACCACATGGAGTCCTTCACCAGCTCCGCCGCCTATTACGGGTGGGCATCGTTTCGGAAGCTGCAGTTGGTGGATTAACGGGCTCCATGGGTTATAATCATTGAACGATTCCTTCGTCAGTTTCCTGTGAAGGCTTCGTCGAATCTGGCATCCGCAAAGTGCGCGTCCAGGAATCGTTTGAATTCCGACACCGAGTTCGCTTCTACTATCCGCGAGGGCAAACGGTTCCACATGTTCACCACTCGCCGCTCAAGACACAAGGGATGAGCTACCCACTTGAGGTCAGGGACTACCAGTTTGTACTGGTGACCTGGTGTGCTGCTTGACACACGGACATGGAGCAGTGGCCTCAGCATCGGATAAGCACCCAGATGCAATACCCGATGGGTCATGATGAGGTCCACTCGCACGCGGCGGTAGGCTAGAGTATACAGACCCAATTGTCTGCATCTTACTTCATACGGCACACCCTGAAGACCAGGGAATGAGCCGTGTGGCTATGTGTTATACCCTTTCGAGCTTGTGTATCTCGCCTTTCGTCAACGGACAGTAGGCGGGTGAGCAGTATTCTAGCACCGGTCGTACAATGGATGTGAAGAGACGAGTGGCAATCTCTTTCGACCAGGTGCAGAAGTTACGTTTCAGCGCCCACAGCGAACGCAATGCTGTGCGATACATATTGTCCGTGTTGTCCAGTGACTTCATATCGTAACGTTGTATAACGCCAAGGTCTCTGACGCAATGCGTCGGGTGTAGAACTTGGCCGTCGAGAGTGTACGATCGGCCCGCTCCACCTTTACCGAGCCACAGAAGTAGCGATTTTGCCGAGTTGATAGGCAAACTTACTTCGGCGGACCACATGGAGAGGCGGTCGAGGTCCTGCTGAAGTATGTCAAAGTCGTCCGACGTATGGATCACCCTCCATAGCTTCAGGTCATCCGCGAACAAGGCACACGGCGACCGAAGGAGATTGGCCACGTCGTTGATGTGAATCAGGAAGAGAATGGGGCCAAGCACCGTCCCCTGAGGAACGCCGCTCGTCGACGGGTACCAGTCGGTCAGGTGGCTGTCGACTTGCACTCTCTACTTCCGTCCAACTAAGAAGTCACGGATCCATATTTGCAGCGAGCCTCCGACTCCGCACTCCCTCAGTTTCTGAAGGAGGATCTCGTGATGCACTATGTCGAAGGCCTTACTGAAATCGACGTATACCACGTCGACTGACTTACGTTGGTTTACTGCTTGCAACCATCCATGCCATGTTAGCAGCAGGTTAGTGATGCACGAGCGGCCTCTCACGAAACCATGCTGTGCAGGCGTCAGGAGTGAGTTGGTCTCCAGTAGCTGGAGCAGTCTCTTTTTCACAATCTTCTCCAGAACTTTCGACAATACTGCGGTCAAACAAATAGGGCGGTAATTCTCCACTGTATATATTGCTTAAAGGATAAGCTGCGACCCACATGTACACACTGCTCTCTTCCCTGCAAAAACGCAGATACCCAGTGAAGGGCGCGGCCAGATACGCCGTAGGACCTCAGCTTATATGATAGCCTCAAGTGGGGTACCTTACCAAATGCTTTCGAGAAGTCTACGAAAAGCACATCCACTACGTGGCCATTGTCCACTGCCTCGGCCCAAGCTTCACGAGCAACCAACAAATTCGTCAAACACGAAAACCCCTTCCGGAATCCATGTTGTGCACTGCTGAGCACATTAAATCTATTCAGGTGACATTCCAACGAATCTCTCACCAGCTTTTCAAGCAGTTTGACCACGACGCTAGTCAGACTAACTGGCCTATAATTGGCTGACAGACTCCTGTCGCCATTTTTGAAGATAGGACAGATGACAGCCTCCTTCCATTCGGAAGGTAATGTACAGGTGTCAAGTGATTTCTGAAACACCGTCCGTCTTACAGACTGCGTACGCCGACTGCGTACTTTAGCCGATAGCACGGTTGCCGCTTGCGCGTGTTGCCCGAGAGGGAAGCAGTCTGCACCTGTAAACCAAGCTCAGACCATCATGTCTCGCTGTATTTTCGGCTTTGGAACAGCTCCAGGGGTTTCGGGATACTCCAAAAGAGGTGCCGATTTCCGTGCACGCGGCAGCATGATATGAGTCGACGAAGGTTGACCAAAAACACCTGTGATCAATTTGAGACGAATGCGGAGATACTATTCCATTGAATCTCATTGTCATTAGGACAAGCGCACAAGCATGGCCCGTAACCTGAGGAGCGATATGAGCGAAATCAAGGATCTTAGGGAAACTTACACGGCCCAAGGTGCTTGCTAGCACTGAGACATCACTTTTCTCCACTTTCCTTGCTTGCGCATATTCATCACCATTAACGCTTTGCATCACAGTGCTATGCTGACAGGGGTACATATGTTTCCTGTAATCGCTACCCTTTCAGAGACTCCGCGCAACGCACCGGCCGTTGCCTTTTCCACGGTCTAGGCGCCGCCATGCAATGCAGCATGGATACGTATATACAGGTAGCATACATTTTCAACGCTAACCTCCATTTCAGAGCCATTGACATCTGGCGCCCAACGCATCGCTTCCTCTCACGACCACAGAGCCTGCTGTCAGGTACCGCCGCCGCCACATCATGTCGCATTGATACGTTGTTACAGGTAACATAGATCTCCTATGCTAAGCTCCAATTCAGAGCCACTGACATCTGGCGCCCAACGCATCGCTTCCTCTCACGACCACAGAGCCTGCTGTCAGGTACCGCCGCCGCCACATCATGTCGCATTGATACGTTGTTACAGGTAACATAGATCTCCTATGCTAACCTCCAATTCAGAGCCATTGACATCTGGCGCCCAACGCATCGCTTCCTCTCACGAACACAGAGGCTACTGTCAGGTACTGCCGCCGCCACATCATATCGCCTTGATAAGTAGTCACAGGTAACATAGATTTCCTATGCTAACCTCCATTTCAGAGCCATTTACATCTTCCGCCCAACGCATCGCTTCCTCGCATTGATACGCATTGATACGTAGTTACAGGTAACATAGAATTTCAAGGCTCACCTCTATTTTACAGCAACTGACATCTGCCGCGCAGCCCCTTGTTTCCTCTCACTAGCACAGAGCATCCTGTCACGTACCGCCGCCGCCATGTGATGTTGCATTGATACGTATTTACCGGTAAGAAATATTTGGTATGCTCACCTGTATTTTAGAGCCACTGATATCTGCCGCCGAGCGCCTTGCTTCGTGCCACTGTCACTGAGCCTCCTCCAAATACCTGCCGCCGCCATGTGATGTTGCATTGATACGTAGTTACAGGTAACATAGAATTTCAAGGCTCACCTCCATTTTACAGCAACTGACATCTGCCGCCCAGCCCGTTGTTTCCTCTCACCAGCACAGAGCCTCCTGTCACGTACTGCCGCGCCATGTGATCTCGCATTGATACGTAGTTACAGGTAACATAGAATTTCAATGCTCACCTCTATTTCAGAGCCACTGACATCTGCCGCGCAGCCCGTTGTTTCCTCTCACCAGCACAGAGCCTCCTGTCACGTACTGCCGCGCCATGTGATCTCGCATTGATATGTAGTTACAGGTAACATAGATTTTCAATGCTCACCTCTATTTTACAGCAACTGACATCTGCCGCCCAGCCCGTTGTTTCCTCTCACCAGCACAGAGCCTCCTGTCACGTACTGCCGCGCCATGTGATCTCGCATTGATATGAAGTTACAGGTAACATAGATTTTCAATGCTCACCTCTATTTCAGAGCCACTGACATCTGCCGCGCAGCCCCTTGTTTCCTCTAACTAGCACAGAGCCTCCTGTCACGTACCGCCGCCGCCATGTGATGTTGCATTGATACGTATTTACCGGTAACATATATTTGGTATGCTCACCTCTACTTCAGAGACAATGATATCTGCCGCCGACCGCCTTGTAACCTCTCACTGCCACAGACACTCCTCTCAAGTACCGCTGGCGCCGTGTGATAACACCATAAATCGCCGCCGCAGGTTACATTCCTTGTCCATCCTCATTTATCTTTTAGATTTCATGTTATGTACGTGCATCAGACGTATCCTATCATAGCACCTTGTCCAGTCTTCCCTCGCCTTCCAGTTACCACACCACTACCATTCCTTGGAGAACGGAGCAACGGCCCTTTTCAGGGCCACCCCCTGAATCCGTGTCTTGTCGTCCCACAGCCCATTGGAAGTATGCGAACTACCGCTATCTCCTTGCGGCGGACTACAAGCTCACAGGTTCCGTGGGTGGCTCCGTAATCTTCAGATCACGTATGGGGGCATTCATACCTGGACACGTGTTCGCAACCCCGCGACGCATGCGAACAAAATCGTCCTGCTCAAACAAACCGGTAAGTTAACCTTTCGCAGCCATTTTCAACCTGCAGCATGTGGTTGCATCCGTCCATTATTGCTAAATTCTGCTTCTTTAGTGCTCCGACACTTAGCAAGGCTCACCTTCATGACCCATCCCCTCCTACTGTAACGATATTTGATGAACCATTTTTCAGTATTCTCGCTTCGTGGGTGATGAGCGTTCCGAACGCTCCCCACTTACACGAGAATATTTGCATATGGTTTGAGCGTCCCGTCCGCGCACTTGTCATATAATCAAACACCACCTTAACAAGGGATTGCCTACTTCAGTACCATGTCACGACCACTTCCAGAATATACCATTTAGATATGTTCATTTATTGATGTAGCCATGCAAATACGTCAGCATTATGTGGGCAACAGCTTGCGCCGCACATTAACATCCCATGTATTACGTTGTGTTACCTCGCTATCCAAGACACTAAAGTATAGCCGTATATATCATTAGCGTTAACTAAACCGACTATTCTGTTCAAGTTATTACACCCACTGACGTAGAAATCACGTAGCTTTTGCTGGTAGGTTTTCAGATGTACATTTCCCCCTCTTTCCATAACACCATCGATTAAGTAAGTCACCCTTAAGGACGCCATATTCATTGCTCCATACCCACTGCCTCTTGAACCCACTTTCTTGCATAGAACCTATTCCGCTCAGAAATCACCGGATTTCGCAATCACATACCATCAAGTCATGCGAACTCCTTTTCCCTTGCGTGATTAAAGGCTATAGCACTTACCAAAGGTAAATGCGAACCAATAGATCATCCCATTTATATGTATATGTATATATCGCAATTGGTTATGCGATATACATTTGCGACTTTTAAAGACTTGTATATATATATATATATATATATATATATATATATATATATATACAGATGCATATACTCATACATATATTCATAAACCGCAAATGTTTATCGCATAACCATTTGCCATATGTAATCACTTGATTACCATACCAATTATAATTCGGGATATATTTCCCATCTACTATGTCACAGGTATAATGCAAACAGCATGCTTTAGTACAGAGACTAACACTGCATCCTTTTATAACGTTCATTTTGGTTACGTTCGTTCTTATCAATCTTGTATACAGTAGTCAATAACCCATGCATTTATACACACATGGGCCTTTCAGTGCAATATATATATATATATATATATATATATATATATATATACAGTTCCTATTACGTATATATATATACATATTTATACACATTACGCATCAGTATATACATATCGTTGTAACAAATATATATATATGTATGTATATATATATACATATATATATTGTGTGTATACATATCCATATATAGATATTTATGTACCAATATATTTACATACATACTTAGGTATACATAAATATATTATTACATATATATATATATATATATATATATATATATATATATATATATATATATATATATATAGAGAGAGAGAGAGCTTTAAACCGCATTTACCATTATTACACATACACACCGCTTTATCTATCCATTAGCGAGGAATCTCTTCATCATATACATTATACGGTTACCAAAGCCAATTGCAAGCTGCACTAGAAATCAATCCACACTACCATAAGCCAGCTAGTCAACGCCGACTCCCCTATGTCTTGCAACATTAACAATACATTCTGCGAATGTACTCTTCTATGAAATAAATGCCGAGGACTTACATAAACCGTATTTTACACTCCTTTTCCTTTTTAACGCCTTACTTAATGTTATATTTCAACTTTTACAGTTTTAGTCAACTTTTTAATTAAGCATGGTACAGAACCTTTTTCGCATTTTTGGAGGTTTTGAACACCTTGCAAACACGCTGCGATAGAAATTCCTCCATTAAAACGTTTACTTTTTCAGAACGCAAAAACAGGTTGTCCTCATGAACAACAGCCCGCATTCAAAATCGCGCCAGTGGCGGATGTGTCGGTCCCTTTCTACGGCGTATCTGGTTTCCGACACATTCAAACAATTGCAATATCACATTCGCACAGACTTAAATAAAACTGCAAAGGCAGAAAGATAGCCGGGAATAAGGCCATAAAATGACCATAAACTATTTATTGCGCACTAGGTTTTGCGGGGTAACGGTGCGTATCTGGCTTCTGACACATTTAAACAAACGCAATAGCACATTTGCACAGAATTGAATAAAACTGCAAAGCCACAATGATAGCCGGGAATCGTGCCATAAAATGAAACGAAACTATTTATTGCGCACTAGGTTTTGCGGGGTAACGGTGCTGCGACTATGTCGCAGTGCCTTCCGCTGAGCCAACGGAAAATCGGGTGTACCATGACTGCGATTAGCCGTTCGAAAATCAGTCCCACAAAAGTGTCACAAGTAACAATGTTATTTACATTTTAGTCAATGGCAGTGTTCCAGGATGTGGTGGATATTTGCCTGGCAATCGTTTTCACTATGAAAAGCCACAAAGGTCTGATTAACGACACTGCGACGTGGCGGGCGTGACTCGCCACCGAAATAGTCACTGCCCGCTGCTTCACAAGATAAATGATATCAATATCCGATACCTGCGAGCACGTGTTTAGCAAACACTCTACCGGACTCCTACGTCTACGGAAAAACGGAGATCAATCTCCGGAACCATTCGAACCCGCACCCAGCATTTCCGTAACAGAAACACTTAGTGCTCTTACAGCGCTTTAGTGCCATTTTTCGCTTTGACACCAATGCTCAAGCTCTTCATCCCTGCATCACTCCTATGCAAAGTTATGTGCCATTTTCAAGCCATGTATTTTGCCAACGCGTATTTCTGTCATGTGGTGTACACACGCTTTTAGTGCCTCTATGACTCTGTCAACCAATTGACCACGCCTGTACTGGCGTGTCTCCTTTCGTCGAGAACATAATTAGTTATTTTATTTAGTTAAACTGCTTCCTTGTTAGAAATCGAACACCGCTATGTTTTAATGCACTCTTTTCTGGTTATGTATATACATTTTTTATTTCTCCCCAAATACTGCACTTTCATTTATTCAGCACCACTTGCCGGCAATTCACCTGCCATTTTTCCACTAACGCTACGTCACCGTACCAAACACTCTTCCTTGCGCATTTCATAAAATATATTTTACCATACAAAAGCACTTTTAACCAGTGTTTCAGCTTCATATATACTTTCCAACAACTTCACAGCTCACCCAACTTCATTGCCACATCATTATCTGGTCTCCTTCGCCCCCACGCTCTCATGTTTCATGATCTGCACTCTTTTTTTCGTTATAGGTCTTCATTCTTACCATATTTCGCAGTGATTAATTATACTTCATTACGTCGCCGTTCCACATAATTGTATAATAGACGTCGAAGAGCAAGTGTGGGCTTACACGCAAATAAGTACCAATAACCAGTAGAACTTTTAGCCCACGGTGATGATGGGAAGGAGGAACAATTACAAAACAACTAACAGCAACAGAAGCGAGCGAACGCACGTCCCTACGCACGGGAGGAACCTGGCGCAGGCACGCGCGGGAGAAAGCGAGTAGTCAGGTTACGGTCAAGGTCACCTCAGGGGAAACCGAGGGAAGGTGTGGGTCAAACAATGCTAGCTGTCCGTGAAATCCTGGACTTGCTGTTGAGTTAAATGGTTGCTTCGAACTTTATGTGCCAGTTGCTCTAAAATAGAAAAATACAAGGTGTTAGTCGGCAGACAAACGCTTAGTGATATGCTACAGTATTCCACCTTGCCGTCAGACGCTGCCCTCACCGTCATGGGTTTCCCCGCCGGTTTTATCCGGTTGAATTTTACGACGATAGCTGAGGCAGGCGCGCCATGTTTCATGATGCTACACGGTACGTCCGGTAATACATCCTCTACCACATAAGGCCCCACCCAACTGCGGCGGAACTTGACCAAGACGCTCGCTGGTTTCGCCAAAGCCTTCACATGGACCGCAGCAGCAGGCTTAAACGGACTCCCAAAAGCCTTTCAGTCAAAGTACGCCTTTTGATAGCCTTGCTCTGCCTTTAAGTGACACTGTGACAGCTGATGTACGCGGACCAGGCTATACTGCATCCGGAGTCTATGGTCGGGCGCAATTAAAGACGCATGATAAGAGGTTGGCAAAAGCGTATCTGAATATAGTCGTAGTTCGCACCCAATCATCATAAGTGTGGCGTCTGACCCGTGGCGGAATGAAAGCAGGCGCGATACGCCAACATACCTTTGGATAAATTCGTATCCTATTCTCGGGGCGTCTCCTCGTTCAAAAATGACTTTAGCAGCATATTCAACGTACGGTTGGTGCCCTCAACTAATCCGTTCCCTTCCGGGTGATATGCCGTCGTGCAGGTTTTCCGAATTCCGAATGTGTGACACATTTCCCTCATCAGTACACTGATAAAATTTGCTCCTCGGTCCGAATGTAATTGATAGGGTGCTCTCCACCTTGCCACCCAGTCGCTAGACGAAGTCTTCGCTATAATCCACGCATCGACATTACACGGCCGTAGGACTTCGCACCACTTTGTAAAGGGAGCCGCCATAACCGAGGCGTGGCGAGGACTTCGTGCAGTTTCTGGCAAGGGGCCGAAGATGTTAAGGCCTACTATCTCATTAGGAAACCCAGCTTTCATCGGCTGAAACGACCCAACAGGGGTATGTGCAGGGGTATTGATTCGTGCAGTCGGCACAAGCTTAGAAGTAAATGGTGATATCACGTCTCAAATGCGGCCACCAAAACAACGTCGGATTGCAGCCTCTATTTTGTTTTGTCCTGCGTGACCTAATTCCTCGTATATGTGTCGCAAAACTTTCTGAGTCGCGCCGGTTGGGACGACTATTCTGCGTATATAACTGGGTCCGTTTTGAAAATACATGATGCTACCTATTACTCGTAAATGTTGCCATAGCAACCAGAAGTATTTCGTTTCTCAGCTGGAGCCAGCCAGTTCTCGTTGTGTTGGTCGGTCCCGTTTCGTACGGTGCGATTGTACAGAAAGCTCAATTCTGGGTCCGTCCACTGCGTACAGATCCATTCCTCGGTCTCTGATGCATCAAAAATGAGGGCGGATACACCCGCAGCTGTGCACGACGGGCACGGCCATGATTTCTGTTAGGTCTTCTTGAAAAGGCGTCAGCGTTCCAGTGCGTTATACCCGGCTGCTGATGGCACTCAATTCGTATTCCTGTAGCAGTACTTGCCATCGGGCAACCTGACCTTCGGCGTCTCGGAAAGTTTGCAACCAGACCAATGCTTGCTGCTCGGTTCGCTCGATAAACTTACGGCCAAGAAGGGAACGGCAAAATTGCTTGATAAAAATATCAACGCAAGCATTTCCTTTCGTGTTGTACAATAATGGCATTCGCGTTGTGAAAGACTTCGGCTGGCATGCGCAAGCACTGGATCCTTTCCATCTGGCGTCCGCTACAAAAGTGCAGCTCTGATGCCTGTGCCGCTGGCACCCGTATCCAATATAAAGGGTCCCGCAGATGAACGCGTAGCTGAAAACACCAGTATCGGTGCTTCACACAACGAATTTCGAAGACATTCAAATGATTTTGCTGTGCTTTCCGTCAAGTGAAGACGGTCTATTTTCAGGATTTCATTCAAAGAGGTGGCAATAGTAGCAAAGTGCTGTACAAAGCGGTGCTGGTAAGAAGCAAGCCAAAGGAAGCTGCGTACTACATCGGTGTTCCTTCGGACAAACCACGAAGGAACACGCTCAACTTTTCGGGGTCGCAGCGTACTCCATTACCAGAAACGATGTGATCTACATAAGCTACTTTTTTTTAGAAATTGACACTTAGGTAGTTTGAGCTTTAATCTTAATTGTACCAGACGATTCAACACTACAATCAGATTCTCATTGTTATCAGCTACCGTCCTTCCGTGAACAAGGATGTCATGCGGGTAAACCAGGCAACGCCCGGGTATCATTCTAGACAATGCTGTGTGCATACGTTGCTGGAACGTAGCTGGGGCGTTCGTGAGTCCGAAGACCATTTTCTAGACCTCCTACAAACCTGACGGAACAACCAATGCTGATTTTCGTCAATCGTCGGGATGTACTTCCATTGGCCAATAACCAGAAGCTAAACATAACGTAGTGAACCAATGTGAACCTGCGCGGGCATCTGTGGTTTCGTCTATTCGGGGCAAAGGGAACGAATCTTTCCGTGTGATGGCGTGTATTCTCCGGTAGTAGACCTACAGGCCTAAGCCGCCACACTTTTTCTTCCCAAAACCATGGGAGAGGCCCACGGAGAATTGGACGGTTGGATAATGTCTCATCAAAGCATACCTTCAACCGTACAATGCAGTTCCTCCTGAAGATGCTCTGTTTTGCGCCTGGCCGCTTGGCGAATCGGGTGTGCATTGCCCGTATCAATGCGGTGTTGAACGAGACTGCACCGACCGAGCTCGCCTTCTGTGCACGCAAAAGCATGCTGATAATTGTTCAAAATGTCCTTTAATTTATCTAGGGCTGTGTATGAGATGTCCGCAGAAAGGTTACGAATAAGTGCCTGCACAGGGTGTTTTCTACCACACATGATGACACGCAAGCAATGGTCAAAGCAACTGACATTAGCTGCTTACAGATTTTGAGCGTTTTGTTGGGGAGGTCGATTCACGCGTTGTGATCAAAAAAGCCAACCCTAAGTATCACCTCTCATGGTAGTGACTCGAGTGTGAGCAAGCGGTGACTGGTAGAAATGCCGCCTAGCGATTTAGTGGCAGTAGTCCAGCCCACTGGGTTGGTAGAAGAACTATTGGCCACTAGCGGATTGCTAGATCTGTCGGTATGTATAAAGACTGCTCTCGGTACGACAAGTATATGGACCAGAGAACATGTAGCCCCAGTGTTAATTAGCATACCAACACGCTTAGACCACACGAAACCTGACACAAGAGGATATGAGATGGCATTGGCGAAGGTAACAGCAGAAACTTAGACGAACATCGAACCTCACCCTGTCGGTTATGTCTGCCACTGTATGCAAATCTAATAAATCTGCGGAAGTGGGGGCAATCCATGCTGGGCCCTCGAGTTATTCCTTGGTAAAGTGAGAAATGTTACTCCGCCGGATTGACCGATAGGTAGAAAAGTTGCCTTGGCCACTTTGTTGTTGATGACGAGGCAGAACGACTGATACCAATTCAGGGTACTCCGGTACCAGCCCGTGGTTCCTCCCGAGCGATCCCAGCAAGGATTTTCACTCGGCTAGTGGCGGAGTCCACAGCTGCCTGTAAGGTGGCAGGTGGCTTCTCTAGGAAATCCCCCTGATGTCAGGGTTAGTCGTGCCTTGAAGAGCCTTGAGAAAGATCTTCTCCTTATGTGGGCATGTGGGCAAGCCAGCATGGCAACTTTCCACAGCGCAGCAACAACCATGGTGAACTGTTTCCCGTGTCATTGAACGCGCGCGTGGAACCGCCTACTGTATTCCCACTCAGGTAACCACGGTTGCAGGGCTTCCTTCAATTGCATCGCCTCCATTCCATCGCCTCTCCAATAATATCTTTTGAAGCTGCAATGTGCTAAACCTTATTGCTTAGGAGGCTTGAAAGTGCGGCGGCCCTTTCATTTTCGTGAAACTAGTCAAGGTACCACAGGACTTGTCGCACCCATTTCTCATAATCATCCCCAATGCAAACCTCCTCGAGAGCGAAGGGTTGGGCTGGCGCATGTACCCGAACCTGACTTCGATAAACAACGGAGCTCAGCAACCCCAAGAGGGCGGATACCATTCGTCCAAATACAGTGGACTCGGTGACTGTGGAGTCGGTATAATTCGAAACGTGGTTTTCAACCTCTGTTATAGGCATAATTTTCATTCTATGTGGCAAGCGGTACTTCTTGTTGCCGATCTTGGCAGGGTCGCCATATATGTAGTAGACATCAAAGCAGAAGTATGAGTTTACACACAAATAAGTACCAATAACCAGTAGAAGTTTTAGCCCACGGGGATGATGGTAGGAAGGAAAATTATAAAGAAAATAACAGCAACAGAAGCAGAGGGAACGCACATCTTCGCCCACGCGAAGAACGGAGCGCAGGTACACGCGGGAGAAAGCGAGTAGTCAGGTTACGGTCAAGGTCACCTCAGGGGAAACCGAAGGAAGAAGGAGTGGGTCAAACGACCCTAGCTGTCCGTGAAATCCTCGGCTCGCTCTTGCCTTAAATGGTCGCTTCGCAATTTGTGTGCCAGTTGCACTAAAATAGAAAAAGGCAATGTGTTAGTCGGCAAACAAACGCTTAGTGTTATATATTATTATATCGCCGTTCCACATACTTGTCCTCTCAGAGTGTGCCTTCGAACAGTTCCGGACCTTACAACCTAGCAACGGTAATTCATTTAACTAGTAATCATTAACCACAAACACACAGGTAATACAGCTCGAAATTTCACAATTAGTTGTTCATTGAATAACAACTTGACAACTTAATACGTTTTTATTAAATTTTTGTTTACTGCAATTCCGCGAGCAAATTCCTTCCCTCCCACTTGTGACGCCAGCTCTCCCGGTAGACCAAAGTACCGGGATTCTAACCAACCAGTTAGGCCCATAAGCTGGTGAGCGTTGCATGGCACGCTAGGCTAAACGTTGGTTAGGTTGCCAGTGAAGGTGAAAACGTATAAGTGGTAGGTGTACCTGGCGAATTGGTCTAAGTGCTGATTGAAATGGATGGCAAATTTAACTCCTCTGTCACTGTTCAAGTGGATAACAATGGGCAATAAGTCGCTGTGGCACCACGTTAGAAGCAGTAAGCATGGCGGACGATATGGCTACTTTTAACTGTTGGTTGCTTTCGTTTTCCCTAATATTTGCTGACATGGAGGAGCATGTGAAGAAATATTAAATAGCGACTGTGACGTAATTCCACAAGCGGCAAGTGTTGACTATTTTTGTCCTCAGTATTTACTTGTAAGCACCTTTCTTACGAGCAGGGTGAAAAATTACTTGGTTCCAACAGTTTTAGGATCGCTTTCATCAAGATGAGCATTTTTCGACATCTCAGCAAACGCTTCCATTGTCCCGTCGCTGAGCCAAGTGGAAAACATCGTTAGACCTGTTTTTATTGTTTTTCCCGCAATATGTGGAGGGCTTCAAACAAGGATTGGGAGCATTGTGGTTGGCCAGGTTCCCTGTTTTCTTGTGCGTACTAATATTAACCTCCAACCACAAGAAGCGTATGCAAACACCTGAACGTGCAGTGACCTTATCGCTATTTCTCCTTTTCTATTGTAAACGCAAGCATCGGTTATCACGTCGAAGTGTCAAGAGCTCTTCTCGCTTAGCAGAACCTGAAACGGGACGCTGGTTGAGCTAAAGCGCAGTTGGTCCCTGAATCCTGCGTCCTGACCCTTTGAGGTTTCTGAAGCCTCGGATGGTTACTCGTCTTTTGATCACTGGTCATTAAACAGCTACTGGCGGTTTGCGCGCCATTAATCGTTTGCAAAATGCGCATGTACGTTGAGCTCTTGTGAGCTGAGCACTTTGGTGGAACGTGTCTGCTTCGTTGCTTAGATATTGTGCCTCTGCTGTTTCGCAAAGAACCTGTCGTCACATGTTTGGAGTTCACCTCGACTTTGTCTTGTCCGTTACGATTTGGTGAGTCCATTACAATACGTACATAGACACGGTGTTTTCGACTGGTCCCTTCGTTAATTGCATACCAGGTCATCGTAAACCATTTCACAACTGTTGCTTCTCTTACATTTAGTTGATTTTCTAATTCTTCTGTCGAGATTGTTGTGAGTGCAGTTCTGGCTCTTCGTGTCCCCTTATCGACGACCAGTTTGTTATATATGGCAAAGCGGAGTATCTCAAATGGGTTACAGACCTGACCGGATGCCTGCAATGCAGTATTTTTTGCCGTTGGTTCCATGTGGACGGTACCGGTTTGCATCGGATGCAGTATGCCATTGGGGCTAGTAGCGATATCATACCATACAGCTGTGTTGACTGCTGTGTGCGTAGCACTGTGCCATATACAGCGGTAACTGGCATTTTACGGTCACTGGAAAGCTTGACGTCTGCTGTGTTTGGTGGATGGAAAATTTGCTTGCTTTGTTAAGTTTCTGAACTGCTTAGATCTCCGTCAGGAGGCAATGGAAGGTACAATTTGCCGGACCCGGCGTCTGTTTGTTCACAGTCTACCGTCAGTACACAATTTAGTAACAACGCGGTTGGTAACGAACCATCAGATACCGTGTTTATTCATCTGTTAGCCGGGCAGAAAATCAGTCTTCTGTCCTTGTCAAGGGAAAGGGGAAGAGTGTTGAAAGGCGACAAAACCCAAGGCGGAGGTAGGGGTCCGTCGAGTGCCGTATCCTTATTCCCCTCCAGTTCTGCTGCAGCTGTGTCATTCAAGCTTACTTAGCTTATGATGTTGGAGGCTGAAAAATCGGGCGCTAAGCCGGAAACGCCACCGTCAACAGGGCGTTTATTAAGTACTCCGCGTTGCTGCAAACTCATGTACTAAGCGCAATGTTATTTTCAGTACTGCCATTAAGTCACACGCTGTTCTTCCAAATGAGCATATGCTAGATGACCTCCATTTCTTTAACATTTGCGTTAACACACTTTACGGCTAGGCTTTCCAGGCGTCAGTGTGCGAAAACTCACCAGACTCGGTAGCTTGTCGGCCGAGAAGGCTATTCTGTGTTGCTCGGTCAGCTACAGAGGTACGCCAAGCTCTTCTACGTTTTTCCTTTAAGCGCAAAAGGATTGGTGTCAAGTTGCACTTATCACGCTTTGACAGTGTTGCTGAAATTGCTGGGGGGCTGTGTTATATTGAAGCCCCTCGTGAAGCAGGAGGAAAGGTCTCTTAGTAGGTTTTCGTGCAGTGAGCCGTCGTTGCACTTTCTCCCCGACAGAACCGGTTCCGATGGCGCACGGTCCCGGGTGCACTATGCCAAATACATATAGTGATCTACAATAATTCGCGTAGCCTGCGAAACAAGTTCTGCCAGGTCAACGCCTTTGTTGACGACTGCCGTGCAAATGTTCTGGCATGCACTGATACTTGGCTGTCCACTGACGTCACGAAGACCGAAATCTGCTTATCGGGCCACGCACTACTGTGGTGTGACCACCATCGCAATGGGGCTAAACCTTACCGTGGTGCGATGGTTTGCGTGTTTCAGATATCCATTAAGCTATGCTGGGTGGCGCATTTGCACATTCAGAGCCACTCATACCAGGTTGGTCAATGGTTAGGGGCCTGGGAGTTGGATTGAGGCGGCTTCTTATTCCTTAAAGAGGACTCCTTTTAGCCCAACTACAGACTCGCTACTTTGCGGTCAGGTGTTTTGAACCCTAATCGTTCCCTTGTCTGGGCCGGGGCAACGTGACATTACCCTGCTCACGTAATACAATGCATAGCTCTTCAAACAGTTTCTTGATGCTCAGGCCACCGCGCAGGATGATTAACGGTGCCTATCGGCTGCATCAAGCAGGGTGGATGGGGTATGGATGCCACTGCTCAAGCCTACCCAGCTTCTTATTCCCCCTATTACCCATTTTATTTATTTTCAAGCGTACCGTTCCGTTCCTGCTTCACTTTTATCCCCCTGTTCTCACTGCCCAATTCTCGGCCCTTCCCTTCTTGATTTGATAAGCTGGTACCTTTTAGTTTCAACCCACATGTGAACCTGTAGCATCATTCCTGCATTGTCGACAAGGTCATGTGAAACCAAGCTGCCAAGCCAAGTTCCTTGATTTCCATTTGGAGCCCTCGATCATCCTACAGCTTGGCATGGTTCAATGTAAGCACACTGCCACAGATCCGTCAACAGGCAGCACTTACCCGAACTTTAAAGACCCTGAATGTATGGTACGTGCCCAGACAGCGGAATATTTTAAAGAACAGTTGGACAAATACATGCTGAGCATGCCTGGGTTCCGCTGTTAGCTACAGCTGTAACAATCCGACTGGGAACACAATTTAGCAACGACGTATCATCCAGCTCACGTACGAGAGGTGATGGAGTTGACACGGTGTTTCCGCCCTGCTCTCTACAACACTAAGAACTCTATATGGACTCCATCGATATCTGCTGCTAATCGGAAAGGCGCCTGCAGCACTCGAGCTCTGTGCTCACTTTGCGATACATTCAGGTGACAATGGCAAAATTTCTCATTGCGCCTGTCCGGTGCCGATACAGCTTCGAGCAACTGTCAAGCCGGTGTTGGCGTTGCCCTGAGTCCTTTGAGCCTATCCAGCACCGGTACTTCAGATGGCTTGCACCTGTTGCATTTTATCCCTTTTTATTTTAGATATTGCGGTACATTAGCTGAGGTGCGCCCTACCTCTAGTTAACGTGTACTATGATGAGGATAATGATGGTGTGACCGCACCTTTTATGGTCACGAAGGTGGCCTTGCTTTGCACGTCAGCTCAGCCCCTACTGTCTTTGCGACATATGCTTTGCGCACTCGCAGATTCATTTTATACTTCATCCGTGCAACCTAAAGTTGTGTTGATTGTTAGAAGCCCCGATAGGATTGAGTGTGGTTTAATTGATGCCATGCGTAAACCTTTGACGAATAGGTCCGTAGTGATGACGAACTTTATTCGCCCCCACCTGGACCGGCAGAATTTCTCCTGCAATGCTGTTTCTAGTTGTTTGGCTACTGAGCTACTCCATCTAATCTTGCGTGCCCTCCGGCATCAGTTTGTTGATCTGCCCACTAGATTTATGATGGGACAAAACCCGGCCCTTTTGCAACCTTGCTAAATTCTTTGAGTTCTTCATGGACATGGTATAAAACCTAGAAGTCGAAGCGCCGGGGCTCTGTTTCGCTTACCTCTGCACGAAACAGGACTCTCGTTCGGCGAAGGCCCTATAGCCCATGGAACCTGACCTGATCTCTCGGTGCTGGCGACCATGCTTGTTGGTAGCTTAAATACGCTGTCAGTCGTATGGCGAATAATCGTCCCCACGGGGTCCATATATATGGCTCCCCAAGCAGGGAGCTGGATCCCTACCCGAGACCAAATTCGAAGTACCGGCCTTCATTCCTACCGTTACTGGGGTTTAGGCAGTGCTAACCAGTCACCTAATAGCTGTGCGCGACTTCAAACATTTGAACGAGGCAGCCAGTCGGACGGCATCCAGCCGTCTACTGATTGGGATGCAAATAAGGATGCCAAATGGTAGATACCTACGACGATCCATTGCGCGTTTATTTATTTATCATCACTGCAGGTAAGTACACAATATAAACGTACCTGGCGTTTAGACCACCAGTGGACCTGCGCCGCTCGGATTCTTTGTTTGGTAGTGCAATCCCGTCTCGGAATGCGTGATGCCCTTCGTTTTACGGGATATAAACTATTCCTCGGTGTTCAAGCGTTTTGGGTTACGAGCGATTTACACGCTCGCCCGCAACGTCGGGAATATTTGTGAATGGTTTGAACGTCATAAAAAGTCACTGCTTTGTGCTCCTGTACTTCGATTATCCAATTCTGTCAAACTGGTTATCATGTGACACATTGCTATGTCTTACTGAGACCCCCGTTCTTGAGGCACATTGGTGGTCATCGTCATCTTGCATACACCATCGCAATAATTCTGCCGCACCTTTACTCACTGTACCTTTATTAATGTGAGGTACATTTTCCGGCTGTCCGCATAATAGCGGATAGCAGCAATGTATGGCAGAAATGGACACCACCACGTTTCAGAAAGCAACTTCAGGTGAAGTTTTCTACCCAGAAGTCCGCACTGGGGGTTTTTCTTCTATGTTGCACTCCTCCGTACCCACCCTAGTCACAGACCATGTGGTTCTCACCGAACCCAACGGCTTCTCCATTTCCAGATAATCATCTCCTAGACATACAGGTTGTGAAAGAGCCACCCTGACTGCCTAGATGGGCACAACGTCAGTACCTCTTGAATCTGTAAGTCATGCTTGCGTTTTATCTATGCATATTGTTTTCCTGGGTGTTTGTGGCACAAGTTGCAATACACCGTTCCTCAACGCATGTGCGTTGTGGGGCAAGAGCGCAGTAAACGCTTCCCATGATGAGTTGAATATTTAGCATCGGTACAGACGTACGCGTTGCATTTAAGGCCATATTTCAGTGATTATGCAGCGAAAGGTATATCAAACATTTGCATTCCACGACCCACAAAATTAAATTCAGAGTGACTCGCGTATACCTTGTATCAATGACATTTCTAAAACCCATTCCATGCAGGTTTCTTGAAGCACCACTTTAGCCCAAATCCGTGGCTTTCCTCGTAGCGATAATGATGTCGGCTATGGGATCTATAGTCCCTTAATGAATATTCCTAGTGGAGACGCGCCTTGTCTATAGTGGATACTTTGACAGTAGTTAGTTTGAGGCACTTGGTTTAGGACCTACATATGCGCGTCAGGAAGAAATGGGAAGCCAACAGCTGCTACTTCCATAGTAACGATGTTGATGCAGCTGCCAAAGGACTTTTATGGGCACATAAACAACATGCATGGAGGCGTGTAACGTTTAAAGTATTTTTACTAGAGGCAGTACTGATGACACCGCTGTGCCGCCAACATGGGCTCAATAAACGCCGGTCGCGAACGTCTGTGGGACCAACAATATCCGCTACGCTAGTCGCCGCAATGAGAAAGATGCTGTGGGACCAATTTAGGATAAGTACAAATACATCTTGAAAGCAGGTGGA
Source organism: Dicrocoelium dendriticum (assembly GCA_944474145.2). Lineage (NCBI taxonomy): Eukaryota > Metazoa > Platyhelminthes > Trematoda > Plagiorchiida > Dicrocoeliidae > Dicrocoelium > Dicrocoelium dendriticum. The sequence continues at coordinate 45,241,712 of OX104059.1, read as the reverse complement.
GCCAATATTTGAACCTTACCTCGTGGTAAGATTGATATCAGCGTCTTGGGACTAAGTGACCTTGAACCAAACGGTGCGGTTTCGTTGCATATTGCCCCGCAGTACTTTGAACTGTATATAACCGCGTTCTAGTTCCGTTTGTGTTACACCAAAGTAACAC
>OX104059.1:44876598-45241454 GCA_944474145.2 Dicrocoelium dendriticum | reverse complement strand
ATGTCCTCAGCAGACTTAATTTATGCATGCACTCCGACTGTTTGATGTCCTTCCATATAAATTTTCAGCTTTCTCTAGTACTCCTTCCAAATCTTCAAGTCGATGCTCAGCCGCTCCTTGGTCTCTCTACTCTAGACGTTCTCATATCTCTTAATTGTTGTAACGTCTTCGACTTTTTCACCTGTAAGCGTCCAGCTATTGGACTAGCTTTCCCAGGCTCTTTCCAACGTAGTAATATCCCAGCACCATAGCATAAATTGAGAACTTATACACCGCAGTGGTTCAGCATTATATGATACGACTTCGTCAATCATTCTTCTTGTCTGTTGTCCTTTCTTTATCCGACCTTCTTGCTCTCGTCTGGCGACCTTCTTTAGCGCATCCGGTCAGTGCACAGCTGCTCCTTGCTAGATGCACGGCTGTCACTCGTCTATGACACCTAATTAATAATAGTTCAGCATCTTCACTGGCTTCTCCCGGCTCAGTCTTCTTTAGTTTTATTCCTTTAGCACCACAGCATGTTCCTATTATATGCGCATCGCCTATTTTTGCTCTAAACTAGTTAAGAGCCTTAGCGTATGCCTGGGATTCATTCGTTCGTTGTCGCTTCTTTATGAAGCCTTTCGTTGCTCTCTTCTGTCTTGCAGGCATATCTATGTTTTCAACGCAAGCCGCTGTTTTGCCTCACCCTCCTTACTGTTCATTTATTCATTACTTGATGTTTTGTCTTAGACCTTATTACGCGCAATCACACAACTCTCGGGCTAGCATTCGCTGGCACTATCCAGCTTGGTACTATTATCTTAGCCCCCTAGCTGCTGAGGTTAGGCCTCACTGCTTCGATACTCTAAGCAACCTTACTCTACGCTTGCATTCCGGCTATTCCCTGCCCTTCCGTCAATTAATGTTTCTTAACCTCTTAGTTCTCCCCTCCTGTCACTAGGTCAGCACGCAGACGCCCGTTAGCTTCACATTTCTAGGTGTTCATTTCTCACCACTTTCTTAGCACCCTGGTATGACTTGGTTCTCTGCACGACGCTACATATATATTTGTTCCGCACGTGCTCTTTCTTTTAACTGACCTTTAATGCTTCATTTTTATTGATCAATCCTTTCTCCCCTATTAACCTGGATACGTTTTACAGCAAAGGTTTCGACACTTACCTTTGTAGGGGGTTAGCTCTCATAGGCTTTTCCTATTTCAATAGGCCATAGCACTATACTCCTAGTACCCTCGTGTCGTCTTTCTGTCTTGATCACCCGATAATTTTTACTCAGCGCTTGAGTCCTATCTATCCGCTGACTTACCATCTCTTTCGATGTAGGCTGGCCACTAGCCGTTCATCCACCATTCTAACGCCGCTGGTCCCCAAACTCTGCTTTCTGTATTTCCACGCAATAGTCGCATCATAGTAAACTGATACTGCGTTTTTGCTTAATGGCGCAACTCTCTGTATTCCTTGTAGATAGTAGTAACCAACTTATAGGGCCACTGCTTTCGAAAAACATTCAAAAGACACTTTCAGCGCAATCATTGCTGCACATTGTACATCATTTGTCTCCCCGCTAAATGTTATAACATAGGAGTTTACTACTGGTTGTATCCACGCCTGTTCGTTGCGGCCTTGGTTGTCTCTCACCTTCCCTTTTCTCCGAGGTCCGGAACCTTTTGGGGATCTGGGATAGTACCGAGATACCGCTTTGGTCCGCTTTGTCTAATAAGGACCTATGAAGCATATGGCTATACAAGAAACTGATACAACTGCACTCACTACCAGGACCGTTGTCCAATGATGATAGCTGGACTCGTGAACTTCACACACCTGAACAGAATACATACTCCTGAAAAAATCCAGACGCAAGAAACTGACGTTTCGCCCACCTTGATACCCACAAAGACGATTCTTCGAGAAGCTCACATCCTCGATTTGTCTCAGCCATTATGGCGGCGTTGCCCAAGATACCTGATCAAATTGAGTTCATTGTTTTCATTGAACGGTAGAGTGCAGAAGGGGGTCCCGTGTCAGCTCCTTCGCTTCCCGATCTTCCAAGGATTGCAGGCGAGTTGGCTGTCATGGCTCAGGATGTAATATCAGCCCTGCTGGATTCTGGAGTACCCAGTAGGAAGATGTCTAGCAAACGTTTGAAACCCGCTTCTGATTGCGCATTGACAATCGGGTCCGGCAGCCGGTTCCAATCATTAATCACTCGAGTAGAGAGAGCAACATCTGACAGGACTTTGAGCCTCCTCGGTTTAAAAAGCTTCCAGCTGTGACCTCCAGTCGAGCTGCCAAGTCTTAGCTGAAAGAACTGCCTTAGCTCGTTTCCCAGTTTTCCTCGTAGGATGCGCCTGGTATAGATGAGGTCTCCGCGACGTCGGTGATAGTCTAAGGGAAGAAGGTTCATCCTCTGTAGGCGGGTGGGGTACGGGAGGTTGCGTAGCCCAAGGACAAATTTCGAGGCTCGTCGCTGAATATTTTCTATCTTGTCACTTTCATTTTAGATAGAGGGGCTATGGCCGGATGTCCGAATTCAAGAATGGGACGGATATGGGAGGTGAAGGGAAATCTAAATATCTGCGGCGTCATTTTAGAGAATGATCTCCTAATGGAAAATGAAGGTCATTTGACTGCGGATATCTGAGTGCGAAATCAGTCCACTACCTGGTCTGCCAGTTTTATATTAGTGCGCCGACAAATTTCTGACAGTGTTCCAGGACGTGGTGGGTTTTCGCCTGGCAAGCGTTCTCCCTATAAAAAGCCACAAATGTCCGCTTAACAACACTGTGACGTGGCGGATGTGACTCGCCACCGAATAACGTCATTGCCCTGAACTACTTATTGGCAAGTCGACCAGAATCATTATTCAATATTGCCCTGTCACTATCAATAATAAGTTACACCATGCCTATATGTACCGTTTTAATTACACATGTAGTGCCCTGACTGTTTCCACTACGCACGCTAGAATTCAATGTTTTGTCATTCATTGAAGACTCTATCCCGTGACTACCTACACAATTTCCGCAGACTGTACAACCTTCGGCTTACTGCCGACTACACTCATAGCAACGTGTTGGTTGCGAAACAATCTTGCATGTAAATATTGATCATGCCTTGCTTCGTGTGTCTCGACAAATTCGAGAATAAACTATTTATTTATTTATTTACATGGACTAAGTACCGACTATTCATGGAGGTTGGCAGCGCTACCGGCAATATTAATCTACTCCCGATGGACGCAATAAGCTTACGCTAGTGAAGCCAGAATGGATATCAATAACTTTGCGCGCATGCTGCCCCTGTTATGGGACTTATACTACTTCACCGTGCACTGTTCCTGTGGGCGAGGCAACCAAAGGAGTCTCCTGAGTGCCGATAGAAAGGGCACAACTGTGGCAGTTATTTAGGCTTACTGAGCACCCATCACGCTAGCCTGATTATCCAACCATACAGCACCATTTCTCCAGCGCCTCTTGCCCACAAGTTTACCCACCACATTTGCCGTCCGCTGCTGGAATTGAACCACAACGCTAGACTGACAAATGTCACTCTCTGAAACGGACAATTCAGTATAGCAGGCTTGAATGCCGTAAAAATTTCTTTTCCCTCCGCTTGTGTCAGCCTTGAAACGCCCTCCATAATTATGTCGTCTCCGCTTCCAGTTTGGCGGTATTTAAAAAAAGTATTGACGATGCATTGTCTCACTTACATTTCATTTTATGACTTGTTAGGCAGGGCTACAAAACGCAGTCAAACGGTGTCTTGCCAAACGCCTAACCGATGGATTTATGGATTTATACGTTTAATACGCAAACATCTCCGCTATTCCGTATAAGCCTATGGCGAGTCCACCACAACTCTTTTCACTTTATCATGCAATTTAGTTTCGCAATAATTTCTATCCTACGGGATTTGTTAAACACTGCTTGGTTACCCGTAATAAATCACTGTTTCATTGCGCGCATGGTACACGTTGCTATTCGTCTATCGCATTGCAGTGCCACCCATGTATACAGGTGAGTGGTGCCGCTCCAATCAATCTATTTTCAGATTACTGCTGCTCGCCAATGCTGTTGTATGTACAGCCCACTCCGCATATAACAAAGCCGGTACCCAGGTATCAAAACTGCCCGCCACGACATTTGCATGCCCCTCGTTAGTCGGCACTGTTAACTGCCTTCACTTTCCAATTTCTCTGTGAACGACCCGACTGCCCTTTTCAGGGCCCCTCCGTCCTATAGCCTTATAGTGCATCCCTAAAAGCCATTAGTGCTTAGAAAAATGCTTGCATGCGCCGCACCATTTGCCCGCGACTTCAGTGGGTGAGTCCGTAATCGTGAACCACTTGCTCTACCGCTCTATTACACTTCCAGTTCTTAAGCATAGCGCTTCTATGCCGTGCCCGAAAACCGACAAACATTTTTCAGTATTGTCACGTTGCGGTTTATGAGCACTTCGAACACTCTCAACGCAGATGACGGTAGCCGCATATGGTTCGAACCCCTGTTCCTACACCCAAGCAAAACAGTCCCAGTAATACATACGTTTCGCTTTGCTGTGAACGTTGTTAGCCATGCACAACGCTTCTAATTTCATTCCAGTCAGCATCGCCACCGCGAACTTAATAAGTGCTTGCCTGGTATCTTTGGTAAGTTACCCGTTGTGTTGCAAGCGCTTCATTTTCGCCCAATAAGCGTTTACCACACGGCGTCCATGCGTGTTGTAATACGCCAAGCAATGCTATATGGATCATAACCTTCGTTAAACAATGAGCACACAGTATCCTACAAATTATTACGCATCAAATTCTTCAGGTTTCTTTCTTTGTGACACCGTGACCAGATTACGGCTTACGTAATATTAATGTTTACTGACCTACTCATTACCTTTTGGATAAGGTTCAGTGCATGTTGCCCATCCGAAGTCCGTACATATGTCTACATTGCAGTTGGCAAATGCCTGTGGCAACAGTTAGGCCGATGGCCTGTTATTATGCATCGTGGTGATTACCCGTGCTGACATTCAACGGAAGAACGAGGCCTCCCTATATACGGAATACCCGCATCTAACAAGCAACGAATGCGTTATCACATTTTCCAAGTTAAGTGGCGCTTGCAGACATCCATCTACATTCCATTAATAAAAAATACGTTTAACTATATGTACATGGGTTAGCATGGTTTTTCATATATAATATATATTGCACTTTTGTCTAAGGACCTATATTTAGTTATATCATATATTGTTTTAATTTTGCTCATTTCTGTTATCATATATATATATGTAATTCGAAGATATACGTAAATACATCCGACCTGGGAAATCTAGTATTTATGTTTTACTACACTCTCACCTCATTAAATATACCCCTACGTTTATGCATTATATATCACGCTATTACCATCCATCATTCCGTTTGCACCTCCTTTGCGCAATATGCCTACTGAATGTCCGGCGCATTATTAATTCGAAATGAATTCCGTGTCAATAATTTGCAACTACTTTAACACAGCGCACAACTTTACCCTTATTTTGTGTTCACATTACCCTTGTCATTTTCGGCAGCTAATTTATGCCGATTATTAGCTAGTTCTGCTTACTTCTCGTACGGATTGTGCAGCTCCCTCCACTTAATGGCATATTTCAGAAGAATATGGTTGGTCCATCTCCTTCACCGATTAACATTCAACATGCCACCATTTCCGTTTCCTATTTCTACATAAGTTCATTTATTTCACGTTGCTGATTCCCTGCTTTGCTCGTTGCGGCAAATGATATTTCATAAGCATTCAGCACCAACAAACCATTACAGCACACCATGCGAGGTAAGCCTGAATTATTTATTTCCCACTAGGTTTCATCTCAATTTTATTTATAGGGTACTTGAAATAGACTTACGTTTAGTAAAGGACTTAGATATTTCACCGTTTAATGTACCCTTGAACTATAAGTACTTCGCTGCAAGTACTTCCTTTAAAAGTTTCAGGAACATGTTACCATGCTTACAGTAAACTACTTTACTAAAAACGTTAAATTATTGTATCACTTTATAAACATACGCAGCACATGCCTTATTGTTATTGAAACCTTAATACTTAATTCCTAAGTCTCGTGATTGCCCTCTTGATACATGCTGTTCCACTTCACCTTGGCCCGTAACAAAATTTCCGCCTTTGGTTAGAGCCCAGATCCCGTAGGACAATTTTACATTTTTGTATGTGTGTCATCGCCTGGCCTACTGCGTGCATTACAATATTCATGGGTAGAACAAGGTAGCCAGGCGCTCACATTGGGCAGGAAAGGGTTATGACGACCGGCGTTCATCGATACAGATAGGTACTCAATAATAATAAGTACGATGGAAAAGAGATACGACATAAGAGAAGTAAATCAGTAACCAAGTGAACGCAAGCACGCAAACTTGCCTATTTTGTTCTCTTCAATACCTGACTCGATACGAAGAAGAAAAATACAAGAAACTAAATTACCAAACAGAGAAAAAATGACAAAAGTGCATATAAATCACTGGGCATGTGGACGACTATCTGGTTTGGGAGCTGGCTGCAAAGAAGCTAAATTAATATAAAATATAGGTTGCATTAATTACTTTCCTTTAACAAAACAAGCAATTCCAGTAAAAGCCTCCCAACTAATAAGAGGCACTGCGTTCATTTCGCCAACTTATCACAGCACCCTCTAAATAAACCTCAGGCAGCATTACCATCTCCGGTCCGGTGGAACGATACTCCGGTACTCCAAGGGGACGGCTGCAATGCGAAACCAGCCTGTGAAGAACGCCGTAACCGTGATGTTGTGCTTGCTTATGGAATGACATATTTATACTTGAAGTACCTATGGCTCCACGCCCATTGTGAAAAGATTCGGTAAGTAAATTCATATATCATGGTAAAGTTACCTATTACTTTCCAGACCAAAGCTGCGCTGCTCGAGTGACAGGTCGTTTCGTTTCCACAGCGTATAAGATAGCGCACTGTTTTCCGCTTCATTACTACGATACGCATGTAAGGGAACCCTGGTTATATGTGAGCAATCATAGGCATTCGCTGGAACACAAAGAATTCTTCTACCCTATACAGTGCCCTAGGTTTACGTCGGAAATAAAAGTTTCGTTTTTCGTAAGTACTATGTACGGCTAGAACGTAAGCCGAAGAGCGTGGACGTAAGCAACAGGTTAAAAATGAGTAACTAAGCCAAATCGTTCTAGTTAGGAAAGTGCTGCAGACGAGAGAAATTTGAGGATCAGTAAAATGAAAACGTTCCTAAGTCTGTATTCTTCCTAGCGCGAAGTGTTAGCCCACTCTATAAGCGCTGCTTCGACACCATCATAGCGGACGCTACTCTTTAGTACAGGCAAGGAGCCTAGGTACTGTGGCATGAGTAGCTGGTAGAGTAGACCTGCATGCTCGCATCTTCTGCTATACCCTTATGCAAAACAAAAGTGTTTAAGACGGTCAATACTCACAGATTCTTTCGATGCATTCCTTTCCAGGATGATGTACTTAGGTTTCCTTGACAACGTTTTGAAAGACCATCATAAGCGGTGTCAGTGACTTGCCAACTGTATCAATGCGAATACAAGCAACAGGACAGGTGTGTACGTCTGGATGAATTCGTCGTTCGCTTGCAGCGAAGCGAGTAGACCTAGGTCAAATTGTTCGGAAGTGTTGTTTGAGGCCTTCGGCGTAGGACACAGGATCCATCTCACCAGTGGCTCAGGAATCCAGAATCATCTCAACTGGAAGTGTGAGACTGGTGCCAAAGACGAGGTTGGCAGGGCTGCATCCAATATGCTCTTTGACGTTACTACGAATACCAATCAGGACGGCTGGAATGCGGTTAGACCACTGTGAAGCAGATGAACTAGCTGTGATGTCAGCTTTAAGCTGTCGATGGAAACGTTCGACAAGGCCATCCGAAGCGGGATGATAAGCAGTTGTCCAAACGTAGGTACAACCCAAAATATGATTCAACTCACGGAACAAGGTGGAACTAAACTGAGCTACTCGATCTGTAGTGCTCGTACATGGCACCCAGAAGAAGGAACTCCATAAGTCGAAAAGTGCACGGGCAACAGGTTCTGAAAATATATCACGTAATGGAATGGCATGCAACCGATGAGTAAAACAGTCAACAAAAGGCAGAATGCGAGTGAAATAGTTCGATGGAAGAAGCGGTCCGACTATGTCTAGGTGCACATGTATAAAATGCGCCCCAGATAGTGAGAATGTTCTGGAGCAGCCATAGTGTGTCTGTGCACTTTGCTGCGTTGGCAGCCGAGAAAATGTTTAGCCCATTGACGGAAATCGGAGCGCATATTAGGCCATATGTAACGATCGGTAATCAACTTCACAGTGGATCGAATGTTAGGATGCGATAGTCCATGAAAATGGGCAAAGATGGTTCGCCGGTAAGGCTGGGGAATAAACTGTCTTGATTTATTTGTAGAGACATCGCAGTGAATCGTTGCGTCTGAGTTTAAAATAGGTACTTGCAAGAATTTCAATGTGGTATTCCTTCGAACCTGAGCGATTTCAGGATCGTTGTTCTGAGCAACAGACATTTCCTCAAGATCTATTGGAGAGGACGACAGTTGATTTATGGGAGTACGTGAAAGTGCATCGGCGACAACATTATTTGGACCGTCGAGGTAGCGAATAGCAACACAGAATTGTGGAAAGCAATCCAGGTGTCGTGTCTCGCTTGGAGAATAGCCCTCGGAAGCGGCACGGAAAGCTTAGACCAGAGGCTTTTGGTTCGTCAGGATTACAAAACGCCGTCCTTCAAGGACGTGACGAAAGTGTTGGACGGCCAAGTAGGTCGCGAGTAGTTCGCGACCGAAAGTACTATATCTCGTTGGCGCTGGCTGTAGCTTCCGGGAAAAGAAAGACAGCGGTTGAATCTCATTGCCAATTAGTTGTAGTACAGCACCGACAGCGGATTGTGAGGCATCAGTTTTGAGAACGAGAGTGGCTTTCTCTTCAGTGTCCAAGTACCTGGCTTAACTTCTGCTTGGTGGCAACAAACGCCGCATCGGCGTCTGACTGAATGAAGAACTTCTTTGGATTACCTTTAAATACATCAGTCAAAGGCTGAAGGACGATGACACATTTGTCAATGAAACTTCCTTAATAATTAACCGCGCCAAAGAATAAGAGCAGATGTTTAATTGATTGAGGCAGTGGATAGTCCACCGTTGCCTGGGTTTTCTCAGTGAAAGAGACTAACGCCTTTGCTATCAAGCTTGTGACCAAGAAAATCGACGTTAGATTGGCCAAAGAGACATTTCTCAGGAGTAACGGTTATCCCGTGATGATCGAAGCTTTCAAATACTTGTCAGAGGTACTGCAGGGCTCTTCTACCGTGACACTGGCTATAAGGACTTCGTCGATGTAGACAAAAACAAAGCCCAGCTCACGTCGACGTCAACAATATATGTAGTGGTCGAAATAATACTAGCAAGGTTTCAGTCCCTTAGTAAACGCAAACACTCGGAAAGGAGCAACTCACAGTCTAACAACATTAGAGTTTGAATAGTAGATTGCGCCATGCATGTGACACACGTCGAACACGAAGGAACTAGACGTTCCATAGGAATTCCGAATCTGCTATCCGATTCGCAAGCAGACTGGACGGCACCGTACGCACGCAGGAGCGGCACAGCCAAAGTCAGCACGACAGAGCGCGATGCACAAAGTAGTGTATTGTACTCATTAATTAAAGCAACCGGTAAATGCGAGCATGAGAAAATGGATGACAGGAAAGATAAAATATGAAAGATTAATAACCACTACAGGTTGAAAATGCTGTCGGAAATATATGCGGATAAATCTTCCGCGCAGAAATGGGGAGTTGTTAAATGCGGTTCAAGCCGCTGGTGGTCCTGGGTTCGAATCCTGATGGATCCGATAGACGCGCACTACTGACGATGCTCAACAAACTGCAACTGCAGTCTAGTGCTTTTCCGGGCATGTGGACGACTATCTGATTCGGAAACTGGCTGCGAAGAATCTCACTTAATTAATGCGTAAAGTTTGGTGACATAATGGAAAGGAAACAAAAAGCACTATCACTATGTTGTTTATCGTCATTGCATTGGGCAGAACTATTACGAGCAGCTTTCGACGTACGTGATTGTTGTCCACAAGGAAGATCCAAGATTACGGTGGGCGAAGTAAGTGAATATAATCAATGCCTACATAAAATCTGTTCGTTTTTCTCGTGGTTGTACTTGGGTTCCGTGACCAAGGGAAGCATGCTTTACAATGAGTGCGAAATATAAAACACATGTGATGGGAAATTATTTCATTGATATACCTGTAAATTAGCGCAGCATGGCATGATTGCTGTGTGCAATCCTGAGAACCTAAGTACGGAAAACATGCCGAGAGAATCAAATATATGTAAGGCCTGTTTGTGCAGTGTTGGTGAACAACCGTATGTCTGTGCAGTGTGGAGACTTACTCGGTCGCACTGTGTAAATGACAAAATTGGTGGTATTTTAAAGGGAATCATTGGGGTGCACAGACGGTGCTGCACGATCGTTTTGACGGGTTACCACCCAAAGGTGTGTGTTAGGAGTTATATCCTCTAAAAAATTTAATAGGTCAGATAGCATCTTTTCCGAATGTATGGGCAATGTACTCAAATAACTAAAGAAATAGGGATATTTCTAAACTGGCTAGATGCTGCACCCGTAAGGGATCAGATCAATGTTTACATTATTCCTATGCTCTTGCATGGGAGTAGGAAATGTGTGTGTATATGTTCCTGTTGGTTATTACGACTGAATCGGCTTTGTTAGTGGTACAATTGCTGGGGTTGTACGCGCCGACCTTGAAATCCTTCTGGTTCCTTCAGGCGATATTGAGCTCCTTGATGTTTGTTGTGAAAGTTGCGCAGAGTCGTAGTTGTGCAGGTTTTCTTTGGAAAACAGCCTCCAATTCACCACAGCTTCACTACAACGTTTTGAATTGTTTCGGCCCCGCTCAGTCGACACACTTAGTTGTGGGCAAATGGAAAAAATAAGAGCGGCGGGATTATGAAAAACATGAGAAGGTTAAAAATAATTTCTAAAATGACAAACAAAAATTAGACGTCTTTGTTAAAAGACATCCTAAGGCAGCGTACTTTACTAGAAAAATACAAATTAACGAAAAATATATTCAAAATATCTCGCTAAATTTGCTCTCTGGCGCCAAATTTCAACCTGCGTCAACCCTAGAACAAAAAGCTTTCTATAAGACTAGAATATTGCAAGTGGTAGTACAACAATAAGCTGCTCAGAAGAGGTGTTCACTGCTGCTTACGCTAAAAATAAAAGCACTATAATACGTGTTGTAATTCATGAGGTATTCGCGATTGCATGGTGGTTTACGAATAACGCCATTACTATTATCGCTAAAAATGGCTTTCTGCTTTGAAGTAGCTAACAGAAAAAGAAAAGAAAATATACAATGTGAAGAAGCGGTATAAGGTCTAAATAGGCCTAGCTATCTAGAAATGCTCTATATATCCCAAAATACCCCATAACAACTAGGTACGACGTAGGTGGCTGAAAGCACAATTTTCAGGCAGACTTAGCAAATTTAGGCATACAAGTGATAATGTTTCGCGGAAACACCAGGAATCCAGTAAGCAACGTTATTTATGGAAGTGACTTCAGCATAACTTATAATTAACCTACGGCCAGAAGGCCGCATTGCACAATTTTCAGTGGATACTGCGCCACATAACCCACTAGGAATAAAGCGTTAGTATTTCTAAGCCACCAAGTGGTTGCGAATTTTATATCAAGGCTGCATGCGCTGGGTCGAACTGAAAATTACAGCAGACCTTTAGGATCATTTGACACCTTTTGGCCTGCACATTGCAGACATTGCTTAGACAAATATCGCTACTTTAAGCACTTAGATCAGATTTTCTATATTCAAATCCAACCCTAGTGCGCTAGAGCAGCCTGCCAGTAATAGTAAATAAATGGGTATCGAAAAATTTGGTAAAATTTGACAAAACGCTTTGGGGCGTGAAATCCATTTAAGTCTGCCTTCGTAGGGCATTACCAACTCTACTTCTGGGGGTTGGGATTGCTCGAACACGAGTGATTACTTTGCCTCATGTGTTAAGGAACACTATCGTGCAGCTCGCTGGTTAATTTCGGGCTACTTCTCTCCAAGTTTAAGTTCTGGAACAAGTGCCAGCGGTGTTCATCCATGTGGCAATTTTAAGTAGCATGGCAATACCTTACCAGCTATTTCCTTGGTGGTATTCCTGACAAGAGCTTTGCTAACACCCTAAGCAAAGGGGCACACGCTAAATCTAGAGTAGGATAGCAAGTAAGAAATACAGTGGGAGCGGGCTGTTTACGCACCATTGCGCATAACCCATGGTAGACTTTGGAGCCAAGTAAAAGATAAATAAAGCACTGGCTGCCGAGACAATGCGAAGTGCTGGTCAAAAATTTCTGGATGTCTAGTCAGCCAGTGTGATAGGGACCTCTCTATCGCTGGTTAGTTTTCATGCCAGTGAAATGGAATCTGGAAATGCGAATGTTTTATTAGCAGAAGCGGTTAAAGAAGAGGATCTGACTTTCATGATGCCTGTCTACTAGTGTATCCAATAGTAATAGGCACATGTATAACAGATAAAGCTGTATATAAGGCCAATAGAGGATACGTGTAGAGCAAAGTGACTGATGCTTGGACCTATAACTCATAAACTTGTCTCTCTATCGACAAGATGGAAGATATATAGCTTATTTTGCGGTAACCATACCGCTTTTAGCTGAAAAAGGCGGAATAAAGTAGCTAGTATTCGTGCTTCATGAAAACGCATCAAGTAATGTCAATTTACAACTGATGGCTACGAAGGTACATAGAGATACAACTGAAGTTGGTACTCAGAGAACGTTTTGGACAACTCTATCGCTAACCTTAAGGGTATCGACAGCAACCATCGAGTTCAACATCTTATAAAAGGCGTCGGCCTGGTAGGATGTTTTGCTAGGCGTACCTCAAATGGCCTAAGCCTAAAATATTTTCCACGGACCTAGTGGTCTAAGATTTTGAAAAGTAAAAAGGGAATAGCTGAAGACAAAGAATGAAGGTGTAGATAAGATGTACAGATTGAAGTTTGGCTGCTCGGATGGCATCGTTATTGCCCCGCAAGATCCTATATGAGGAATACCTATTGATTTGTGAACCTGCCAGTCAGTAGACTAGGCTGCACGGTTTGTTGAACTTTTAAACGTTGACAAAGTGACCATTGATTAAGAAAAGCTGGTGGGTTGTAGACACTGGTTGGTCCACGCAGCCCTTGGACCAACGTGTCAGTGAGGGAACCGAAGCAGGTCAGGAACTAATCAGAAATAGCTAAATACCTTTTGCCTTCAGGATTCTAAGCTTAGCACATGTACGATGCGTGCGACTGATCCAACTGAGACTTCCCGGGTGTTGTGCTTGCTGTAATGGATAAAAGGAAAACATAGCGTCATGGATAGGGACAATTCATGTGGTTAGGCTACCTATTATCCCTTCCAAGGTGCTTTTGTGCTGGCTTCTACTCTTCCAATATTGCAGTCATAGGGCGGAATTGTCCGTGGAACATAAGCAGGTCAAGAAGAGATAGTTAGAGATTAGAGTCGTCTTGTATTCGGCTACCCATCCTTAAAACTTAGAAAATGAGAGTGACGGATACCGCTTAAGTCTCTTTGGTGTTAAGACGGTAACGACAATGAACGTGGAGTTGTACGCTCAAGGTGCTTAGATGTCATGCACTATATCATGGGCGTCCTTAAGCTACGGCAGGGCCAGTTTCGACGAAGTGTTCCAGCGGATCGCAGATATTGCAGATGCGTTGCATATTGTCAACACAGGAATCTTTGTACCTCCTTCCTGAATACCAGCAATGTTGGACTTCTCTTAGTCTTGAAGGCAGCCTGTTCCATATGTTCACGTATACAACTAAAAAGAAACCAGATCGAAATCTCTTCTTTGCCTTAAGCTTTGCTGTGATAACTAACTAAGAGAAATGGAGAGAAGCAAAGACGACAAAACGATGACAGCCCGAACGACCCTGAAAACACCTTGTGTAAGCCAAAGGAATAGTTTTACTAGCCAACCAGTTAACATTAGTCTGGCCCAAACGGCTAGGATGGCCGTTGAAGCAAATGTATCTAGAAACGGTACGAAAGGCTATGGAAGCCATAGGCGGTGTATTCCCAGGCAAACTGCTCAGGCAGGTGTGGGTCAGGTCATGCACACCCAATCTCACGTAGCGGTTCACTAAGTAGCTGGGATGGAAGATGACGACACAAATACAGTGCGAGCGCAAAGAATGCACGCAGTATCCATAGAATTTCAAGCGTAGTTCTTAACTTTTCGATACAAGTTATCCTGGTGCTCCCGGTTGGTTAGAAGCTGAAGTTGTAATATAGGAACCTAGAAGATAATGCGCACCATCACAAAGCGGCAGAGTTGGGGTGCTTTTGACGTCCTTAGGTATACCTGACCAGTCCCATTATGTGTGATCCTGATGGCGAAGTAGGCATCCGTGCCGTACTCGTCACGTAAGGGAGGCACAGCAAATGGGAGTAGTGGTTGTAGTTAACCATTAAGAGGAAACAGACGCGTGTTAATAAAAGAACGAAAATGGGAAACATAAAAAAGCACGACGTACAAACACCGATGGCAGGTAAAATGCTCCTGTCCGTTGTATGATACGCAAAGCTGAAGATACCAAAGGCCGCAGTCGGAGCACATGACCCAGTCAACTGCCTGCCCGCTCTGTGCCTCGCAGTCTGCTTAAACGCACAAAGCGCACCTGTCCTTGTCATAACTTGTTTTGAATTTTGCACGGCAACGACGCTTACTTGGAGGCTTACACACTCTGGTAGTGGTGGTGGGTAAATGTCTAAAACGAAGTGGACTCCCCTATTCTTCCTGACCGGTGGACACATCTGGAGTGGGCATTAGGAGTTGCTTACGTCCTGTTTCACCTAAGGAGCCATACAACGCTCCTTATTGTGTATCAGAGCACCCGCGCGGTCTCTGATTGTCTCACTGACACCTGGTTTCCTTGGACCAGTGGTGCCAAGCAGCTGAAAGAGCTTGCGGGGATTGCTTACTGATCCTACCTCCTCCATTCCTTCAGCACGAGCGGTCCACCTAGCTTCTTTGTCGGCATGTAGGCTCGGCTTTATTTCGCATCTAAGAACCCGTCTGGTCACGCTGAACTCAGAGCCAGTCGGGAGATTTCTTCTAGATTCCAACAGGTACACCGACCTCTTGAATATCCAGTGACTGGTCCGGTGACGATGGGTAGTGCCACAAGCAGCTGCTCCTGTGTCGTGCATGTAGGTCGAGATCCTATTCCACTGAAGCTCAGTGTCATTAGGGCAAGCCACCAAAAGTTCGGTATGCAATGCGCCTTGATAGGTTGCCTGACCGAGGGCTGACACAATTTCTCCGTTGCCAATCCTAGGGGCGCTTGATGCGCCACCTGGTAAAGTTCCTGGAGAAAAGACAGCGTACCAGGGCATGATCAAAGTCGACGCAGATAATCCAGTGCGAGCTGCAATCCAGGATAGCAACGCGTCACCTGTAACTTATGGCTAGGTGGTCAATTTGCGTCCATCGCTGGCCAGCTACAGGCACATCAACGCCCACTGCGTCTAAAAGCAGGGCTACTAAAATACAACTGGTGCTCCGCACACAGTTGCGGCAGACGCTCACCGTTGTCAATCCGTTCGGAGTTAAGCCCATAATTACCCCCCAGCTGGCCTTCTGAAGAGCTCAGACGCCCTACTAGCGCGTTCATATACCCAGCAAGTAGCATAAGATCTGAATTAGTAGCACTGCGTAGTAGCGCGTTCATTTCATAAATACTTAAATAAATAAACAGTTTATCCTCAAAGTCACAGAGACACATCAAATCAGGCATGATCAAGGCTTAAAAGCAGCTGTGTATCACGATGATACTTCGGGTTCACTTGTGTGTAGTTGAAACGGTTAATGCACTATAAGTGTAATGAAGCGGTGTAGGTAGATGGAGAGTATCATATTCTTGCATGGGCCGGAAAGAGGTGAAATATGAGTCTAGTCGACTTGCCAGTATGTAGTTGTGGGCAGTGACTTTATTCAGTGGCGAATCACATCCGCCACGTCGCAGTATTGTTATACAGACATTTTTGGCTTTTTATAAAGAACGCTTGCCAGGCGAAAACCCACCACGTCCTGCAACACTGCCGTAAAGCATTTTGAACATTAAGGTATAACTGACTAGCCGTTCGACGACTGGCTGGCTAGCCGAACAACCTCCTCGTGGTACCAGCTGGGTGGTTCGGGTTTAACCCGTTCCAGCAAATAGTTCGGCGGCAGTGTTCCAGGACGTGGTGGGTTTTCGCCCGGCAAGCGCTCTCCCTATAAAAAGCCACAACTGTCTGCTTATCCACACTGTGACGTGGCGGATGTGACTCGCCACAAAATAAATTCACTGGCCCGTGGACATCCAAAAAATGGTATCCAACCCCCGGACGTCAATCGCTTGTTCTCACATTCCTACCGAAAACAGACAGTCAAAAATTCCGCGGCACATTCAAAAATACAAGCTACATTCATAGACAATTGCATATATATATACACCCATACACTAACATTCACTGTTATGCCAAACATGTACTCTTTGTAAATTTTGATCACACTATGTTAGCTAAACATGATCATGCCTGTACAGGTGTGCCTCGCACTGTCGAGAATAAAAGTTTGCTTATTTATTTATTAGGTTATTCGCAGCCAAATGGCTCCTAAGTTCCTCTGTTAGTTGGGCAGGTAATTTGATGGGAGCCGCGATGATCGTTGAGGCCGGTTGAGGAGGAGAACATCGCGAATAGTCGTCTTGTTGTGTGTCCAGGTGAGCGAAGTTCAAATTTTCTACTGTCTGGATTTTTCAGATGTATGATGTATGGGAGTAAGAAGGTGTGTCCAGTTCTCCATACTGGACAAGGGTTGTGGTGATTGTAGTTGCGTTTTTTTGGTGTGCAAACATGCTCTATGTAAGTCCTTGTAGGTTGTTACGTCTGTCTTGGGTAAAGCCTGTTCCTCAGTCCAATCCCAGATCTCCAAGAAGTTCCGGACCTAGGAGAAAAGTGAAAGTGAAGGACAACCGAGAGAAGACCGCAAGAACAGGCATGGAGTTAAACATTGTTAAAGTCTTATGTAAAAAACATTTGGACTTGAGACAAAAACATGTACACTGTGCAACAATAATTATGCTGAAAGTGCCTTTTGAATATCCTATAGATTCATTAGCCGTATGGGTGGATAGCTAACGCCTGCGTAGAAACAAGAACGTTGTACCAGTAAGTAATCTACGATGTATCGGTTTAGTATGAGCCAAACATTGCGTGGGGAGAGAGCAAAGAGAGTTAGAAGATTGGTGGTGATTGTAAGGTGCATGAACAGCAAGTAGCTAGCATAATACGACAGGGAGCGCGGAATAAGTGAAAACAAATAGGTTAGCGGTCGTGCATCGGAAATATTGAATGCAGATATCCTAATGGAATAAGGGTTACTGAGATACGGAGTGGCTCCTAACAAGCACTGGATAATCGCATATGCATGGAGCCTATGACCACTAGCTACTTTGAAACAGAGGTGCCGAATTTAAGACGACCGACGGATGGTGGCCAGATGTAGCCATTCTAATCAGACGCTTGGTCAATATTGGATGCCTATGGGGTCACTGAATGCATTAACAAGCCAGCGGAGGTAAGTGATACAGACGTTACAGGAGAATGCGTGGTAAAGAGACAAGGAGTGTAGCCAAGCAAGCTCAAGATCTGCGCATAATGGACATGGAGCATAGGGCGAATTACCGCAGTAGTGGGGAAAATAAGAGGAGCGACGGATAGTGGCGCTTGGACAGCGAGTATCAGTGACCAGCAAAGGCATTCTGCTTAAGCCTACTAATTACCATTGGATACCTACAGTGACAGAAGAAGTCAACAAACCAGCGAAGGTGTGATGCAAACAATTCAAGAGAATAAGTGTTGGAGAGATAAGGAGTGACTCCTGATGCAATGTTCAATGCTACCTACAATGACTCGCTGCAGCTGAAAATTGGTGACAGGTAATACAAAGAACTGATAATGGCATTAAGGGAGAGAGAGTATCGACGGCTGGCAATGGCATTGGGGTGAAGCCCTCCAGTTGTTAGTGGATACCTAAGGGTCCCAGAATAAGTCTACAGACAGCAGTTGTATGTGATGCACGCAGTCCCAGAGAGGAATAAAAGAGTGGCACTTAGCAAGCTCCGGATATGCGCATAGGTGGTTGGAACCTACGAAGAATGGCTCCTGCTAAAGAGAGGTGTCAGAGGTAATACGAAGAACTGATAATGGTACTGAGGAAGATTATCGACAGCTAGCAATGGCATTGGTGTGAGGCATTCTAGTGGATGCCTAAAGTGTCCCATGATAAGTCAACAGCCAGAAGAGGTATGTGACGTAGACAGCCCCAAAGGATGAAGATGGGAGATAAAAGTGAGTGGCTCTTAGCAGGCCTTGGATATGCTCAGAGGTGCTTGGAGTCTACGACCACTAGTTGCTACTGAATAGAAGTGCTGCGGTTAAGAGGATCGAAAGATCATGGCGTTGTGAAAACTTTCGGTGGCCAGAGGTAATCATTCCATTAGGCAGTTTGGTCACTAGTGGATTGCTACAATGTCACAGAATACATCAGCAAGCCAGCGAAGGTAAGTGATACAGACATTCTACAAGATTACAGGATGGAGAAACAAGGAATGTCTCCTAGTAGCTCCGGATATGCGCAAAGATATATTCAGACTGCAACGAATCGCCGGGGAAAACGTGATAGAGATAAGTGGAACGAAGGCTAATGGTGCTAAGAAAGAGAACCATTGGACAACAACTGAATTCGCATTAAGCCTTCTAGTTATTAGTTGATACTTACAGTGACGCAGGAAGTCAACAAACCCGCGAAGGTATGTGATGCAAACAATTTAAGAGAGTAAGTGATAGGATGTGTCCTTGACTGCATTAGAAGTGCAGTCAGAGGGAGCATAAGTTTAACTCACAAACAAACAGCGGTTTATACTGCTTGGTGAATCAACCTTAGCTAATGTTGGTACATAGGCTGCACCTACACCACTGTTCACCGGAATTTACTCAACCAACAATTACTCAGCGTTAGAGCTGATAATGCTACCTACACCAGCTTGACCCGTGAGCGCTGCATCAGCGTCTCAGGATGCGTGCAACTAATGACGAGAGGATAAGCCGGGAGCAGTTAATTCAACAAGCCCATTAGGGTCATTGATCCTAGTTTCGGACACACAACACACAGCAAAACACAGTGAGTTGAGGGTGCGTGCGAGTGCAGCCCGTTGGCTTATTTGTCTTAGTGTGAACCTTGAACGTCCCCATGAAAACGGGACAGCGTGGTCTTATAAGGGAAGTTTGCCGATAGGCAACCCAGGGGATGTTGTGGGATGGTGGCTGCAGATGGGTCTACTCCCGGGGCACTTCAGTTGCTGTTAATTAAGCTGGGAATTATAGAAGGAAGGTTAGTAATGGGGGTCAGGATGGGAGTAGGAGAAATGGGTGGAAATGAAAGAAAAGGGTGCCAGCAGTAGCATGTGTTTGCTTATTCGCCTTGCTGTATGCAGCAGATAAGGCGACCGTTGATATTCTGCGCGACGATTGATGCAGGACGCAATTTACGTTTGAAGAAAAGTCATGGTTGTATGTGGGATAAATACTGCCAGAGCGCCCAGTCCTAGACAGGAGGACGAGTAGGGTGCTCATCCAAAGCCTTTGGCTCAGAAGCCTGTCTGCGAGGCAGCGAGGTGGCAGTGGTTTCGTTTTATAGAAATGGGCGCCATCATATATAAACCCCCAACCTGGAGGACCAAGTGACTGAGTTTGTCTGACCTCTCACCATTGAGCAAGTTAGTATGAGTAGCTCCCAAGTGCCCGGAGACACTAACCAGTATAGCTCAATGGGTCAAAGAGGTACGCAAACCGTCGTACCCCATTAAGGTCCCGTCGCGTTGCGACACAGCGTTCACGTACGATGCCGTTTTCTCATTAGGAAGCAAGGCGTAGAAAAATGAATGTTCTGTACCTTGCGTTTTACCGACCCGCAGCTCTACAGTATGCGCCTACTGCAGTTCATTTGGTGTCTCGCATACTGCAGCATTTCCTCACGGTAAAGCTCTACGACGTCAAGTACGTACCTCGGAACGAAAATTAGGAACCATACTTCTGATTCCCCATACTCAATATTACACTGACCGACGAACTCCAGCCACTGTACCACAGCTTTCACTGAGTTCCAGTCCAACTTCCCCTCATCTTAGATCCGGAAGTCTTAAAGGTTCACACTTCTACCGTAGTGCGTGCGGGCATACTTCCTTAGCTAGAGTGTGTCCTTAAATGACTGCATCATACGATATCTTTGTTTTCCGCAGGCCGTGGGAGCCGTCGGTTGGTCGCATAAGGACACGGCTTGCCCACATGAAAGGTTTGAATCTGCCCGACGCTGAAGGTTACTATGTAGCAGCATCAGCCGTTATACCGTGGTAGAATATCGGCCTTACATTCATAATTTTCGTAGCTACAATTCATGAGCGTCTCATGAAGCTACCGTGTCAACTTACTGCTTGCATGTGTATCCGCTTCGCCGGCGGTGAAAGCATCTATAGTGTACGGAGCTGCACCGCACACCCGCAGGCAGCTCTTTACAGCTTCTCTTGCAATACGCCTTGAATGTCAGGACATCTGATTTGAAAAAGCGTGATGCAGTTCGCATTTGGAAACGCTTCAAGTCACTTTCGAAATTCTCAAAAGTGCGGTACAAAAGCTGGAGGA
The DNA here is from genome assembly GCA_944474145.2 of Dicrocoelium dendriticum. Taxonomy (NCBI): domain Eukaryota; kingdom Metazoa; phylum Platyhelminthes; class Trematoda; order Plagiorchiida; family Dicrocoeliidae; genus Dicrocoelium; species Dicrocoelium dendriticum. Next base: position 45,220,547 of record OX104059.1, on the reverse strand, counting down.
AGAGAGCGCGAAAGCAGCGGTCTCGTCGACAACAATGAGAGCGACTGAATCCGCCAACACAATTTGTGATGCATTCAGGCTATCATCATACACATGTAAAACCATATCAGTGTTGCAACCCATAACATATTTTTTCTACATGGACAGCTCTTATCAGGTAGCTAACGAAGTAACCAACACCTACCCATCTTCTTCTCTCCCTGATGCTGTCTATTCACATCCATTTACACTCCTGCTCCAGCTTCTGGCTTGAACACACTTAAAGGCCAGCCCCATATCCACACCATTCCGCGCATTTCTTAGCAACATCCTGGGCACCATGTCAATGTTTGCCAATGCAGATGGAGCTGCCCAAATCTCTTCAGCTTGTTACAACCCCTTACTTATCGGAATTTCCGGGACACGGGCCGCCACGTCACATTCGTCAAGCACACATACCCTCCCTCGCCAACATCTGCTGACTCCTACAGCTGTTAGAGTTGTCCCCATACAAGTAGCAGCAGTACTTGCTGCCACATCGCTTGGTGTATGCAACCAGGGAACTGTAGATAATAGTGCACTGCAAGCACTTCCACCGCTGTCTTGTTACGACCCTACTACAGAATCTGACGGCCCGATAACGGGACGATGGGAATACGACTCGTATACTTTCCTCCTCCTCAATGTACGATTAATTAAAAATAAAATGCACCTTCTAGGCCCCTTCATTCTTCTGTCAACCCCGCCTATGGTGTTGATAACAAAAACGTGGCACTCGGCCGACGCTTCTGACGCACCGCTCCACATTCCAGGGTACACCACTTTCTGTAATGGACGTGCCAGTAAACGTGGTAGCGGATGCCTCCTATACTTCAAGAAGGAGTTTTACGCATCAGCTATCCACACTATATCTCTTGGCAAGTCTGAATACTCAGTCTGGATTCAGGTCGTTGGAGGTCATCTTGATCTCTTGATAGGCTGTTTATACAACCTACCGCGCTCCCCTTGTGCTAGCGTTAACAAATTGGTCAAGCTCTTTCAGGAAGTCTCATTCCTCCCTGCACGTTATAAGATCATTGCTGGAGACTTCCATATGCCTCATGTTTCGTGACTCAAACAGCCAGCCCCACCCAAGAACGGGCCCTTGTTGGCACTATTTCCACTCACGAATGGACACAGCATGCGAATGTACCGACTGGACAATCGAACACACTGGACCTTATATTCACTAACGGTATCTCGCACGCATGCGCCAGCGTGTTAGACAACATACCGGTCAGCGACCACAAGGTGATAAAGCTGTCCTTCGCGCGCCCTAAATTTTACCAACATGCAGTCAAAAAATATGAGGTATTTCGGCCCCTCCAGCGCATCAACTGGGAAACCTTCCCCTCCCTTCTCCGAGCATCACTCTGGGACGACTGCTTCCTCTCCGACAACATAGATACTGCGATCAACGTGCTTTATAACAATTTCACCAACTGCTTAAATGTCCTTACTCCAAAACAGAGGAAGATAAGAAAGCATCGAAAGCTTGATGACGCCTCCACACGCAAATTGACCAATAGGCTTAAGAAAATGCGCTCCTGTTACATCAAGACCAAAAGTTTTCATCTTAACACCCGTATACACGAAGTACTAGCACACCGAAGAAGTTCACAAAGTAACGTGCGTACATTAGTAGAGCATGCAGCACTTTGTACTGAAAACAAGGCGAAGTCTCTTATTCGACTACTGAAGCAGCGGGATGGCAGCAAAGATATCCCGACTAAAACCCTCGTGCTTCCCGATAAAAGTATAGTCACTGATGGGGTTGATCTCTGCGGGTTCATTAACACACATTTCTGTAACTCCTGCATTAGCAATGATTTGGCATTGCCAAATACGATTCCCAAGTTTACTGAAGATCAAATACACACTAGTGCCTTTGAGTTTGCAATATCCAGCGGGCAATTTGCTCGTTGAATCTGTCACACTACCCAGGTCCTGACGGTGTGCATTCTTCCATTTTACTACTCGGAGGCCCGGACATTCCAATCGTTCTTCTCAACGTCTTCACCCTCTCAATGAAGCGTGGTCACTACCCGTCCAATTGAAAGCACGCAACCGTCAATTTACGCCACAAACGAGGCTGTCGCCAAAATATTGACAATTATCGTCCTATTAGTCACACACCTATTGCGTCTCGACTCATGGAAAGAATAATAAAGGACGGGATGCTTCGCTTTTTGTTGCAACGCAACCTTATCAATAGGTCCCAACACGGGTTCCTGTCGACTAAATCCTGTCAAACCTGCCAGTAGGATTTCTTAAACAACGTGCCACACTCCATAGACCTAGGTCAGGCACTGGTCATTATCTTCCTGGACATATAAAAAGCGTTTGATCGGGTCCAACACAATGGTTTAATGACTAAACTAGCAGCATTCAGTGTCTCCAGCCACCTCCTTTCATGGTTTTCTTCTTACCTTTCCAACCGAACGCAGTCAGTGCAACTGGGCGACATCTCATCCAAAAAGGCATCCGTAATCAGCGGAGTATTCTAAGGCAGCGTCCTGGGTCCTCTGCTATTTTTGTTGTACATTAATGATGTATTCCAGGTCTTCAAACACGGCACGCCGTACCTCTTTGCCGATGACGTAAAAGTTATTTTCTCCCTTGGTCTGACTGTTACCTGACAAAATGCTCACTCGTGTGGACTACATCATTTCGGTTACACCTTTCATTAAAACGAAATGTTTTAATATTCCAAAGAAGCTATGCTTGTATGCAAATTTGCTAGCGCCTTTACAGGTGTCTCGTTTTGCCAAGAATATACCATTTATTTATTTTTTTGAATTCTTTGCATTTCCTTCACCAAGGCATAGTGGTTTGCCGTACGTTACGGCAACCTCCCGGTCGCCTGCTGGGCACCGACGGTTGTGAAGCAGGCCCGTAGAACAAGAGATCATCGGATTAATAAGAACCACCTGTTCATAAGTTGGAGGAGGTGTTGTTTGCTGCACAGGTCGTTATCAAGGAAGCTAATGAAATATGTTATGAAGGCTTGATAACGTCATACTATATACGTTATTTCATGAAACACAAAATGGCGTTACATTTTATTGCAAAGTTTGGCAAGGTTTTAGCTTTAGTGCCTTGCTGTTAGTTTATTTTCGCTGCAATGGCTGTGGATGACACTATTGTGTTCCGCAATGTATTTTGCTTGTATTAGTAGACAATCTAGGCATGCGTAAAAGATTTGAATCGTTTGCAACAGCAGGGAGCTGCCAGTTTTACAATTATGACCCTTTAACGTTTACGGCGGATGAGAAGATCAGGTAAAAGGCTACCTGAAAGACTACGGTTAACTGGGTACAGTTTCGTTGTGTGTGCTGTAACAGGAAAGACAAAGAAGGAGCTAGGTAAATGCAACCACTGTTTTATTTACTACCAACTAGTACACATATACCGGCCCGGGTTGTGAGACAACTACAGCCATCAGTACAAAGGTCCTTTGTTATGAGATACGTATGCATAGTTTAGTGCAAACACACACATTCCACCTGGGGAATTCCTGGTTATTTGTTAGTGTTTAGCGCTTGCCGCCCGAAGCTGGTCGGCAGCTGTTTGAATTGATGCTATCATTCCGTAATACGGAAGAGTTGCACGGCAATGTTCTGGAAAAGTATAACAAACGGTTAAATGGGCCGGACCTGTTGTCCATCCAGCGTCGTTTGGGTGGCACATTTAAAGGTAACGATGTCAAAGCGGCGGCCGACCTGTTGCATCGGAATGTCGCTGTATGTGGAAAGTGATGGCACGCATGCCTGCTTCCTACTTTTGATCACGCAGCAGCCACGTCTCTAGTAGCACAATCAGCGATGTACTTCTTGCAGTTGTCGCACACCAGTTGAACTGTGGTAGATACCTGTGGTGTTCATGGTGCTTGACGATATCAGCGTTGGCCTTCGCTTGTTCTGCGCCTTGCTGCCCAACGAAACGGTAGTAGTTTTTAGGAGATTGCTCGGGTGATATCATAAAGGTGGCCCTGCAGTCGCTCCGTGAAGATAATAGTGATGGGTGGGTGCCTAGTGCAAATGAAGGCGTCTAAGTTGTTGTATTCAAGGGCCATAGTCGTTGGTTGCCGGGTTCCTTTCCTGCGGCACATTTTGCGCAGGTATCCTCCTATTTTCAACTATCAAACTGACTGCCCGAATGCTGTTGTAGCCATGGATGCACAATGTACTTTATCCCAGAAAGGAATGCAGTTTAAGATGATTTTAGGGCTGAACTGGTTAGAACCAAAGTGGCTTTTAAGTACCTTTGTCTAACGTGATTACGCTTCAAAGGGCGTTGGGCTCAGCAAAGAGGAGCAACGTGCGCTTGTTGGGTGCACTCACAACAAACAGAGGGAAGCAAGAGAATAAGCGCCTGTAGGTCTGCTTGTGCAAGTGAGCAACCCTGTTACAACTATTTGAGGCGGTTATTCGAAGAGCAGGGGGCGCGGATTAGCGTTCGACCAGCTCGCTAGCCAAGTTGCCGATGTCGAGTGCTGCATCGTTACGGAAGCAAGGCAGCTGAACGTACGGGCACCTTGCTAGTCTTGTGTGCAACACATATCTATGCGTCGCCTATTCGGGGATGTTGAGAGTAATGCGAAGTGACGGAATTGGGAATGAAGTTTTAGGTAAGTAACAACGCATACATACGGTTGTGCTGGTTACTGAAACGACATGTGATTGATCCTTCCGAAGTCAGTTGGATATGCTATTCACGCACAACGTACGGATGGCAGGTATGACAACTGCCGTGGCAATCACGCTTATGTAAACACGTTAGTAGTCATTGCAGGACTCTCAGGCTGGTATCGCTGATTGCGAAAAGCGTCACCGGAACTTCAGCCAAGGGCATCTACCTCAGCCTCCAAGTCAGTGGTGTTGACGCACGAGGAAAACTGCCTTCGTGTCGACAGCTTGTTCGGTGCAATAGCTATTGCGATGGCCAGTCTAAGTACAGCAGCTTTCATTGAAGCGGAGCAGTTTTCTGCGGTAGTCGACATACAATACTACGTAAGTAGAGCTTGTTGTTGGTTGAGAAACGCCTTCCAGACGTTCTTGGACAGCTGGGCGCCATACCCCACCGTGACCGTCCTAAGGCAACCAAAAAGAAGCAGTCGCGATCCCCTAGGGCTCTGGAGCTACCCAAGCTTTTCCTTTATAAATGCTCTTGAGAACGACCAACCGGCCCAGTTTAGGACCAAGTTCTGCTACCTCTGTTGCAGGTTCCCCTCCTAACTCATGCTTCCTAAAAGCTGATGGGTACAGGCTGCAACATACCGCAAGGGAGCCAGTGGGTAGCTCTAACTTAGCCCCGTGTTGTTAATTAATTACAGGTTTGACCTGAAAACCCTTTCCTTAGTGTCACGTTGTCTAGACACGATGACAAACACGTCAGCTACATACGTGTGCATTCTTTGCATGAGGCAAAACAACTATTCGTAATTCATTTGTGTAGCATTCACGCCTAGCTCCGCTTCTACCTCATCCTATACATGTATCTTCCTGTGATCCCTATGCAGGTATTGGAACGAAACGCCTCCAATGGCCCACAACAAAAGGTACGGTTGCCGTTTTTCTAACTCCTGTAACATAATATGGAATACAGCCCGGACCTCAATGATCCAACGCTTTGACCAGACAAATAAACGCTATTCTTAGCTAGTGTGAGAAATTTGCGTGGGCCTGAGCAACAATTGTGCAACGTCTCTCCGCAACCATTGAGTGATTCAACTATACCGCTGGAAGCGTTACACAGGTAAGGCGGCTTATTACTGCCAACTATTGGCGAGTAGCGTGAGTAGTCCCACAACTATATTGCACTTAGTGGCGTTGCCGCGCGGCAATAAATTGAGCCGGCCAGTTCTGTTAACTAATGGCGATCGGCGTACGTAAGTAGCTCCATTTCACGTGGTGGTTGATTGTGTGGCATCACATTGAGCCGACCACATCTACAAACTTTTGACCTGCAGCCCATGTGAATGGTGCGTCAGCGTTGTTTAAAGCAGCTGTTCTACCGCTTACATAAGCTTGTTCAAGTAACGGGCCTTCGCCATCAATAACAAACACCTTAACAGTTGTATAACCTTTGCGGCTGAATTACTGCGACTACGCTAGTTGCATTAGTTCAGTACTCATTTGTTGGTTTTAGATTTGTGAAGTTAAACCTTTTACAATTCCATTTAGTTAGGTTCTCCGGACTTCCATTATTTCTATTTATTAGAGCAGAGCTTTTGCAACAAATATTGCCCCTCACTTCATCGTTGAACAGTGCCTAGTTATTCGGTTAGCTAGTAATAAATACCCAGATTTTATAACAACTGAATATTTTACGTACCACAACTCAGTATTAAATATACTAGTTCATACGCATGCCTTTTTATGTCTCAGTCCTATGACAATAACTAGACAAAAAGGTTACTCGGGCTATTGTAGCTGTTTATAGTCCCTTGCATATTTATTTAAAAAATTACTTTGAAAGGAAACTTCTGTTGCCATCTTTTATAACCAATAAAACTAGCCAACCTACATGAAGCACTATTTACGCCGAAAAATATCCTTTCGAACCTCCAGTAACCAGTGGATTTTCACGTTTCCGCAAGTTTAATTATGTATTATTACTTATTATACTGTCCCTCGTCCTTACGATAGAACAGCAACTTTCATTTCATGTAAGTCCGTGCTCATGCTCACAATTGAGTCACTGGTTTTCGCTGCTAAACTTGCGCCAATTGTAGTAAGCGTGCATTTGACGGTTCCGAGAGCTTCCGTTTGCAGTGAGTCCGTTGCTCGTTGTAGACCGGCAGTGGACACTTCTTCTACCAGCTGTGGAGGGCAATTTAATGAGAAAATCGCAACGTATACGTTAAAATCGTAATCAGCGCCTTTGGAAACGATAAAGAGGTTAAAAATGATGGTTAAATGAAAAATTGGTGCAAGGTTGGTTATAATTGACGAAGTTGCCGATCCGTATATAAGGGAGAACGTTATGCTGTTCCATCCTACCTGCCAGCGCTATGGACGCTAGGGCTTCACGTGCGTCAAGGGATCGGCCGCGATGGATTCGGATGGGGCTTACGGTTGCAATAGCTCAATGTCAGCAGCATAGCGTGTGGTAAATGAGGAGCCGTTATTCAAACTGCTAACGGAGATGGAATACGGACCTTTTGAAGCTTTCAGGGAAGATTTCTGGGCATTGCAACGTCAATCCTGCACTTTTTTCGTGTACAATGCTGAACCTGCCGGTCGATGCCGCCAAAACCGTGGTATTGTGATACCGAAAGGGGTGGCCCATTTGTACGTGATGTACGTATGTTTTCATGCCCACTAGGCATGCTAGCCGAACAACCTCCTCGTGGTGTCAGCTGGGTGGTTCGGGTTTAACCCGTTCCAGCAAATAGTTCGGCAGCAGTGTTCCAGGACTCGGTGGGTTTTGCCTGGCAAGCCTTCTCCCTATAAAAAGCCACAAGCGTCTGCTTAACAACACTGTGACGTGGCAGGCGTGACACGCCACAAAATAAAGTTACTGCTAAGTGGATATCCGGATAATTCTCTCCAACCCACGGATGCCAACTTCCCACTCGCATATGGATGACAATATCAAACATTGAAGATTGGAGCAGCACAACTACAAGCACAAAATGGTTGGCGGCATCCGGTTTCGGATTTGCCTGTCACTGTGGCAAGCAACAGGACGCCTGCGCCTACAGAGGGACCATGGATGGCTTGCGCTGCACCACCCACAGCTCCAACCACACACCCCATATCCAGTGTAAACCCGAATGAATAAGACCGGGAGGCATGCGGATGGGAGCCACGTTTCATCAACGGAGCCGGCCCACACTCCTTCACAGGCAAACGCAAGCACACTGCATTTGTGTGCTGGACCGTAGTCCGCTCCATACTGAGTGCATGGAACCACTCTTTCATCCTAACACGGCCACAAGGACCGTGCACCCTGTCCCCTCCAGCAACGACCAACTGTCTCCTGGAGCCAGTATGGACAAGGTAGTGGGTAATAGACAGGTAGGCACCTTGTCAACATGCACATCAAGCGCAGCCACACCGGGGATATCAAATAACAGCCAAACACTTGAGAGAGAGAGAGAAAGAAAAGGAGAAAAACTCGATTAATGCATAAGGAAACGGTGACATAAACCTTAATTAAATAGCATACGTAATAAGTTGTTTACAAACAAATCCTAGCTAAGCGCACGAGGTCAGGAAGTATAGTTCACGGAATGCCACGAACACAAAAATGTTATGAAAATCGAATACAATTGGCTGAAGCGATGTGTGCAAGTTAATGAAATAGAGTACAGAGAGATACTTATATGAGAAAGAAAAGCATTATGGTAAAAACTGTACCCACCACCTGAAATAAATAGACTTAGCATGCAAGCACGCGGTTAGTAAATCGAATTCAGTGTGCCTACAAATGCTGTGCCGGCTCGCCGTAATTCTCTGCAGGACCCGTCGTCGCTTCTGTAGTGGCCCCAAATGGCACAGCTCATAAATCACTAGACATTTATATGAGAAAGAAAGGCATTAAGAGAGAACCGAAAACCCACCACCTGAAATAAAGAGACTTAGCATGCAACCATGCGGTTAGTAAATCGAATTCAGCGTGCCTACAAACGCTGCGCCGGTGCTGCCTACGTTCACTGCTGGACCCGTCGGCGCTTCGGCAGTGGTCCCGAGTGACTTCTCTCATGGCTCACTAGGCCTGCCTGACTAAGGCACTCGCGACCGCATGTTCTACAGCACAATGCGCTCGATGTCGATGGAGTACAATTCATTGGTGCTTGCCGCTTCCGCACTTGCATGGGGCACATGGTTGGCGACATCCGGTTTCGGATTTGCCTGTCACTGTGGCAAGCCACAGGACGCCTGTGCCTACAGAGGGACCATGGATGGCTTGCGCTGCACCACCCACAGCTCCAACCACATACACAACCAAATACACAGCTACATACACATACACACACAATGACATACATACATACCCCTACCCAAACACAAACTGCTATGGCAAACATATCGGAGTTTTGCACATTCTTGATCATGCAACGTTATGTCAAAATGATCATGCCTGTAAAGGCGTGCCTCACCTTGTAAAGAATAAAAAGCTTTATTTATGTATTTATAGAAACATGGTGAAGGCCGCCGGTAAGTGATTACATTTATCCTGCTAAAGCTGCTTATTTAGTTACAGAGACTGCAACTGTGCCGTTCAGGTCACGTGTCGGTTTGTCGATGGTTCGTATAGGATAACAGGTCGCTCTATGTACGTAGCCATGGTTTTCATGTGGGAAAACCATGGTTATACTTGCGTAATTGCAGGCTATCACAGGAACATGAGGAGCAAGTTTTCGATCTCATGCGGTGTTTTAAGAGTACGCGTGTGACAGGATTTTGCGTTTCTTACCTTCCAAGTGTATTTGGAACGTGCAGGCGCCATGTCTATACCAAAGCAAAATGATAAAAGGAGCGTAAGGACGAAGCCGTTCGAGTGAGGAGGCTGCCGCAGTGGAAAGTGGTATGCGACATAGTGGAAAACGAAGGTATAGTGCAGTATGTATTTTCTAGATCGCGAAGGATGCTACCATTATGTACTCGCTTCTGCAATGTCAGCTTGGCCGACACCACACATCAGCACAACCAAGGTGTTTATGTGCTGTGGCATGCAATGCTAGTTAAAGAAACTGGCTTTGCTCGTATTTTTTCTGTGCCATCATGCCTCACGAAAGTAGGCGCAGGTACTATGCTGCGGTGCAGCGAATGACGGAGCATGTAGCGAAAAACCGTACCGTAAGAACGTTGCTGCTAGACGGCTAAGTAGCACAAATGTACGCTTTCAAAGCATACATACCAAATGGACTTGTGATGTGTAGCCGCTTCCAGGTACTAAGGGACATGAGAAAGCGCTGCGCTCATTTGAAAGGTCGCAATGCCATTGATCGCAGGAAAGTTGCGCAATGGCTGCGTAATGTGGTGCATACACAAAGCGAACCGCAGATCAACCAATTGCTTGCTACCATCGGTGCTCGAATGAAGGAGGCGTTTAGATATCTTAATAGCATGTGGCTCTCCTACACGGGGACCTGGGCTGGATATATTTTAAAGCTAGTAAGAAATTTGGGTAATTTCACCACTAACAGACTGGTAGAGAATAGGCACCTGAAACACGGTTTGTCCTGTTGGTAAAGTGTCCTTCAATTGTTTAAGCATGTGTTACAATGAAAGCTTGCATTAGACCAGGCAAGGGAAAGTCGCCTAGGGAAAGCACACATGTGTGTGGTCAAAGCCCCTCATGTGCGCTTTGGCTAACCGAGGTTTTGCGCTCCTTGGCGACGTATCCCCGTAAAGTGTTCTTGAAGCACCTATGAGTAAACGAGGCGACAGGCTTGGGATATGGCGAATGGTTCTGGAATGGGCGCACCTATTGTGGGCATTCGTTCCAGGTGAAATATGCGGGTGCCCCGGTATGGGTTTGCGCACTCACTATGCATTGGCATTTGCAGTGTGCTCATGCCCTAGAAGTATGTCGGCTAATCGGCTATCCACAAGAATACCTCTCCCAAGAAGGTCGTGGGTTTCACCTGCGCAACGACCGGGGACGTTTCCCAGCCTGGAGAATAGACGTACCAGAAGGCGCCTACGGCTCCACAGTGCAGGGCGGCCGAGAAGCTAGCCAATAGTGAAAGCGTTGGGAAGTAACTAGCTATCGCGTTAAACGCAACGAGTGTTTCCAACTTTCGTACACAGGTGTGAGCTCTGAAGGATCTCGCCGGACATTTTTATGAGAGATCTGATTTAGAACGAATGGCTAAAGGTCACCTACCGGGCATTAACGACCATTGTTCGGATTGCGAACGCTGTTTCCCCTTGTCGGAATAAGCGGAGGCATGTGGATGTTTCCATAGATAAACAAGCAGCGTATGAAAATACCGCTGTTTGTTGTGGGTCGTCAGCGTCACAGCGTAGATTGCCAGCAGCGCCGTCCAAATGAAAGCTGAGTCTCGCCGGTAGAGCAGTGGATGAGGAAGAAATAGTAATAGTGGGTGATCCGTTACAAAAGCCGAATTTCCGACAAATGCGAACTACAACTGCAGCGGCATACCGTTTGCAGAAAAAGAGGCCAGCGGCTGCGCAGGTATCGCATGATTGCAATACATGTCTAATTTGCGGTAAAGAGTACCGGGATTCCGTGGAAGTAGAATTGGGTTCAGTGCTGCGACTGCAAGCACTGGTGCCATGAAACATGTGCGGACCTCCGGTACCCAGATGAGTCGCACCCGTATGCGGACTGCCAAGGAACCATGAGGGACGACTGAGCGGAGCGGTAAGCGGATGTAAGGGACCGTATGTGAAGCCAAATGTGTTGAAACCCCAAAATAATGCAAAAAGATTTTGAAAACCCAAAAATGCGAAAAGAACTTGAAAAACTTAGAAAAAGCAAAAGTTTTGCAAACCACAATATATATAACTCCATTTATGCCTACATGTTCAGCCTTTATGGGTAAGCGTTTCCTGCCGTAATGCATCGCTTTCGATACATGCTATTAACCGACCCTGCCTTTCTTCTTTTTCATAATAACAACCGGAGAGGTGGCATTGCTTTGGATGAATATGTCGCATGGAATCTGCTTGCGTTACCTATTTTGCACTGTAAGGGTGGACACGGGTGGGTGCCCGCTAGTATCCGTTCACCTGGTTCTCTCCCAGCATCTGCATCAGGTTTCACCGCCTGGTCTCGCGACGGACGGTCCTTAGTTAGTTCGAAGTGTCAAACCGACCACCCCGCAGATTCCAGAACTCAATGTCCCGGAGATATTCCTTTTATCTGTTGCATCTTTTGCAGACCATTATATAACCGTATGCTACGTTGTATTTTAGATTGCTAGGTGGTTTGCGTGCTGGAATGTTATTCTTGATCGCTTGCGTCGTTTACTCAGCTGTACATGGAACACGCAGTTCGTGCATCTGCACGGTTTGTTACGTGGAACTACTATGGACCTCCCCATTTCCCGCGGCTGGTTCAACACTGTGTGCAATTTAGGTAGCTGGATTGTACGTTCCAACAATAACGTATATCTCGTTCATTTAACTTGATTTATCATTGTGGTTTGTGTTTTACGTGATGCTGTCTTCGTGCCGTCAATTACTTTAGTTGTACCGTGCGAAAAGTGCGCAGTGGTAGCTTGTTGTAATCGCGACATGGCGCATTACTGTTTGTTGAAACAACTTGTTCCTTCCCATATTGCTTGCACCGGGTTGATATCGCGCGGGCATAACGGATGAACCTAGCTCCTCTACCGAATAGGAGAGTGGAAATGGTGCTACGAATAGTGATGTAGACCCCGCGACCATGTCGGCTTCATGAAACATAGGGATGTAGTAAGTGAAGCGTGATAGGAGAGACATTGGAAGGAGTGTAAAGGTCGTAGTGCATGCGGTTACACTGACTAGTGGCGAGTAATGGAGCTTTACAACCAGAAGTAAGTGCGACCATCACCGCATCGCTCGTTTGTTGTTTCCAACGGGTCGTTCACCCAGAAATCAATACCATGTTACCAAGTGTTGATGCATTTAAAAGGAAACTGCCTAACGATGCCCTGGTTAGCAATATTATACTCACGCTAAAGAAAAGCGCGTATAAGACTGTAACTGTCGGTATGTGGATATCGTCAGCAGAAGGTAACGTTGAGTTTGGCCACCCAAGAGTAGTAAGGTGGCTACCACAAATATGTTGCTAAGATGTGTTAAGCAAACAGGGACTTACGTAAGAGAAGACTGCAGTTTTGTTTGGCCATATAACTGCCATTCAATAAGCCACAGCAGCCGCATTGACAATACCGCAAGCGAGTTTCACCAATCGATAACTACATCAGAAACGTGATGGGATAACCAGGAAGACAATATCACCGTAGCCCTGCCAACCAGCCAGCTCAAGTCTGGTCTAACGCCCCAAGTTCAAAAGCGGTGCTTCAGCATCCATAGTATTAGGTCGTGCGGGAACAATAGCGATGATGCCTACAGATGCCCTAGTAGATCATGTACCATCAGAGACAAGAGCATCGGTCCGAGTAGGAAGCCCTGAGCAGCCTTACATGGAGCGGAGGGTATTTAAGTACCAGTTCATGTTTCCTAACCGGCGTACGTACGTCGTGAATACGTTGACGGGATTGCGTATGCGCACGCTACTTGGCGCAGCCTGCAATTGGGTGCATAGCAACAGAGCATGGGATGCAGCCGAAAGCGCTTAGGTACGTAAACTATATGGGCTACACAGCCACTTAAAGGGGTTGCTGCGTCAGTAGGTCCCACAGTATATATGCCGTTGTCATAACTACTAGCAAGGGGCAGTTCTAAAATAAAGCAACTTATAGTTGCCGTGGACGCGCATTTCTATGGAACGTGGCCATGAATAAATAAAGAAATAAATATTTTATTCTCGACTATGCGAGGCACGCCAACTGAGGCATGATCAGGTATGTACAGCTGTACAGACATTTTATGGGAACTGTAGTGACAGTAGAGCATTGTTCATATGTCCATGCTTAGAACTGTGCAATGGTGAACATGCGAAAGAACGACTTGGTTGTAGTAGGATCGGGATCCATTTGTTTAGGCATAATCGCTCTGCCATATATCGCAGTTGTGGACTTGTAAGGCGTCCCGGCCATACCCTAGCTCTATGAGGTATAGGCCGTCGTATCGGTGCAGCGTAAGCACATTCGTGTGATGGTTGCACAGTTACTACTGCGAAACTATTTAGAGTCCTCATAAAGGAAATGCCCATGGGAACTAATTATACAAGCGGAATCTCAAGGCAAAGCCGAATTTGGGGAACACGCAGTGTGGTTAGCTTGAGACTCGCCAGCTCTATAGAGACCTCGGTTCAAATTGAGGTAAATCTCGGTCAAGCCGATCTCGAGGACAGTATCTGGAATGAAAATATTTGGAGGTTGCTCTTCCCAACAATGGTGTGCCAGTTTAAGGTAAGCTACTCGATCTGGCGCTGAGGTGACGCCATCTGCGATGATGCGTCTATTACCGAAGGCTGGATAGTCGCAGTTTTCGGTGTGGTTACACCAACACAAATGTGTTTAGATGCTTTAGTTTCAGTCTCTGGCTGGTGCCGTTCGATGACGCGGTCTGCTAGAGCTGAAATTACTGTGAGTGGCAACTCAGTTGCTACTGAAATGATAGCCTGAATACTTTCAGAAAGGCGTTGCATCCACAGCAAGCGGTGGATCCCTACGCCCATGTTAGATGTGCGGATGAGCTGTTGCATTACGCGCAACGAGGCTGAGGTCGTCCTATCTCCTACCCGCAGATCAGTAAATAGTTTCTGCAGACGGACCTTGTCAGAGGGCAGGATCCGTCGAATAATAGCTTGATTAAGTGTCTCATATTTCATTACAAGAGGGGGCAAAAATATGATGTCTCTCACCTGCAAGGATATACTCTGAGGAAGGTGAGCTATTAGCCTATCATACACGTCGAAATCAGAAGAAAGCCTACGAATGTAAATAGGGAATTCTAGGTGCCAATAGCATAACGAAGGATCATTCTTCCAATAAGGCGGAGGGGCTAACGCAACATAATTGAGCATGACAGGCTCAACTGCGTTAACCGCGTACGGAGACTGCTCATCCTCTAGATAATCCGTTGCAAAAAGCGGATAAAGGATGTGGTAGGTGAGAAAACAATAGGATGGCGTAATGAAGCACAAAATCACTGGAACGAGCTAATTAGAACAAAAATTCCAAATAGCGGTCAGGCTGTTCTGGAGCGGGGTCACCAATTGTTGAGTAGAACACGGGAAACTAGTCAATAAGCAACGACACGTAAGATGCGTGTCAATTACGAGAGCGGATAGAAATTGAAGGCGACTGAACTCAAACGATATTGTGCATACTACAAAAATAGGGAGCAAATGAACCAAAACGATCAACGGCGAAGCAAGTTACCCCCAAAACGCTTTGGGTAGACGGACGTACCGTCAGTAAAACACGTGGACGTTTTGAAGGTGGAAACAGCGGTAAATTCGAAGGTTGCAGAATACTGAAACAGCGTGTTTTTCGGTACACTACAAGCCAGGGTTGAAGCTAGAGTTTCAGCTGGAGTAGGCATCTTTTTAAGTATCCAGTATTAGCTCACACCTTCGGGTACGTAGGGTTTATAGGGGAAAAGATTGCCAGTTACAATACAAAATCACCCTTAGATATCTATTTTACCCTAACACTAATGGGTGACAAATTTTACATTTTTATATACCCGCCAACTCCAGGTCTTTTGCGGGCTATATGAAAATCGCGCGGTAGAATAATTCCCCGATAACTTTTAGACCTGGGGAGATGCAATGGTAGACCATTACCTCGTATGTGTCCGGATGTTACCACCACAACGACCGAGTAAGAGGCCACAGGAAGCCAATCGCAAAGCTAAAGAAAAGAGGAAGTCGCAGTGGTCGGTTACGCGTGGTGCAACCATCTCCTTATTTGTTGCATCACAGCAATGTCAAACTAGATTCTACTGTGTTATCTCCCCTGGTTGAAAGGCGCTGTCCTCACCGCCTACAGTAGCCCTCGTCGGTATCCACCTGCTAAGATGAAGAACTACAGACAAGTGCAGTGTGCTCCATTCTAGCGATTCCGCAACAAGCGGTGTGATTAAAGGAAGGCAATCATAGTCATGAGGGCAAGGAGCTAGCTTCAGGAACTGCTGTCGAGGATTGGTAGGGTCGCCAAATATGTAATATGCGTGCGCTTGAAGATTCTGTGGGCTTCCGTGTACGGTGTTTAGTTGATTGCTGTAGGTTTGGGGTTCCATTGGAAAGCAAATACCCTGTGTGTGGCTGGATGCTCATACTACAACCACCGAGTAATAGACCATAGTTAGCCAAACGTGAAGCTAAAAAGAAGAGGAAGAAGCCACGGTCGTTTATGCGAGAACCAATGATTCCCTTAGTCTTCGGATCACCGCAAGGTCACACTGGAAGCTGTTACACGTTTACAACCTACACTTGTCATATGATAAGAAAAACCTTTAAAATGTGTTTATATGTTATCCCCACCATCACCTTGTGCCATTACAGTTGTTAACTATAGCATAACAGTGAACGGGATGCATCCAGCTACTGAGGTACAAGGTTGCTTTCGCGCTTCCCATTGATTTGACACTACCGTAGCACAATTGTCCAAGAAGGAACCCCAAGATATCCTTCTATCGGTCGCTAGCGGAAAAATTAAATTCAAATAAAAGACGGGAGAAGAAATTCCTTCAAGCTTAAGGTCGGAAGCCTCAGTTCATGCATTAAACAACCGTGTCATATTACTCTACGGAATTTCTACCTCAGTGGGCATTTAACCGAACGCAATTGAACTGTCACAAGCAAGACCAAGGCAAGCTGCTTAATTGTCTCTTGAGGAAATCAGGCAGCTTGCCTTGGTCTTGATTTTGACAGTTTAATTGGTGTGTCAATGTTTTCCCAGGTATATATTTGTCGCTGTGTTTCTGCTTGTATTGTGTATGCGACTGATTAGAACAATCAAGGTGTTGACATAGTCATTCTCTGTCGCCAAATACCTCTTGACAACTGGTCACCATGTGAACCCGAATCTAGCGTTTAAGGTGTTAGTACATAACAGGAACAGGATAATTTTGGCAATAAGCGGAACATTGCTAATTTGCGTTTATCAACTTGTGCTATGTGCACCGAAACTCTTAAGGCAATCAGTCAAATTGCCTTGGACTTGAGTTTGACAGTTTAATTGGTGTGCCAATTTCTCCCAAGTAAACACAAGTTTAGCTGGAAACGCAAATGTTGGCTCAGATGCGATGGATAAAAATGGCAAAAATGGGCTTTTCATTGAATGAGCGCCCTCCAACGTGAAAAACGTAGGTGTATATGGCTACAAACCACTTAAAAACAGAAATACTACGCTTCCACAGCAAACGGTTAGAAAGTACGTCCGAACAAAGGAAATTATCACCATAATGAAAAATCACAAAAGTCGTTCATTCAAACATAATTAAGGTTTTCTCAGTAACAACAGTGAATCAACGCATTAAGCTGGAATTTCACACTAATAATTTATAAAGACAACCTTCCTTACATCCATTTGAAATGCGCACTGGGGGAACACCTCCGAAAAACTAGTGAATTTTTAAACTTCTAGCACTCACGAGTTCCATGCCTCCTGCCCTGATCTGCACCGACTAACTCTGTCAACTTGAAGTTGGTTGCGTCCACGTTATGTGAAGTTTATCAGTTTAATAATCCATATTAGTATAGCATCCGAAATAAAACATAAAAATGGCTGCAAACAACACAAATACTTATAAAGTAACTCTGCTAAGTACACTATAAATTACATACAAAAGCTTTGTTGCTTAGTGAGGCGGCCTAATGCTGACTCAGAGATACTTAAAAAGCAAATCCCTAGATGTGACAACACGTTTTGCGATCCTTTAGAAATGAAAAGGGTGTTATACTTTACACGGCTTAAAACGCAATGATAATAACAATATAATAATAATAATAATAATAATAATAATAATAAAAGCTAACATCTGATAAATGCATTTCTCTTCGTAGTACAATGATCTTAGTCAATGCGTCTCAAGGGAGAGACTTGCTACATGCTAAGGGACCTCTCGCAGGAGGACAGAGTTAATATGCAGAAAACCGTCCTTGAAATGGGCACACGTGGCGCGAACGGAGGAACTATAATCCGTATTTTTGAGTATCGGGTAGCGCAACACACTAGAAAATCGCTGGATATCAGCCTTCATCATTACAGGAAGGTAAGTTCGAAAGCTGGACTCCGTATGGTTTGTGCGAAGAGGTGAACCTTGTGAAACTAGCTGGATGAGACCTACCTATTTATTTCAGAACACCACCCGGCTCTAATGGTTTTCAGACAACCCAGACCAGGAGGTGCCTATCCATGGATCTCAGAGCAGATCTTACTGATGCTAGATGTGGGAACGGTGTTATTCTTTACTTGGAGCCGGACCTCAGGGTGCACGTTGTGGAGGCTATCGGTGACAGCAACAGTGGCTGCGCAGTCCTTTCGTGTAGAGACTACGATCAGTGCAGGTCCCTCATCGTTGACGTCGTCCACCTTGCCCCAGTAAGATGGGGACGAAGCTTCTTGAACCTCGTAAGGAAGTATGGGAGAGGAAAAGCCCGTCTGCTTATGGGCGACTTCATTCACCCAATTGTTGCTTTGGCCCCAGCCCACAGCGATCTCTCCTCCGCGGCCATTGATAGCTTTTATTGGAAATTTTCTTGGAGATTAACCTGACCCAGCATGTTTTGTTGCCTACTAGAGTATCTCCGGGTTAGGCACCGCACCTCCACGTGCTATTACACACAACCACGATTTTTGAGGTCGCCGAGTTAAATGTTAACCAGCCGGTTGGTAAACGTGATCATGGCTTTGCAGTATCTTTTGGGCGCGTCATTTCACCGTTAAAGAAAAGAAGATGTGTCATCGGAATTTCTGACACCCTGAGCTCTCGCGTTTAAGATCGGCCGCAAGTGCGCTGAACTGGAACTTTTCTCAACACCTGGAACCCGAAAATGCATGGGATCAACTGTGTCTCACTTGGCACCTTCATTGGTAATATCATGTCAGTGTCGTGTTTAAATGCTTTGCTTTTTTGCCCTTGCTTCGCTTATCCGACCCACCCTTCTGTTTAGCACTCGTTGACAAATCACGTGATCTTGCATTTGCTTGGTTGCAATGAGCTCCTCCATCGCGCACGCGTATTGCCCGTGTGTGCGGGCAGTTTCCTCCACACATACGTTCCGGTGCTGCCCTGGGCTGTTGCTCTTTTGGGATACAACAAATTGGCGGCGCATGTTACCGATGTCATTGCATGCTACTGCTCCTTCACCGTTTTGGACTGACTCTGCGGTTAGCCCAAATGCAGTGTTGGAAAGACGACAAGCAGTTTTTCAGATTATACTTTTGTGCTGACAGTCCTCAATCTATCCGTGACGCTTAAAACGGAGGATAGTGTAAAGCTTTTGCGCTTGCACCTCGTCTCGGAGCATTGACGTATATTTGATGCTCTAACCATGCGGGAGAAACGCAAGTTGACAGTGGGCTTATCGGCCCTCGATACACATTAGGGTTTTCTAGTTAACACCTACACTTCTCGGTACCATTTTTCTCAGCTAAAACCAGCATCTGGGGTATAGGTGGATGCATACATTTCCCGTCTTGTTTGTTCTGTTTGAAAGTGTGACAGCCATAGTATTCCCTAAAAGAGGACGAAGCCATGTTAATACAACAACTTATTTCTGCTCGCACGGATTCCCGGATCAAAGCGTCTCTTAATGGGAACGCAGAAAAGCTCAGATGGGATTTGGACTGTGAAGTGGCTCGCGCGAAAGTCACAGTCCCGGAACAAAACAAAATTTTCCTCCAACACAGAGGCTACTGAAATTGACCGTTTAGATGCTACACGCTCTCTGAGACGATCCTCAGTTCGAAATAAGTGTTACCGTTGTGGAACTGCCGAACAACGTGAAAATGATAAGTCCTGTTCTGCAAAGAGTGAAAGTTGCCGGGATTGCGGTGAGACCGGTCATTTTGCTCGGGTTTGTCGTTCCCGCTCCATTTCCTTAGTTGATTTTGCAAATGACTCTAAAGCTCCTCTGGTCAACTACGAGCAACCCGTGCATGGCGTCAATGGATGCGAATAGCCCTTTGCGATTCCAACTCAAGAACCCAAACTGCCTTCGCCAACTATTCGTCGTGTGCTTTTTAATGTTAGACATAAAACCGCTGGTCTAGCCATGGAACTAGATTGCGCGTCACCATTAATCAGAGTCGTGCCATATTGTTTTTACAAAGCGTATTATGGTCATCTAACTGTACAGCCTTCCACCTACACTTTCAGCAGCTACTCCAAAATTGATGTCCACACACTCGGTATTTTACGGTTTCAATGTTTCTTATAAAGAGCAGGAAGCCCCTAGTTGAAGTTTACGTCTCCAAAACTGATAGTAAGCTGCTGTTGGGACGTAATGCTATGGTTTTATAAATAAATAAATATTTTATTTTTGACAAAGCGAGGCGCGCCTTTTGGGCGTGCTCAGCATATTGCTATATTGTACATGATTAGCAGCACCAAGTGCGGAAGTAGTACAGATGGAGCCAATAGTGAGGGCCGCCATGGCCCAAAGGTTGTAGGAAGTCAATGTCCACAGAACGTTGGACGTAGAGATAAGAATCAGAGCACTAATGGGGCTTATGTTAATGAGGAACTATACCGATGAGGTTGTGTACACAGTGCGGGTCAGGTGAGTGAAGCGTGAGGGAAAAGCTGCAAAACTATTTAAGAATAGTGGCGTGTAACCGGTCAAATTTGTAGGCGTTTTCGTACGAGAGCAGGTATATGCACAGCATTTGTAATTGTGCCATCCTATCACTATGCGTCAGCCGAATGACCATCTTTCGTGTCAACCTTCATTCGTTACGTTCCAGTTAGCTAAACCTCTTTCCTCCGGATATTGTTGGAGTCGCAAAAGCAATGCATCGCATTCGGTCGAGCGAGGATTACAAACCGTTCAGCATTTCCCCACCTAGGCCTGTACTTCTGGCCAATCGAGAAGCGTTGTCGCAAGCTTTGAAAAAGTGGCCATGGTAAGCTTGATAGAACCCATACAATGTACTGAATGGGTTCATCCACTAGTTGCCGTTCAAACGAAAGAGGGCTCTATTCGTCTATGTACCGACCCTCGAGCGCATAATCGACATTTACTTGTGGGGAAGTTCCCTCTGCTTTCTATTGACTAGTTGCTGGATAAACTATCAATCGCCAAACTTTTCTCAAAGCTGGACATTCGCAGTGCATACTACTACATGCCGCTGACTCCAGGTTGCCCACCTTTGACTACTTTCCTCGCGCAAGCCGGTTTGTATCAATGCAAAGTACTACCAGTGGGCCTTAACAGTGTCTCAGCAGCTTGGCCGAAATTTATTACATTTTCGTTATCGGATCTCAAAAGATGTGTTGTGGATATGGATGAACTTTGGGTCTTCGTTAGTAACCCCACCGAACATCAGGAAAACCATCATAATGTGCTGCATAGACTGAACGAACTACATATCCTCTTGAGTACCAATGAATGTCAATTCGCTCTAACGGATTTCGGGTTTATTGGACACATTATTTCTACCTCGGGTAGCAAGACTAATGTGCGGAACACTAGAGCCATTCTCGCTTGTCCAAGATCGTGCAACGTTACATAGCTGAAATCTTTACTGGGTTTGTGTTCTTATTACCTTCAACATTTAGCGAATTTTGCGACTATTGCCGAGCCCTTAAGGAGGTTGACGCTCCAGAACCATGAATTCATTTGCGTCTCTGAACAAGACAATGCTTACATAACCATACGAGCGCTAATTGAATCCACGCTCACGGTAGCGATCCTCAATCAACACTGGCCAACATTTGTTTCAACGGATGGTGCAGGTGGTGGCTTGGGTGTAGTTCTGTCCCAACTGCGCGATGGCGAGGAGAAAGTGCTTGAGTACGCATCATCTACCTTTTATGATAGTGAAAGAAATTAGTCCACCGGCGAGATAGAGTTCCCCGCATACGTCTGAGCATGTGAGAAATGGCACTTTTGCTTATTCGGACGTCGGTTCAGTTTGCGCAAGGATCAAACTGCTCATACAACGTTACTAATTTGCTTTACCGAAGGCCGAATCCTGGTACGCTTGCGTCGCTTGTACTCGCGTCTATTGGACTGTGAGTATGAAATGATCAACGTGCCAGGGTGCTTTAACTTACTTGCAGATGCCTTGTCGAAACTCTTACTGTTCAACGAAGAGGAAAACGAGGGTTCATAGAAGGTACAAATGTAATCGCAGCTCAGAGACGGAACACTTACCATCATGGTTGACCTGATCCGAGAGCACACTGACAACGGCCCTGCCCTAGCGAAGCTTTGGGGGTACCTATCCACTTAATGGCCCAGTCGTACCAACATTCAACATGAGTTACTTCCATACTATACGTTACGGAACGAGCTTTCTACTGCAGGCAACTGAATTAATAGAGGCGAGCCGTTTGTGGTCCCTGCAACCCTCATTCCTTTGATGGTTGCTTGTGCGCATGAAGGTCATCCAGGGATTGTGCGCACAAAAGCTCGGAAACGACAACACTATGGGTGGCCGAAGTTGAACTCCAGCGTCGGGGCGGTTATTCGGGATAGGTACGCCTGCCAAAAACCCGATAAGAGTGCGAGGGCCCTGAATTCTTCAGTCCAACTTATCGTGTATCCAATGAAGCCATGGGCAAAGACTGCCAGCTATAGTATGGGCGCGTTTGCCAATGCACCTCCGCAGAAGCGAAACGTGCTAGTGGCTACATCTTTCTGCAGCGAATGGCCAGAGTCCATTCTAGGCGGGGACGTACCCACAGCTGTCAGCATAAAGTGGCACCGTGGTTTGTTTGCAAAGTACGGTTTGCAAGAAGAATTAGTCACTGATAACGGCCCACAGTTTCGGAGTAATGAGTATGCTGAATTCCTAAGGCGCAATGGTATCAGACACACGAGGACTGAACCTCATAATCCAGCGACGAATGGACTCATCGCACGACATACTCGTACGTTGAAAGAAGCTCTACTAGCCCTTCGGCTTTCTGGAGTATCCTGGGAGGATGCGTTGGTATCTGCATTGGAGGTATACAGAACCACTCCACATGCTGCAACGGCAAGGACTTCCTCAGAGCTAATGCTGGGGCGAAAATTCGAACTCGATTAAATGCAGTCTTTACATCCGAAGAAACCGCTGATCGCAGCGAATAAGAAAGACGGGCTTTTTACCAGGTTAAATCTAGACGCGTTGGAAAACGTATCCTCCAGGGACATTGGTTGGTGTGCTAATACCCAATTCCCGGAAAGGGTGTAATGTATTCGGACCCCTACCCGTGTGGAATCTGTGTGCACGCCAGGAAGTACCAAGTTGGCTGATGGGACGACGGTGAATGCAAGACGGCTGCATAAAATGCTTTCTCAAAGTGCTATTGAACAGAGGAACACACCTACAACACAGCGCTTGGTACAAAGTTATACAAACTGACGATCTTCCGGTTGTATATGCCACCCCGTCCACTATTAGGTTTTAAAGGACAACACCATTTGATAATGCTTCGGAGTGCTTACGTTAACTTAGATACTTCGTAGACTTATAGTGTTTATATTTGTACGTACAAAGGAAGGGACAATGTCAGGTTCAAATACTTTGCTTTGCCCTCGATTCGCTTATCCCACTCACACTTCTATTTAGCACTCTTTGGACTATCATGTGGTCTTACTTGCAATGCGAACCTCCAATGATTTAATTGTACAGCGTGCGTGGCCGGAGAGTTTCCTCCATACATGCGTTCTGGTGCTGCCCTGGTCTGCTGCTTTTTCGGGATACAAGAGCCAGCTACAAGAAAAGATCTTTCTCCATGGGTCCACGCTCGATTGATCGAGAAATGTTGTCGCTTCTGGAGGAACGGATAAATCTGTGGGACAAATGCAAGGTCAGCCAGTCAGCTTCAACCTAGCTTGAGTACGAAACGGTCAGGAACTTGGGTATTTTAAAAAGTGATAAGCGACAAGTTCAGTAACTTTACTTCGTTAAACATTCAGTAACCGATCCAAAGAAAACTTTCTAATTTGTAAGACGAAATACTAAGGTTGGTCATGGTATTCACGCCCTGTTTTCCAGTTGAGATGACTTATAAATGAATAGCTAAATAAAAAAAATTTTATTTTTGGCTACACGAGTCACACCTCTACAGTCATGGTGATGTGAAGCCACAATACTGCGATAAAATGTACAAAAATATAAATTTGTCATGATGGTGAATGGACCTATGGGTATATATACGTGTGTATTTGTGCCACCTGCTGAGACTGATGTCGCATTCGTGATGCTTCTCCACCGCAGTTGGGCTAAACCAACTTACACTTAAATTAAGCCTTTATAATATGGATAAAATTCATTACATTTTATTTGGTTTGTTCTGCGTACTTCATAAGCTTCTCCCAACTTACGCACGTCGCTCATGCAAATTATGGAAAACTGGCGTAATTTTATCGCTTGATATTTCTTAAAAAACTTTCGGACATTTTGTAATTATCGCGTAGTCACATTTAACCAATTTCTTCCATATGCTCGTTTAGCGAGTATATGTGTCGTCATATGCGTTTACTTTCTTCGTTATCGGCGTTTTGAGTGATTGGCTGTTGTTTGACATCCCAGGTGTGGCTGCGCTTGATATGCATGTTGACAAGGTGCCTACCTGTCTATCATCCACTACCTCATCCATCTGGCTCCAGGAGACAATTGGTCTTTGCTGGAAGGGACGGGGTGCACGGTTCTTGTAGTCGTGCTAAGCTAGAAGAGTGGTTTCATGCAGTCAGTGTAGAGCGGACTACGGTTCAACCACCGCTTCGTTTGCGTTTGCTTCCCCAAATACAGCGTGCTTGTGTTTGCCTGTGAAGGAGTGTGGGCCGGCTCCGATGATGAAACGTGGCTCCCATCCGCATGCCTCCTGGTCTTATTCCTTCGGGTTTAAACTGGATATGGGTTGTGTGGATGGAGCTGTGAGTGGTGTGGCGCAAGACATCCATGGTCTCTCTGTGGGCGCAGGCGACCTGTGACTGGCCACAGTGGCGGGAAACTCTAAAACCGGCTAACGTTAACCAATTGTATATGAACGTTTGTCTGTTGCTTGTGTTCATGAACTTGCCGCAGCATTTTGACGGTTTGTAATGGTCAGGAATGTGCGAACAAGCAATCGATGTGGTTGGGTTGCATACTAATTTTCTAAGATCCATGGAGCAGTGGATTAGGTTGTAGCGAGTGACATCCGCTACGTCGCGGTACTACAATTAAGCAAGATCCGTGTATTAGTGTCAAGGGATATTCATATATGTGTATCCATAAATGTAGGTATGAAAGTAGGTGTGTTGCTTGTGTTTATAAATGTGTTGCTGTTCTTTTGGATGAGTTCGAGCGCGTCGCCGATATCTGAAGAAATATTTGACGTCTGTGGGTTCGTTAATTTTGTCTGCGTAAATTTGAGGATTGACTTTATTTTATGAGGAGTCACATCCGCCGCGCCACAGCGTTGTTAAGCGGGCAGTTGTGGCATTTTATAGGGAGAAACCTTGCCAGCCGAAGACCCATCGATTCCTGAAGCACTGGCGACGAAATATTTGCTGGAACGGGTTCAACAAGAACCACCCACCTTGCACCAAGGTGTCGTTGTTCCGCTAGCCAGCGGAACATTGATACTACCAAATATGTACTCCATGCCTCGCACTACTGTCTCTAGATACGGATTCTTCTAGGATATCCGCATCCAATCCATTCTCCCTCCTCTCATCTGTTTGTGAGGCTTGCTACATAGATGGTCTTGAAGATACTTATAGAACTGAATATCAATGCCTCGCTGGGCTGCGATGGCTCGCAGGCTATTTTGCTCAAGACCGTAGCCGAATACATTGCTGTTCCTTCACGTCAAGAACTTAGGCTCTCTTGCAACCAGCAGGCTGCCACCGGAGGAAATTGGTTATCGTGAAGCCATCTACAAAGGCGGAGATCGGCAAGCTCCGGTTAAGTACCGGCTTATTTTTCATTCTCAGCTATGGATAAGGTTTTGGAAAGTCAGCTTAAATGATTTTGTCAACAGAACCTGGAAGACGGAAATCTAAACGCATTTTCCTAGCTTGAATTTAGGAGGATCGGTTTTTGCATTTCCAACCTACTTGTCGCTAGAGACAAGTTGGCGAAATCGTCAGACTCCGGCACGCATCTGTAGGTTATTTTTGTTGACGTCAGCCCAGCTTCCGATAAAGTTCCCCTTTTAAAGATCACGAACGTTGACATTTCCGAGAATGTTATTTCCTGGATTGCTGAGTTGTTCTGCATGCGTACAATGTCTTTTGGTTAATGAATGCCTCCCTTCACTTGTTGCGATTATTTGTGCGGTGACACAAGGTACTGTCCTATGCCCGGAACCATTTAAAACCTTCATCTGTGAACTTCCGACTGCCCTTCAAGCTGTTGGTTGGATCTGTGCCGCTGAGCTAAGGCTGTGGTTGGATGTTGACAAGTTCGATGATGCTGACTGAGGACAGATGACCCTAGATACTTTGCATGACTGGTCAGTCCATTGGGGCTTACCTATCAACCGCGTAAAGCGTTTGGTTCTCTCAATTGGTGCTTCTGAACCAATCGGCATCCACCAGAGTGATGGCTCTTTATCCCTTAAATCCCTCCCGAGCAAAGGACTACAGTGTAATGGGGTCCTCTGAACTTTGAACAATTCACGATACGATGAAAATAGTCGCTATAGGCAACAAGATATTTTTGGTCTACAAGGAGGTCAACCGCTCGGATGACTCCTCAATATTAAGACTTTGGTTTCTCTCACTGTACGTTCTATCTTCGAGTACGGCTTACCGGCAGGTTACCCACTCACGAAAATCAAGTTAGCATCCATTGAAAAAGGTTCAGGGGCAAGGTCCAAAAACAATCACAGTGCTTCGATACTTATCTTATTTCGTTCGATTCCAGTGTACGAAGCTGTCCTATTTCCACTATCGTCGTTGTCGTAGGAATCTGATTTACATAAGGCGTTTACTTAGAGTCGACCTGGGTAAACTACCAATTCTGACAGCTCCACAGAGATAGCTGAACAAGCGGGCACAGTTGGCTACTGTTTAAATGGTGGAGGATATGTCCTTCTAGACGGCACTCTGTATACGCGAGCAGTGAACGATTGAAAAACAAACCCGAGGCCGTGATCAGTGCTTCTACCTAGGAAAGTCTCAAGTAGCAGTGGAAATTATAATTGCGAAATGTGTCGGAGTTTTGCTGTTATCCACGAAATTGTGCTCGCTCATTATGACACACCTTTTCGCTTTACCACCATCCTCTCAACGATCGGAAAGTAAGGAAGTTGACAAGGGTTATCCGATCTGCTTTCTACTGTTCAATGTATTCAATGATTGTTTATACATGTTTATTCAATTGAACTACGACGAGTGCATGCCGCCAAACAATACTTAGTAAAAGTATATAATTGTTAATAACCAGATAATACGTTGTTTCTATTTGCTTTACTGATCTTATTACTTTTATTTGTTTTTCCAGTTCACAGTTGCTATGATTACCACGAACCCCGCGTAGGATGACACTATTAGATTCGTACCGCTTCAGCTACTAGGGGGGTGGCGGGAACTTAAAATTTTGTTGTGTTTCAGGTTTACTGGTAAAAGTCCGGAATATGTCATACTTGTTAGCAATCCTGGCGTACAAGCACACAGAACTTGTGTTAGGCAGTTTCTTATCTAAGCGATTATTTGCAAAATTTTCTTTCTGTTGCTGACATAATTCTTTTTAGTTGTTAGGATCTAATACTATTGGTGTCTTAGTATACGATAACCCTAACGATACTTTTAACTACGCGAGCGTCTTTGTTGTAAAGGGATAAGGATGAGAACTAACCGCAATTATGGCAGCAAGTCTTACCTACCAATCTACCGTGCCCGAATTCCTGGCGTATTATACCCGCGAATTCGACGGGGGCGAATTGGGCTTAAATTGGACAAGATATATGCTAAATGCGTAGGTAACTAAGTACATACAAATATATCCTCCTAGTCATGCTAAATTTCTTCTCGAAGTGGCATCATGGTGTTCTTAAATTTCCTACGGGACTTGCTTTTCATTCAGAGGAGTGATTTGGCCTTATTTTGAAGAAATGGCGTCAATCTCGGTATTTACACCTGTCATTGGATGCACTGATTGCATCGCCAAATCACCCTCAAATCAGGAATTTAATTCCAATACCGCGCAACCTGTTGATCAGATTCCGCTGTGCCCCGAACTTGGTCTAATCGACGATGAAGGGTTGTTTGTTCTGCCACCAGAGGACGCGGATGAGGCAAGTAACGACGAGTTAGAAAATGAAAAATCATCCTGTGCTTCTATCAAACATTCCAGTAAGGTGTTGTTAGCCTTTTCATTTTAATAAAGTTGCTAACTCACTTGATCGTGTTAGTGACACTTCCTCGATACGAAGTTTCACTACTAGCCAAAAACACAAGAAAAGGAAAAAACGGTTGGATAAGTTTTAACGCTAACATTTTGTGTAGCGCGTACACAGTAAACCTTTCAAATTGCAAATACGAGTCAGGTGAGTTCATTTGTTCTTTGAGATAATATCCACCTGCCTCCTCTCATGTATGCGCTTACATTTGAGATCATGAACCTGAACACATATCCCTTTGTGCGGTAGTTCGCTGATTATTGTGTGTTGAACCGTAAATCATACGGCTGTCAAAAAGGGAATTGTCGGTCGTCCTAATGCGGCAGTATTGTCCACTCGCATGATTAACGGTGAATAGGAAAACGAATAACGTAACACCTTTATATATAATATAACGGCTATAACGCCACCTTTCTCAAATATATTTTTTCATTCAAATCCTGTGCCTACATAAGCCACTCACGAAGCGAGAGCGAGCGATAGGGAGGCGCAATTGTGACCAGTGACTTCCGCTGACTGACTAATTCCTGTGCATATAACCACTCAGATGATATGGATTTCAGATGAATTTTGATTGTTTAGAAAACTTTGCTGGCATTGGTTTATAAACGAACTGTTCGCAAATATTGCTTGCGCTTGGCGCATCGTGATTACTAAATTGTCATAACGCAGTAATGCGCAATGACTTGTGTCCTACGTTTCTCTGTCTAGGACAGGTAGTTGTACATAAATTGTTAATCATCTAGAACACCGGTCTATAGCGCACGTTCATCGCGCTACAATGTCATACGGGATTCTCCAGGTCACCATAGGTCATTTGCAGTGATTACATATGTAATTTCGTTGAAAAGGAACGACTCTGTGTTACGGCGATGGTATTATAAATGCAACCGTTTATTTTGTATGTGATCGATAACGCCACAGTGGATCAGCTGAGCATCTCTATGTGCAAGTAGGGCACAAAACGTTGTGACGAATTTGTGCAGGAATGGGCTATGGTACTTAACAGTTTGCATGTCTTCTGTATTGTTTAAGTAATATTCCACTATCGAGTTGTTATCAAAACACCTAGTCTTCCCTTACACTTTTAAACTCATTGGGCGGTCCAGTATCTTAACGCAAATAAATGACTTGCTTAACCCGGTATTTTACTGATCTACGCCGTATAGCCAATTCCAAAAGTGCCTTCATAGCAACTCAAATTATAGCAGTCATTGGTTAGCAGTCCAACTAAAATTGTCACAATCTCTCTTTAAGAGGTTGGGGAGAGACCGACTTCTCACTCCGTTCACTTCTATCCATGACAGACAACAAATTACTGACTATTAATTCACACCTCGATTAGTGCGGATTATAAGTGCTACCCACTGTTCCTAATATTGTAAAAGCAAGTGCTCAATGGTTTGCTTCCGGAATCCTCAAAGCAGACAGATTCTGGTTGGATGCGTAAAAACGCGTCAGCTTCCATCTCCAGTCGGTCGTGGCTGCAGCTAGCACTCACATCGCAACATTCCTAGGTTTCATGGGATTGACCACAAACATATTTAAGCGCCACTCTATGGTTGCGCTTCCCAGTTAAACGCGCTGTTCACTGCCTTGTGGATCAGACCATTAAGGCTAGTTGTAGGACAACTGTAAACAAACCAGTTAACCACCGTAAAAGAATGAGCGGGCGAGAGAATTCGGTCAATGATACGTTTACTCTCAAGACCTACATTATTGATAGCATAAAGGTAATAAAAGGATGTTTGCCGACGATCTCAAAATCTGGCGCAGGATCCAGGCAAACGCCGACCAGCATCTGCTTCAGAGTGACCAAGATAGGGTGTATCAATGGTCGTCATCATCATCATCATCATCAACAGCAGTACATCAGCCATTTGGATGGATGCTTCGCTGCTAAACAACCATGATGACCTATGAAATAAATAATAAGAAGAGGGAGAGAAGGGGGACTTACCTGAAAACCTTAATGCCCTAAGCAAACATTCAGGGTCAAGGCGCCTACACCTTGTGTAGACAACATACCGTCACAAACAGCTGGCTATCATGCAAAGATAAGGCGGCATCGGCGAGACAGCTTCCTTGCGGCTTTCGCTGCTACGTATCATAATCAGCCATTACCCCGCAGACAACTCAGCACCAAACACAGTTTAAACAGGCAATCTAATTAGAAGACGGCAGCAGACGCGCCACTGGTGTCTACTGTGAGCCATGTCCTGCAAAGTCTCGAGCCAAGCACAAAGCGAGTCACGTGAACTCCAGCCCAAAACTTACTGCATTTCAACGCCAGTAAATTCAAGCTACCTTCCATCTGACGTTAGAGCAGCTACTCACACCAGGTCGGAACGAATATGCTGCAACAATCAGTTGTCGAACGTGACTTAGATGTCCTAGTTCAAGATGACTTGGGTTGCTCCAGGCAATCCAAAAAGGCCTCTAAGACTGGGAACCCAGACGTCGGAATGTTGCGACGGGCGTTTGGACAAGTAAACAGCTCCATATTTCCACAAATGCTCAGTGTGTATGTTCGCCTCCATACCGAATACGCAATTCAAGCCTGGCACCATGACTAAAACACGACCTAAATGCACTGGATCAGCCACAACGTCGGGCATCTAAGAACGTAATTGGAATTCGCAATCTTTCATACCAGGAGAGGCTGCAGCGATTGGGGTATTCAGTGGAAGCTATCGCAGACTATAGGGCGATCTGATTATGGTATACTTGATTGTGCGAGACCCACCTCATGTGTGTCGCCATTTACTGCGGCTCAGTATCAATAAAACCCTGAGTAGCCACTCATTAAAACTCGCTGTACAGTTTAGCCGCCTGCAGTGCCGCAGAAATTTCTTTTCCATTCGTGTCTGTCACCCATGTAATGCTCTCTCAGCATCGGTCCTCTCTGCAACAATACTAACAGTATTTAAAAGACGGTTGGATGATGCACTCAACCACTTACACTTTGTCACTTAGCACTACGTCTCCATCCTACACCTGATGTTTACCATGGAATTATTTGATGTTAACTGCGGGTGCTGTGAATCTAATCGGGTTGTAGGACTACAGCGAAGCAAACGTTAAGTCCTTATTTTCATATTTCAAGTACTAACTGCTCTGCTATTAGTATTATCTTTATTTCGATATCCCCACCAAACATCCAATGAGACTTGTAAAGCAACGCTTCTTAACCCGTCTAAATTAGTTGTTCATTTTCACAGGAAGTGTACTAGATGGAAAGCTGAAGGAGCACTAAAAGCTTTCAGCCTCGTCTACTCAGCTAAATGTGGTCAACGTACCAAAGGACAAAATGTCTATTTCTCTTTTATAAATGGCGGAGCTGTAATTTCAAAGCCTTTTAAATACTGTACCGTGGGCGAAAGGGGTAATCAGTAGGTCATTACACCATCTCTTGGAGCGAGCAGCTGGGGCTTTCTTCTAAGCAGAAGACACCATCGATGACAATTATCTTTGCAGTTTTTGTTTCATTTCTTGTGAACTCTTTACTTTTATTGGCAAAAATCCACTACCAACTTTGTCGGCAAAGCTGTTAGGGAGGCAAAATCATCTCTTTAATCTAGGATACTATTCAACTTGAGTCCTCATTGGTCGCACACTATATCGGACTTGAAAACAGACAGCGCTCAGGAGTTTTGTTTGGCTTAATAAAAGTAGGAGGGTGGTTTCGGCTGAATGTTAAACTAAAAGTGTCCTTAAGAGCGAAAAGTTATCTAACTAGAAGACTCAGCTTCAACCGGGAGCGCTAATATATGATAAGTCCACGATATAAAGAACAATACTTTCATTGGAGGCACATTAGTACTATTCCGGTTTGCGCAATGCGCACTAAACAAGGTCCTTTTTAAGCAAAACGATTGGTGAGAAGAATGAACATGTGAGTTACTCTCAACCGTATCGAACAAAGCGCTGGGTCTAGTAACTGGAAGAGTAATTTTGGCGCCACGGTTTATCATAAATGCTAGGTTTGTCACCAGAACCTACCCAGGAAGTTGACGTTACAAGTTTTGATCTCGATGCCATCCGATACAAACAGATCGGCCAAAAGCAGCATGTGCCGAAAGATTAAAAAGCCTATCGATCCATATCGGCTGCTTTTCGGCGACCCAGTTTCGAGACTCAGAATCACTACTCACTCTACGGCCGTCTTCATATGATACTGGTAACACTTTGTCATCGAGTATAACCGGAAATATCGCAACTTTAAATTCCGCTCAGGCCAGTTTGGATGTTGCATTGCACGTCAAAACTGAAGCCGCTTTGATCGACTAAATCTTAATTACTAACCGGATGTGGGTTGTCAGAAATACTGGTTATTGTAAAGCTTCGAAGTCACCCACTGACCGAACTTGCTTATTTGTTGTTGCTGCATGTGTCCCCACAAACTGTAGCATTTACTCGGTGAAAAAGGATTTTTATCATTACCTAAACAAGCTCTTTTGTCACTGCAACAGAACGAATCCTGCAGTACTGGCTGGTGTTAAGAACGCTTAAGTTGGGAAACTGCAACCGATGACTTGCACCTGAGCGGCGAACACGGCGTATGGTTCCGTTATGCTAGCAATGAGCGATTGTCATAGCTATATGAAGATGCTTGTATATTTCATACGAGCACCAACTTCCGAACAAGAAACCGTGAGGTGACATCGCACCCAGCACTTTCAAACCAGCTATGGGTGTAAACTATTTGCATCCTCATCAGCTACTGTTTGAGAAATTGTTCAAAACTGCCTTCGGATTTGGAGCACAAGTGGACAATACAACAAAGCAAATGCAAGTATTGATCTCTACGTTTTTCGTAGAATATCCACGACGCTATGTGCGCATAGACACAAGCCAAATAGTGTGATTAAATGTTTTGATTGCGTATCAAACTACAATAGCATGTGGGTTAAGTAAGCTCTCATTGGACACATTTGGAGATAACCGGTTGTATATCCGGTTGTTTTTATTAGATTTGAGTGTGTTTCCATGTGGTTACTTCAATTTCTAGTATGGACACTAGTTTCAACATTGCCTCTGGAATGTAATTATGCATTTTGATACATTCTTATGGATCTCAGGGCGAAAATTGCATACTACCCTGGGGAGAAACTGCAAATTCTGGTGGTCTCACCGTGCATCGGAGATGAAAATGGCTGCTGTCTTTGTTAGTCATCACATGTTATTCCGTTTGATACAGACAGCAGAAAAGTGGCGTTTGCGAGACTATATGCGCTGCACACAACATTTTGCAAAGCAGTTTAATCAACCAGTTACTAGCTTTCTCATCGGCCAGTGATAGCCTTTCTCTCTGGTTCATCCTCTTAGATCCAACTTCGCGCGCAAAAGTCGAGTGTGAGTTCTGACTGTTGAAACTTAATAAAGCCGTAGATATAAGCAGATTTTCTCTAGCCCTTTCTAGGCTCCGGGATTCTCTCTTGTGGATGATTTGCGTAACTTACTATTGAAGAGGTGAGGCTGGATACTGTCCAAAGAGGCTGAAGCTGCTCCGTTATAGTCCAAATCGTCAGGGGAGACGCGTGTTCGCAATGCGGCACTTATAGAGGTATCTGTCAAATTTATTGCATCCAAGTTGATTGCTTCTGTCCTTCTGTCATCCGTAAAAGCCTCATTCGCGAGGAGCAAGTCTGGTTTCATCAAAGTCAAGGTTATATTCGCCACAGCTTCACCTTACGGCAACTGTTGGTGCGCCACCACTTAAATTAGTGATTCACTGTTGTAATGTTGCTAAATATCAAATCACCCTCGATTCGGTGGGTAGATATTCAGTTGTCTGACCTAATTAGAGCAGAGTCAAGGTCAAGATCACGGCGTGATTATCGTGTTCAACGTTCGAGCTATTTATTCTTGAAAGGCCTTGTGTTGGCACACTGTTTTAGTAACACTTGTCAGCTGACTTTATCAGTTTCTCTTGCGAGCCAACAAGGTTCTCAAGTACCTACTTACTCTGGATCCATTATCAATGGGCCTCTCATCATGTCCAGTTCAGTATGTTTGCATTGTAGCAACATGGTTACTCAGGGTATTCAGTGTATCGCTTGCAACTACTGGGTGTAGTGTTTATAAATTCTTCACATTTTCCTTGTAACTTCCTATTCTATCTTCCGTCAATTTTTGTACATTTGTTTTAACTCACAACTATATATATACTCTTCTTCGAATTTCGTTCGTCTTCTGGTGTCGGTGACGTTGTGCCGCCTTCGAGTGTTGTGTGTGCTTCGCATCGGTTGTCGGATCTCTATCTACGATCAGCGTTCTATTCCTCCGTTCGTGTCATCGGACAGGTTTGCTGATTTTTCACCTTTTGTAACCTGATCGTGAGCAATCGTGCTAAGGTCCTATTCGCAGCGGTTCTAACTCTCTGTCAGACACTATATGGGCATGTGGTAAAAAGCGTTACTCGCAACTTACTGACTCGCTTTTTAAGATCTACCGCTAATATGGCTTTTAAACTGTATTTTGTTTGGCCGAAACCAGACGATCAGAAATGTTAGTTACACAAAGACCATTATCATATATTAGTCCGTTCTGTCATGCCCTTTTATGTTGGAGATAACACGGATTGTAATCTTTTTCTACTAATACATTTATTCTGATGCTTGAAGCAGAGTGACATACGAACGGATCAAACCAGAGTTTGCGACTATTTTGTGAATAAGCCACCACTATCTTACTGCTCATCATTGCGTCTACACTCATTCTACTCGGATTTAACAGCTCCACAAAGTGGATATAAAATTGTCGTAATAATCCCAACGCTGCAACATAATGTTCACTCCCGGTAGTTTGGACAGACTTGTTATAGAAATTCACTCTGGAAACTTCTTCACTTTCAAGTTCCCGTTGGATATTTTACTCTTACACGAAAGAGCTTTTTCCAGGCTATACGATTCGCCTAAACTCGTGCTTATCCAATGACAGGTTAAACCGCTATATCATACATTGCAGTCACCAGCTTACTACTGTCAATCCGACCCCGCCAAACAGTTTGTCGCTCTCGCGGTCCATCGGTAACCGACACATCGTCGATTCATGCTTTGTTTGCTTAGCGTGCGTCAGCTAGCCTGCCGAGTCCAGAGGATCAGTTGCTTGATCCATGTGCGTCTAGGCCCCACTCTGCAGCATTCAACATCTCTACCTGGCCATAGGTGCACATCTGGATACCTTCGTTGAATCGGTACCCTAGGCTGTTATCGACCAACGTAACCGTGAGATCCAACCCACTTATCAACCGACTGCGAGAAATCACACGTGACCAGTGACGGTGCCCCAAGTGAATAACGCTGCGGGAAGTCATCGTAGGTGGGGGTGATTGTGTGATAGCATCAGAAGGTTGCGTGTTCGGGTCACGTCGCGGTCACCAATTGGCTGGAGCCTGGGATACTAGTCGGTAATCAATGACATAAGAGCTGTGAGAAATACGGGGCAGTATAGAAGTGGGAGGCAACAGAACCCAACGTATATTGTGTGTGCTATAACAATAGGAAGCGAATCAACCAGAGCGAGAAACATGTAGCAAGATACTCACCAAAACGCTTTGTGAAAACGGATGTGCCGTCAGTAAAACAAGTGGATGTTTTGAAGGTTAAAACAACGGTAAAATCCAATGTTGCAAAATACTGAAACAGCGTGTGTTCAAGTACAATACAAGGCTCAACTGATAATCCAACACATGAGATGTGGTATTTAACTTGACACACTACACACGTGAGGGCATTTGCACGGTATCCGATTATATTGAAACAAGTACCGTAGGGTGATTGCTTCGGCATTTGGTATAATCCGAAACAAGATGGCGACCAATTGCTTGAGAAAATGGCGATAGCTATATCGCCGAAACCAAGCTGTGAAAGCACAAGTATTTATGGTCGAAAAACTCAAAATCAGAAATGAAACTGAATGGTATCAAATTATCCACGAAATACTTCCAATGAACGAAGAAATTCAACACAAAGTGATCTTGTCGACAGCCAAAAATAACCGACCGGTGGCCGCTACCCGCAGTTACCAGTGGTGATGCTGATGATTATGGGGATAGTAAAGGAGGATGGGGACGCTCGTATTCAATTCCTTGATCTTCTAGAACGCTCCTCTTGCTCTGTGTCCCATTGACTGTTTGCTCCCCTATAAGGCAATTTCCGATTCGTTATCATTACGTCAGCTAGGCTGGGTAGTAAACGCCACGGACGGTTCATCATCATATCCGTCCTGCTAACAACTCTTACGTCAGCGCGATAAAGCATCTCTTTTATTGCTCCTACTTTCTTTGGATCTGGTTTAACCCTTCGGAGCTTAGCACCTGCCCATGAAATACCAATTCCATCTCACGCAATTCAATCTTCTCACGTTTCAACCCGGCTGACGTCGGTGAAGGTTCTGCTCGTGTTCCTCTCGCGTAAGGCCGAAGACCAAAACGTCGGTGCTACACAGAATGTGCTCGATAAATCGTCCAAAGCCTGTATCAGTCGTTACTTTCAGTCCACACGGTAGGCGCAGCCAGCGAAAAGGCTCAACCGGTGTTCTAAATGTTATCTGACAGCTCGACTCTTTGTCCAATGATACATGTCGAAAAGGTGAAGCGAGGTTCACTGTAACACTGGAACACGTAACACGTGTAACACTGGAACTAAGTCGTCTAGTATCGGTAGCGTATAATACTCCTTTCTGAGCGCGGCTTTAAGCGATTTTGGATCAACGCACACGCCTAACTCACCGGATTTCTTAGTAACAATCGATTGGATAATCGGTCATTTCAGTAACTTTGGCTACTACACCCAGACAAGAAGTTCGCTGCAGCTCGTCTAAGGACAGGTTGCGCAAGGTAACAGGTACCTTTCTGGTCGGCAAGGGTACGGGCTTAACGGATCTGGTTAATGACAAATGAGCACACCCATCGGAGCTCCTCACAATTCCGTCAATCACGCTTGGATACATGATAAAAGTATATACGCTAGCTTCACACTAATGAACAGTGTTCACTGTTAAAAGAAACAAAGCAAAGTCTCTGAATGGAGTAAATGCCCAGAATTGGCTGCCGCTATCAGCAACTCTAGCTGGTGTTCTGCTCCGTTCTTCGGATTCAACACATCATCATCAACAGCAGTACATCAGCCGTTTGCACTGATGCTTCGCTGCCATACAACCACGATGACCTATGAAATAAAGCATAATAAGAGGGAGAGAAAAAGAACTTACCTGAACACCTTAATGCCCTAAGCAAACATTCAGGGCCAAGGCGCCTACACCTTGTGTAGACAACATACCGTCACAAACAGCTGGCTATCGTACAAAGATAAGGCGGTATCGGCGAGACAGCTACCTTACGGCTTTCACTGCCACGCATCATAATCAGCCATTACCCCGCAGGTAACTCAGCACCAAACACACTAAACAGGCAATCCGATTAGGAGACGGCAGCAGACGCGCCACTGGTGTCGGTTGCGAGTCATATCCTGTAAAGTCTCCAGTCAAGCACAAGGCGATTCACGTGGACTCCAGCCCGGAAGACGAGACAGACCAACGGCACCCAGTTTGGTCGTCAGTAACTTCATTTCCCGCTGCCAAGTCAACTTCTGTCCACCTCGAGCCTTGCGCCACCCTACACCTGGCAGACTAAACAAGGTCCTTCCCGGTAAGCGGTGACCAGGCATACGTAGCACGTGCCCGAGCCAACGCAACTTATTCAGTGCTATCTGTTGTTCTAGGGTGTTGGCATGATCATCACTACCTAGTAATCGCCTATGCATATCATCGTTGCGATACACGCTGGTGCCATCCGACACCAGCAATGCTTCGCAGACAACGATGATCAAAGACTTGGAGGCGCCAAGTCTCACTCCTATAGAGCAGGACGGCCCTCACTGTGGCTTTGTATACACGGCCTTTCAGACGAAGCGAAACCCTTCTGTCGCCAAAGATGCCGCAGGTTCAACAAGGCAGCCCTGGCCTTTGCAATGCGTGAGCTGACATCAGTTCTTCGGATTCATGGCCTTCAATGTGGCTCGGCCCTTCGGTGGTATCTTCAAGGCATCACGTTCTGGAACAATTCTATGTTCTGCTACATGCCACTCTCATAAAATGCATCTCCGCTGGCATGTTGTCGGTGGCTCCTGAGTTTATATAAAGCGCACTGGTCGTTCTCGAATCACATAGACACAATTTTATTCTCCACGGTTTTCCTGGTTGTTTAGTGAAAGTTACTGCATCTGTTCATTGACGCCATCGACCACTGAATTGACATGGATCTACAGAAACGAGGAAATGATTTTTCTTGGAAGGTTTCACGCAACTTCACCCCAAGTTTCTAGCAGAACGATTCCCCGAAATCGCCTGGTCTGATTTTGCGCACCAATTCAACACGTTAGTAACTAGTGCTTCTAGAAAAACGCCTTCGCGAGCGCAGACAGTAAAATTATTCATATGCAGCAGGACACGGAAGTATGGTCACGAGGAATTTACTCTGGCAAAGGTACAAGAAGTCACCGACTACCGAAACATGGGAAGCCTACACTATCCAAAGAAATCACTGCGTAAACCTGGTACGCGAAGATGAAATATAGCATCAACAGAATCTAGCTGAGAAATTCATTTTAAACCCCAACCTCCTCTATAGGCACGTTAACAAACTCCGCAAATTGCAGCGAGGACTTCCTGTCTTACACACGTCATGTGGACTCGCACAAACCGCAACCGAGGCTGCCAATGCACTATGTCAACAATTCGCCCCGCACTTCCAGACTACGACATCGCCACATACATGTTCAAGCACGTTGTGACACCACCAGGACCTAGCCACATCACGTTTATGACTGCGGATGTGATGAAAAGACTAACTGCACTGTGCGGGCATACCTCTCCCGGCGTTGATAATATTCCTCCAGAAGCGTTGAAATTGGCTACAGCAAACTTGGCGGACCCGCTCTCCAAGTTCTTTCAACGATACCTCGATGAGATGCGGGTGCCAACAATGTGGAAGCAGGGAATCGTCACTCCCACCCATAAGGAGGGAAGTTGTACAGATCCGACCAACTATCGCCCGATAACACTGCTTCCGATGCTCTCCAAACTCATGGAAGCGATTGTTGCCGAAGCGCTCATGGACTACTGTAAAGA
This sequence comes from Dicrocoelium dendriticum, assembly GCA_944474145.2. NCBI lineage: Eukaryota > Metazoa > Platyhelminthes > Trematoda > Plagiorchiida > Dicrocoeliidae > Dicrocoelium > Dicrocoelium dendriticum. Next base: position 45,181,305 of record OX104059.1, on the reverse strand, counting down.
ACGCATTGTCATAGCACAAGGACAACATGAATTTCGCAAGAACCGATCTTGCACTTCAAACTTGCCACTTGCTCGATCCAGTTGGACTGAGACCGTTGACAGCGATGTAGATGTTGATGTAGTATATCTGGACTTCTCAAACGCCTTTGACCGTCTGAACCACCGTATCCTCCTTCATAAGCTGCAGTGCTGTGGAACTGGTGACCTAATCCTCGGTTGGATAGGTAACTTTTTGCTTCACCGACATCTGAATGTAAGAGTTCGCGGCGTCATCTCTGACCCAATCGGCTAAGTGCGGAGTGCCCCAGGGCTCAGTACTTGGTCCACAACTATTCCTGATTTACATAAACGATCTCTCGACAGGAACCACCTCCAACTCCTTACTCTTCGCTGATGTTCTCAAGATATAGCGAGCCATTAGAACAACCAGCGACAATGCAGTAGTTCAGGATGACCTTGACAGGGTCCACGAATGGTCGACTCAGCACCTGCTTCAGTTCAACGCTACGAAGTACAATGTGTTGCGCATACGCCATAAAGCCACTTGCGAATACACACTGGGGGATCAAATTTTGCAGCGCACTTTAACAGAATGCGATCTAGGCGTGATAGTGCAGGAAGATCTGGGCTATTCCCGTCAGGCCGGGAAAGCCTCCAGAAAACCTAACCAACACCTTGGACTTTTGCGAAGGGCATTCTGGCGCTTTGATCCTTCCATCTTTTCTCAGATGCTCGAAGCCTACATTCGACCTCATTCTGAGTAGGCCATCCACGTCTGGCAGCCATGGCAAGTGCAAGACCTTACCGCTCTTGAACTGCCAAAACAAAGGGCGACCAAAAACCTAAAGGGCTTGCTTCATCTCCCTTACCGATTGATGCTGAAAACCCTCGGGGTCTACAGTGGACAATATCGGCGCCTGCGTGGCGACTTGCTAATGACTTATTTGATCCTGGGGAATCCAAACCATTCTTTTCGTCACCTACTAAAGCTGAATCGCAATATCACACTCAGAGGACACCAGCGAAAGCTGGCCACACAATACAGCTGGTTGGAATGCCGCCGGAATTTCTTTTCCCTTTGTGTGTGCCACCAATGGAACGCTCTTTCGACATACGTTGTTTCTTCCCCCACGCTAACGGTATTCAAAAGACGTCTGAATGATTCGCTCATCCACTTACGCTATATAATCAGTGAAGACTACGGTAACCAAACGCGACCAAACGGTGCTCATTCTCAGCTTTGTGCTTTATTACTTACACGCTGCTACTGTGGAATATCGTTCGGATATACTACAACTGGACTCATCAATTACATCAGTACAAGAAAGCGGCGCGCCAGTGAGCGTTGTCGTTTCTTTTGTTCTTAAGACATACCTTCCCCATATTACTCTACAGTAACCATTCAATACGCATTCCAAAATATTTTAGTGAATCAGGTCATCTGAATCGCTAGACGCTTAAACTGACGATTTGCACTTATGTTTGCTTTCACTTCATCCATCCTACGGGACTTGTAAAGCAATCGCTTCCTTATCTGTAAAATATTGTTCATTGGCAGCTCTCTTTTCTTCTGCCAATTCAGTTCTCGCTCTTCAGGTGCATTATTTGTGTGCTCTTTCCGTCACCGGATAAAAGTGGAAGCATATCTATACGCTTTTGTGAAAACTATGCAAATCTTTTCAATCATCCTGTGATCCGCCTTGTAGTGGGATTTTGCCTACGCATTTCATCACACATTGCCCAAGTTACACACATCCGTCACGGAATTACCAGTTCTATCCAGTGGATCGCCAAGCGTAGGAATTATTCCATCGCCTTAGCACCTAAATCATTTTACCGTTTTGGAGGAGGTTTATCAGTTGGCCGACCGCATCGACTAACCAATTTTATCAATCGACAGCGATGCATCTACTCTGCTGTCGTGTCAGCCGCGTTACAGTCACGAGCAGCGCTCCGGCCAGTAAACAGGATTACAACTCACACCAACAGTATTCTGACGGTGCGGCGTTTGGACCGGCGTGTGAACTCAATCCAGCGTGCAGTGCGTCCGTTTCAAGTTCTGGCAGGTTGGTTTTATCCCGTTACCTCTCACTCCACAGGGGAGGGGGTGACCAAGAAACGAAGTGGTCGCATCTGTCCGTCTGGCTTGGGTGTGCAACCGGCCAGTCGGAAAAGTACGCAAAGTCAACTAGCTTACTGTGTAATGTAGCAACACTATGCCAAGCAGCAGAAAGCAAGTAGATGGGAATCCAAAAGGACTCCAGTCGAAGGGTGAATGCAGGTCCGCAGAATGTACCCGATTGGTCAAATTTGGTTTACTTTGCGCACAATGTTTCAAATGGTACTATCCAAAATGTGCACATCTTTCAAAACAACCCGCGAGAGATCGAAAGTAGCTCCCAAGACGATCTCCGGTTTTTACTGCATGTTCGACCATCCCACTAGCCAAATGAATACTTCTGCTAGTCAAAAAGTGCGAGCAGGTAGCAGAAGCTAAACAACGAATGAACGCTACAAGTATGCAGCAAGATGACGCGGTTGCCTCAAAGATATGCAATGGTGCAAAAGTTGTTTCGCTCGAACCACGATTGACAAGGTCCCCATTGCCGTTATCTTCAATTTTGGAAGTATGCCAGGCGGAAACAGACTGTAGCACTGCGAGACAAACGGCACTCGAGACCACAAAAATCAGGCAGCACTCGAAATGTTCGCTCGCTCAAATTCAGCCGGTTTTGACAACTTATAGCATTAAAGATTATGAGACAGCTGAGCCCGAGACTACTGCATCTGCAACCCAAGTGTCTCTGGCCAAGTTCAACTACCCCGAGACTCCAGTCCCATATGCGGAGATCGTTGAGAAGTCCCTCGGGATGCTACATTTAGTGTTTCCTCCGTTGCAAACACCGCTAACGGCAATGGAACGACAAACAGTAGACCATCGTCATTTAGCATAAGGATAGGCCCAACAATCATCAGACCTTACAGTTCAACAAAAAGCGGCTCCAACAATAACTTCCTGACTGTCATGTGCACAAATGTCCCCGAGTTTACCGCCATCAAATTGCGGCCAAGTTGTCTGACTACCAAGACCAGTAGAACGTAAAATTCAAGCCCAAAAACCTACTGTTACTCGTCACCCGAACTCTGCACACTATGTCGAACCCTGAATTCTTAGTGTAACATTGGATTTGGTCATTAATGTGGAAAACGTTTTACTCGCTGCAAGTGCGCTACAACACGGGGCATGTAAGGTATGCATCTATCCTGAGGTCCCTTGGAACACGCGTCAAAAGAAAAGAAACATCACGCATGAACATACTAAGCTGGATTGTCTAAGCACAATCTTTATTTATGGCTTGCCAGAACTTCCTTCCCACAATAGTCATGTGGCCGGGAATCACGATTTGAAACAGTGGCGGTTCATTCGTGCAACACTTTCCTTGGACAACGGGGCGCGATCGCTCAAAATTATAGTGGGAGCGGACCAAGAATCTTGAAACTCATAGTTCAGTCAGAGCATACAGCGACGGAATTGTTGGAACGTTGACGGAAACATCGCAAGAACCTTCGGTTAAAAGCTGCTGAAGCCTTGCAAAGACCAGACATGAGCCTATCTGAAAAAGCAAAACTACCAGCGATTATGAGTATGACTTTACCGCTCGGTCACGCGATTCTGCATTATGTCCGGACGAGGAATGGAACGTTCCTTGGCCAAACCAGTTTGCGAACAACATGTCATCATCCCACCAAAAAAATGAACAACGACTGAACTCACATCGGTCGGTATTCTACCACACGACTCCTTTGGCTCACTGTGGGCTCCTAGAGATCGAGAAAGGAGTCTGCCTTTATACCAATGCTCAAGGCCTTTTCAATAACTGGGAGAACTGAAAGATCGCCAATTTTCAAAGTCAAACGATACTATCAGTGTCACAGAGGTATGGTTGCACAATGGAATGACAGACGCTGAAGTCTCGCTGCCGGGCACCTCACTCAAATGAAACGACAGACAGGAGGAGGAGTAACTCTGTATTGTTGAAGCGGCCTACAGTGCGAGGCCGTTGAGGATTTAGACTTACGGTTTGCCGATTTTCTTTGGTGCCATCTGAAACTACATGACAGTGACACATGCCTTATAGCTTTGGTGTACCGTCCCCAAACTCTACACCGGAAATGGACGGCCACCTTAAGACAACTTTAAGATGCGGTCTAAAGCGAAAGCACACTCAGAGCCTTATCATGGATGATTTCAACGCACACGGTTTAGAAGTATGGAACTTATAGATGCCCGCCGGCAAATCCCGGCTGGAAGCGAGCACAATGAAACTCGCAAAGAGCTCCGGGCAAAACTCCGTGCTAGCCTGAAGAGAGACCGCGAATCTTGGTGGTCTCATCGTGCGTCAGAGATGGAAGTGGCCGCTGCCCTTGGCAACCATCGTAAGTTATTCCGTCTGATACGGGAAACGGGCAGCAGGAGACCTGGTGTTAGTGAAACTATACTTAACGAGAGTGGACAGCCTATCCGCAATTTGTCAAAACGTCTGGAGCGTTGGGCTGAGCATTTTGAAAAGCAATTTAATCGGCAAGAATTGTTCGATTCGCCGGTCACTGATCGCCCCGCTCCGTGGGCTGTCCCTTTGGATCCACCCTCTCGCTCAGAAGTCGAACGTGAGATCGGACTGTTGAAGTTGAACAAAGCCGCAGGACCAGATGATTTTCCTCCAGCCCTCTTCAAATTTGGAGGCTCTGCTCTTTTTGATGCTTTGCATGAATTACTAGTGAAACTGTGGGAGCAGGAAACTGTCCCAACCGACTGGAGCCGCTCCGTTATTGTTCCCATCTTCAAAGGCGGCTCGCGCTCTGAATGCGGCAACCATAGAGGAATCAGTCTGATCTCCATCGCCTCCAAATTACTCGCGTCCATAATTCTCCACAGACTGACTGGCGCTCGTGAAAGCCAGATTCGTGAGGAGCAAGCCGGGTTTCGTCGGGGTCGTGGCTGCATCGACCACATCTTCACCTTGCGTCAGTTGTTGGAGCACCGTCACACATATTGGCGGCCCACCGTAGTCGTGTTCCTCGACATCAAAGGTGCCTTCGATTCGGTTGATCGATGTGCCCTTTGGAATTGTCTACTCAGGAAAGGTGTGCCCGAGAAATATGTAAATATTATCCAAGCATTATATGCGCGTAGCACTTGCAGAGTAAGGGCTTACAGCAGGCTGTCGCCACCCTTCAATATCTCCAGCGGTGTGACACAAGGATGCCCGCTGTCACCTTTCCTATTCAACTTCGATATTGACGAAGTCATGGAGATTGCATTTACAGGACATGACTTGGAAGGTGTGAAGCTACTCCCAGGAGAACGACTTCTTGACTTAGAGTATGCAGACGACATTGCCCTCATCTGTGACAGCTCCGAGACGTGTCAAGCCGCGCTGGACAGATTAGCACTGGCTGTCAGTCGCTTTGGGCTTTGCTTTGCATCGTCGAAGTGCAAAGCGTTCCTCCAGGATTGGCAGGGTTCGCCCCCTGTGCTGACTCTTGGTGGGGATCAGCTAGAAGTCGTTCAGAAATTCAATTACCTGGGAAGTTGTATCAGCGCCCTTGGGATCGAAGACGAGATCACGAACCGCCACCTATGGCGACGGCGCGACATTACTCTCGCCCTGAAGGGTAGAGTGTACAATGCAGCGGTACGTTCGACCTTACTGTACGGTTGCGAAACCTGGCCCCTAAGATCGGCGGACATGAAGAGGCTACTTACGTTCGACCATCGGTGCCTTCGCAGTTTGGCTCACATCTGGTGGGAACACCGCGTAAGTAACGAGCGTGTTCGACGCCTTGTTTACGGCCTAGGAAAAGGGAATGAACCGCTCAGCACCGTCATTTCACTCACCAGGCTCCGATGGCTGGGCCACGTGTTGCGCATGCCAGCCCACCGACTCCCTCGACGTGCGTTGTTTGCTCACCGGCGATGTGGGTGGAAGAAGAGGAGAGGTGGCCAAGCGATGACTTGGTCCAGAGGAATGAAGGCCCTCACTTCTGAGCTGGCCTCAGTTGGAGCTTCACTGCTCCCTGGTTGGGGTCCAAAAGACGGTGAACACGTTTGGCTGGATACACTTGCTGATATGGCAAGGAGCCGACCTCAGTGGCGTTCCTGTTGTGAGTTTCTTTGTCCCTCCCCATCCCTTTAGCCTCCCCCTCCATCTACGATCTTATTTCGTAGGGTAAAACGTAATTAAATTTTTGTTTTTGCCTAGTAGCCGGCTAGTAGCTTACCGGAACGATGCGTATCCGTTGCTGGTAGCTCAGCTGGCATTCAACTGTCGTATTTATTTTTCCTTTATGTATTGTATGTATGTATGTATGTATTTCCTTTATGTATTGCGGTACAATAGCGGAGGTGTTTTACCATCTCTAGCTGACATGTATAATGATGATGATGATGACACTGTTTAGAAACCCCTACTACAATTGGCGAACCATTCAAAGCAGATCTGCAAGAGCTTACAACCAGGGTCCCACTTTACAATCACGTCATTATGAGCACTGGTTTCAGAACTGGCAATAGACGACCTTTCTGGATCTTGTGTTCACCAACGAGGAACAAATGATTGATGTATTGATGACAGAATGCCCTTTGGGTCGCAGTGATCATGCATTCAGCAGTTTCGACTTAATCTGCTTTATGGAATATCACCACCAGAACACTGATACGGTGCGCACCGTTACGCGCTACGACCGCTTAACTCAGCTCGTCGGTACCACAACCTGCTCGATCCTCGTTGAAAGCCACCCGGAGTTCGTTTGGCTTGAATTCGTCAGCAAATGCAATCAACTGGCTACAGATTCCTCGGAAACAAGTGTTTTCAAAGGGTCTAAAACCGTTTCTTTCGTAAGGAACAGAACTAGAATATGGATGACTGCACGCAACGCAGCCTGGCGAGCGTACAACTCATCAACAGCGTCAGATAACTGGAAGAACTACGTAGCCCAGCATAATCACTACACTCAATTGCCCAGAGATTACAAACTCGCATATCAGAAGAAAACGAAGAAAACTTTTATTACTAACCACGATCTGCAGTACAAGTATACCAATAGTCATGGCAAGGTGAGAAAGGTAATTCCTCCCCTCCTGACGATTGATGGTCCAACTAGAACAGCTATAGAAGCAGCAAACGCGTTGCGGATGCAAATGCACCCACATATCAGAGGGTCTTACCATCAGGCCATCTGCCAACTTTTGTTTTTCCGCCTCCAGGACACTAACATATTATTTACTGCCAAAGCTGCATTGCAGAATCTGATGTCACTGCGCAACCACAGCCCCCCCCCGGGAGTCGACACCATCATTCACCAGAGACACTAGGAACAGCAGAAAGACAACTGACAAAAGCTTTGGCCCAGTAATTTCAGCGCTGCTTAGACCAGAACCAGATCCCTGTGATGTGGAAACTTAGAATAATAACTCCGATTCACAAAGGCAGAAGCAGGACTGAGTCCTCAAGCTACCGCCCAGTGTCTCTTCTTTCTGTATTGTCAAGGCAATAGAATCCATCATTGCGGATGCGCTGATGTGTTATATAGGAAATTGTAATATTATTGCTCCCGAGCAACCTGCTTTTCCTTGACAGCGATAGTGCACTACGAATTTATTAATCACAAAGAGTAGTTGAACCGAGTCAACTGACACTGGAGAAACCGTTGATGTGATCCACTTGGATTTGTCGACGACATTCGATCGCTTAGATCATCTGATTCTCCTTTCCAAACTCTAGTATTATGGAATCGGTGACCTCTCTTGAGCTGGACCGCAAATTTTCTCCTGCAACGGCAATTAGTGGTCAGAGTCCGCATTTCCTTATCTGACCCCATACCAGTCGAGTCTGGTGTGCCGCAGGGCTCAGTGCGAAGGCCACGATCGTTTTTGGTATTCAAGGATTACCTTGCACGCAAAATCGCTTCGAAGTTCCTGCTGTTTTGACAATCTCAAAATATGGCGCCAGATTCAGGCGGATGTCGATCAGAATTTACTTCATTGTGACCTGGATATGGTACCTGAGTGGTCAACCCGAAATCTCTTACAGTTCAACGTGTACAAATGCAAAGTACTCTCTATATGACACCAGAGTACCTATTCCTACAAGCTAGGGAGGTAAGTACTGCAGCGATCATCCGCCGTACGCGATCTGGTCATGCTTGTTCAAGTTAACTTGGGTTGTTCCAAGCAATCCGCAAAGCCATCGAAGCCTGGTAATCAGCACGTCGGCTTGCTTCGACGAGCGTTCGGCCAACTAGACACCATTATTTTCAGACAGATGTTGAATGCGTATGTTTGCCCTCATGTTGAGGAAGCAATTCAAGCCTGGTAGGCATGGCTGAAGTACGACCTTACTGCACTGGACCAACATCAACGTCGGGCTTCTAGATACTTCACTGGTATACGCCACCTTCCATATGAGCAGAGGCTGAAACATTTGGAAGTTATCAGCTGGAGGTATCGCCGACTTCGAGGCGACTTGATTACCGCGTATGTTATTTTACACTATCCAAATCATGTCTGCCGCTCCTTTCAGCAATTCAGCTGTAACACCAAAATTTGAGGCCATTGTTTGAAAATAGCAGAATACTACAGCCTTCTGGTGTGTCGTAGAAATTTCTTTTCCATTCCTGTGTGCCAACCTTGGAACACTCTCCCCGAATCGGTTATTTCTGCACCCACGCTAGCCATATTTAAAGGTCGGTTGGATGACTCACTGCGCTACTTAACTTTTGTTGCTTGACACTACTCGCCATCCTACTCCCGGGAAATACCTTGGATTTATATTTTTCGCCTATTGAAGCTATGGAAACACTTGGAGGGCAAGGATGCTGCATAACTTACCATAAATACATTCTTTGGCAGTAGGACTACTAGGTGCATTTTCTTCATTAATGTTTTGGGATAACCCACCAGTCTACCCAATGAGGCTTCTAAAGCAATGCTTCTTAACCCGTATAAAATCATTGTTTATTAGCAAATCTTCTCTACTTCGGGATACCGCATGCAAATCGATGCTTGTTTCCTCTCTCAATTGTTCACACTGCCGGACTGTCCTTGCTTCACCGAGGCAGATGTCTGCGCACTGTTACAAAGGTAGGCTCCTTTGTCTTAGAAAGCAGCAAGTGAGCTCGTCCTTTATATGCCGATAACAATACGAGTACGTACCAGGGATTCCCTCATGCAATCACAAAAACTGAAAGTACGCGTCAAAACCTTCGTTCAGCAGTGTGCGTTTTGAACGGCTAGTCAAGCGAACGATTATAAGTAAAAGGTAAATAACAGTTGTACATTCCATCTACCCGACTTTTACAAAACCCACCTAACCTCGTCAGCACACCGAAAAGTTGGTCTCCTGACCCGCCTCACTGAGCTCCAGTGCTTTCAAAACTGTCTTGATTCCATCATCAATATGGTGCCTAAACATAGCCAACGGGTAGGCCATCGGCTGAATATTCGAATGGGTCAGCGTCACAAAACTCATCCACTTGGTCTTCCACACTTCGCAGTTGTCCGGTAGCGGACTTTACCTCATCTGCAGCGGAGGTGGAAAAAGGATCACTGGCCACCCACCAAAAGTAATCTGTCTTGAACATCGGCTTCTTCCTTTCCTCTGCCACCAAACCTTATAACCCTCCGGGAATCAAAAACAGTCTCAGTGGTGATCACAAAATCATTCTTAAGAACATTTGAGGTGGTTTTTAGAGGACGTAAGTTAAATTCACTATTCTGCTGTAGTCCGTTTCACTGGCCGACCGTTATTAACTGACCTGTATCGTTGGCTACATGCTATTGGTTCGTGCTTGCTCTCCAGATGGACAGATTCACGATTATCATGTTTAGAGTTACGTTGAGCCACGTTCTTGCCACCCCGGATAGACTGCGCTATCGACTCTCATAGGTGGCTTCTGATTGGGCACCCATCCACCTGATTGATGCCCCCTCAGCTGCCCAGTTTATACAACGGACCGTGATGTTAGCTTGGACTCTTATGCGCATGCAATCTGATCGCTACTAGACGGACCAATTCGCTTCTCGGTATTACTTTTGCGTCGGGTTGGACTCTTCGTACGCGCTTATCTCTCTTCGGTGACGTCTGATTTCCTCCCGGTCGATCGGTACAGCAAAGATTCCATTCGCCTCAGGTCTCAGCCACAGACACGCCACCGATACCCGTGAATTACTGCCCTAAATCTCAGGAGAATAGAGGGCGTAGCATAGAAATTCGTGCTTTTGTGCCCAATAAAGAACATTGTTCCTCACTGAGGCGTCTGTTAAACTCGAATTTCCTTTGGCGACTTGGTCGTTTGCTGCACACGCCTGTAAACCGGCTGCATCGGCATGTGTTTGGTGGAAGTCCGGGGGCAGCCAGTTAGTCTACTTGTAAATGGGTTGAAGAACCGTACCAAAAAGCCTAGCTGGACCGATCCTTCTCGTTCCAATTCATTTGTCCCTTCAGACTCGCCACGTAAATGAATGAACGTCTCATGGAATTTGGAGTGATCGAGAAGTCAGTGGCACCCTTGCATCAGTTCCTTCACTTCGGACCCTTCTGTACGTCATCAGGAAATTACCTTTTGGTTTCCCTCAGTATTATTATTATGATTATAATCATTCTGACACTTTGTCAGGGCTACTGGATCCACTGCATCTCATTTGCGAACTTGCTTGCAAACGAAGGCACTGAGTACACTTGTAGCGCACCGCGGATGGATGGAGTATTCTGCAGCCTCTCACACTGTAGAATAATGGGGAATAGCACCTGGACAATAGCGGCGTAATTTTCTGTAAGGTTGTCCTTTAGCACCTTGCTTTACTGAGTCCATCGCAACCCAGATTTAAAGGAAGGCGACGACGGTGGCCTACGGTAGAGTTGGTGAAGACAAAGAGGGCTTAGGTGCTTCACACAACCTTCAGCTGGATGAAACCCAGTCTGTTCCTCTTGATAAGGTGTCGCAGGATTTGAGGATATTTTGCGGACCATAATGGATGTCATTAGCTTGGATGCAAACGGTACTTGATACATGAATTCTGAGAACCTTCCTTGAACAGTGGAGCAGCAATTGACTCCCTAGGAAGCACGGGTCCTTATTTCTTGTCGGACAATCAACAACAATATTGGCAACAACATGACAATTGCTGTACCACCGTACTTGAATTGTTCTGAGCCGGTGATCTTAAAGCACTTCTGGTATTGCATCCAGTGGCATTGCTATTGAGATGCCATTGGATGCGGTGAGTGAGAAACCGGGCTTCCAGGAGCAAGCGAAATGAGATTGGTAATGCTTAGTTCATCGGTCCATACTTCTCTACAACGTAGTAGCTGTTGACCCATCCGCCTCACAGCCAACCCCGCGGCCAGGGATCAAAATGGGCTAAAATGGCCCACGAGTGCATTCAATAAGAGCGATTGTCTCCATCACCAAAGCACCGAATTTCTGAATCAACCTAAAGACTTCGTTTGAGCAACCGGCTGACAGTGAATCAACGTTCATCCTGGTCTGACCTTACTGGAACAATTTCGTAGACAATAAAAGGTGCAGGCTGCACGTGGAGCTTCCACTTACGATGATTTAAACCGCAGTTTGGTTTACCGTAAGGTAACAGTTCGTTCCGCAAGCAGGCTGAATGGTGCTCAATATTAGTGAGGGGAACGCAAGCCACCACTTTTGCCAGTGACAGCCGATAGTTCAGGTAGATCACCTGGTCAGCTAGCCTGTTCATATCACGCTTTTAATGCATCCATTTTGAAGACCCTACAAAGTGCATGCGGAAGTCAACACAGACCAGTAGGAGCTCAGATTCAAAATAAATGGGCCAAACCGATACCCTGAAACTGATTACCCCGTGATCTGTCTGAGCTACAACACGTGATGATGCCTTAAACACTATAGCGAAGGTAATGAAGTCCCCTAACTAAGTGAAGCTATCTTCGGCTTGTGTATGGCTGGCTACCACGAACAGGTTGCAGCTTCTAGTGCGATGCCAATTAACCCTGAATGACTCCTGAACCCGAACCCCGCGTGGCCGGTTGTTAACCGGGAATCAATCCAAAAGTGTCTTCAACGCTGCTGCTTAATGCCGTGATGACGTCAAGTAATCCATCTGCGATTGTTTCTTCGTCGCCAACTAAACGTGGCCGGCATGTGGCTGGTGGACGATGTAAACTTAAACACGGCTCTCGGGTTGTTGAACCGGCTTTCGGGAAGGCATCAGATATCAAAAGTTGAGGAAGTCAGGATAAGCACCAGACCGACCTGTTGGTTGATCTGCATAGGGACCCGACCATTGGGGCTTGTCAGCCGAAACGGGGATGGAGGACTAATGATTATGTGAATCTGAAGTTTATGGGCAATAGTAAGACCAGTACTGCGCTTAAGTCAACAGTAACAATGCTGTAGGACATGCAAAGAGTTAGTGTGTACTAGAGGCAGTCGGGCGATGAGTGGGAGAAGAACGTGAGTGTACAGCGTAGTAGCTGCGTAATCCTTGCTTTCTTCTGAGGACATGATGCTAACCGGCTGCCAAGCCAAAGTCCGGGACTAACTTCGGGAACACCACCCAGAGGGTTTGACTGAGAAGCTGACTGCAATGCAGAGGGGTGAAGTAAGCGAATTAAATGTATTGGGAGCCGCTACCCGATTCCTTAGTTAACACGCCTCTGGTTTGGAGTCAGAACCGAGTCTGTAAAGCGTGGAAGCAGTTACCCATGAACCGCACATTTGCTTGGAGCTCGCTTCTTATGCAGCAGCTTTCATTATCGACCCCTGGTGTCACCTCCTCTTCCTTCTGCTTATGCTCACGGGCCAACACAAGCCTTTCAACCCACACACCACGCTAGGCCGCAAAACTGCGTCGTCAATCTGGCTCGCTCGGGTGTCGTTTGACTCGCCTCCTGTTCTGTGGTTCCGCGTCGCCTTTCTTTCTGTTGACCAAGCGCCATTGCACACCTAGTTGATGGCAAAATCCTTTAATGCGTGTAGTTGTCCCTCACCTTTATCCAGGACAATCCGGTCCACCTTTATCTGCGATCACCCTGTGCTTTATTCGTTGCACACTCTCCACCAACCCTAGCGACTGCGACCAGTTCACGCGGAAGACATGTCGGGTCAAAACTTCCAGCAAATGTCACAGACATATAATTGAAACAGAAAGAAGACGAAAACTGGTCGATGCATGCATCTTGTATCGTCTTCTCAGTACCCATAACAGTAACCGATACCTAAGGTTAACAGTGGGTGCGACCAGACAAGCTTGAGTTGCAGAGTGAATGCCGTAATTTCACCCATACGTTCAAGACAGCCCTAGGCTAACAAATAGTTGTCGTTGAACCCACAGGGCTAGATAATAGCGACAGCCTCAACAAACTGAAGGAGGCGGAATTGGCGTGACGTAACACAACTTTGAACGCGAGCCCCGCTCTATCCGGTGTTTACCTACCGAAGAAGCCGGCGTCCTACGCGAGCACGGAATTTGGGGTTGGAAACTGGGTAATTTCACGCTGAAGCCCTCTCGGCACATGCTCCTTTACTAGAGAATGCACTCCTGTCAGTTCTGCCTATAGAACTGGCTCACAGTTACACAGGAATTGGTACACACTGTGTGAGTTGGCCCTTTTAGGCTGAGCTTTCTTCATTGAACTTATAGGCAAATTTCGGGTTCGGTTGATGACACCATTTTATGCAGCATAGTAACCGCCTTGTGAAACCGAGGTTACACACATAGTTGTCTCCAGCGTGGTTAAATCCCCTTTGAATAGAAACTCCATATAAACCTCCTTCTTGGCTGCCTTGTGCAGCCACTTCTTCGGTCATCGCGGTTGGGTGTCTGTCTCAATAATGCTCCAGGCGTATCCGCTCGCCATAACTGTTGCTGTAAGTAAAACCAGTTTGTCGTCTTGACATTTTGGCGAACAAGTCCGTCTGAGGCGATTACCTAGTTTCTTCACAAGTTTCCGCTTGTATCCCACTGGTTTGAAGCTGGTGAAATGAGATCACTGACTGCATCATGATAATTTTCAATAAACGGACCTCTTAATGAATCCATCATCTCTGCGACTGATGACGATGTTAGATATGGCAGGCAATTATTCCATTCTACTTCGCATGTAACCCGTAAGTTAGCATGCGCACCGTTGAGGTGCTCTACCAACTGTGTGAGCTGCTGCGCTGATGAACAACATATAGTTTGTACTCGTAAATTATGCCCATAGTTGGGTACATAGGCTGTTTCTGTATAAATGCTTCTTTCTATAGTTACCATGAAGAAACCAGCGAGAACAAGACCTAATAGGCTACCCATTACTATGCCATCAATTTGACAGCACGGTGTGTTCCGGGAATGAAAGTCCACTTTCGCTGTTCACAATATTAGGGAGTCTCACAACAGTTTAATTGGAATTGGTAACGAACAGCCAGAGTTTTCAGCTAATCCGCACACCTAATCAACCGCCTGATGTAACGAGATATTGGTGAATAAGCATTCTACATCCAAACTACACTTGACCTTGTCTGACAAACTGATTTTATCTTGGTCAATAATGTGTTGAAATAAGTCCCTAAGACTGTGCAGATTGAACCACTGTCCCAGCGAAGAAAGCACCATTACTAACCAACGAGATGATTGTACTGTGGCGCGTTCGTCATTGAAAGTATGGGCCCAAGTGGCACTTCACGCTTATGTCTTCAGTAACTATTACAGCTGTTGAACAGTGCTGCCACTCGATCTCCAGTTTAACTCTTACAACTTCACCATCCTTCTGAGGGCCTGTCGTTGCTGCTTATTGCAGCGGTGGTTTATCGTGAGCTGAAAGTTGCTTGATCACCATCGTAGATGAACAAACACTTGGACGAGTAAGCAAACTCCTGCAACGTTGTTAGCACTGCCTTCTTGATCTCTTGGAAAGCCTCTAACGTAGGTTAATCGACCCTTGAGGTAAGTGGGTGTGATAATGGATGGGACCGCGGGCGAATAGAGTCGATGTGACCGCGATGGACCAGGGGCCAATCCCATGAAAGCCGAGCAGACACGACTGATCCGGACCAGGACAAAGGAGGCACGATCAAGCAATCATGCGCTACTCATGAGAATTGACAAAAATGAAACCATTCACCCCAGTGCAATGGAGGAACAACATGTCTTCAGATGGAAAAACTGCGGCTTGGTCGGCCGTGAGGCGAGCGGATGGCATACGCCTGAGTCCACGTTAACAACACACAGCTGCGGCCAATAACTAATCGTGGATTCAGCAACTAAAGTGGCGGACGGCCAATCAAACACCACCGTGCATTCTATCCGGGATGACAACATCGAGGCCCAACGTAAACATGCGCTCGGTAATCGTGGATCCGCTCATCTGGAGAATGAGCATGAACCAATAGGATGTAGCTAACGTCACAGGCGAGCCAAAAGAGGACAACAACAAAATACTATATGTACTTCTTATATAACCACGAATCTTCTTAATCATGAGTTGTGCTTCTCTCCCAGACTTTCGTCTTGATTCTGGGATAGCAACACTACTGTGAGTATCTCTGGCGCGACAATATGAAGTAAACTGTAGGCATTGTAGAGCTAGTGGGTCTCCACTTAACTGCTTGAAGGGAGAGAGTTGTTCCCTGAACAGAGCATCTTGTTTTCAATTGTCATTATCATCACTGGGTGTTACAATAAAAATAACACGTGGTCTGGTGTACAAACGTCCGCAAACAGCTCACTCAGCACAGAGAAAAACCCAAGTTGTGGATCTTATCGATGCTTGCCACCACGCAACGTCCTTGCCTCAGTTCCGTACTGCTTTAAATGTTTGTCTGTTTATTTTCAACCGAGTTACCCTGTTGAGTTTTTCTCGTGTTTTCGTACTATATATTCGTGTTTCATAGGGAAAGACTATACGGGGATAAATTAACAGTAATAAAAATGCAGTCGTTGATACCGGCATTATCCTTCCATGATCTGGCTCCATTACCCATATTTTGGTACCATTGCAGTTCGACGCGTTTTGCGAAGATTCGGATTTCGAGAAGTGGAAGAAGACGAGGATTGGAATCTTTACTGGACCGATTATTCCGTTTCACTCGATCGGGTAGTTGTGATGAAAGCCTGGCAGGTAACTGAGAATCGTGTCCCAGTCGGTATTCGTTGAATATTTCGTACTTTTTCCTCGGACTGTTGTGTATCCTCATAGTTCTGCTTAGAACTACATCATTCGCTTACCTGTGCATGTTGTCACCTATCAGCTGAGGTCCCCTTTCACTTGATCTTACTTTTTGAAGAACAATGGGTTATGACGGTGCCGAAATGGGAGATTATACAGAATACAGTTTGTAGGTACAACTGCCCAACATTATATCGGTCAACTATCATCCATAGAGGTTCCTGAAATTTCAATTCAAGAACTCATTTCTTTTCAATGTAGTTTCTGCCTTGAGGTATTCTACACAGTGCATACTTCATTGGACACTGTCTGTTATCTGCGTAACCGATAACTAACCAGTCCCAGTGACCAAATTGGCTGAGGCTCACCTCCAAATGAATCACATTCAGGAATAAGAATACGTACTGTAATCCACACACACAACAATTACTTCAGAATAATCCCGGCTACCTGAAAGCATTTCCTTATTCGGATGACATGAAGATATGTTGTGCCAATGAATGCTTCTTATAGTCCATCACCTTATGGCTTTTCTGTGCTCAGTGGGCACGGTATATCCTGTCGTGACGGTATGGTCTGAGTGACGTGCTTCAATAAAACACGTAGGTTGGCGCATTTCGGATACTGCCGAAGCATTCAGGCCATACAGGTTAATGAGCAGAGGCTAGTCGCACACGATTTCAGCGTTTCATGGAAGTTTAGGGAGAGATTAATGAGCCTCCGTAAAAAATTAGCCCTTGCGAACGGCGGTTTACGGATGCTTGGCTCCGGCAAGCCAGTGCAGACCACGAGCGCTATGAGTTGTTTCTGGATGGAAAAGCGCTCTGGTATACTAAGCTTCACCCCAATCCAGACAATCTCCTACATATAAGGTGAAAATCTGTCATATTTTTCCTGCGGTTAACTGTGACCACATGTATACCATACGATACGGTTAAAGAAAAAGTACTCTGTAGATTCAAACGCCTTGAGTGACAAGCCACAAGCTGGTCCTATACAGACGTTGCAGTCTCACTCCTAATCTGAATATGCTTTCCAGCCTCTTTTGAGCTAGACTATTGAGTTAGAGACTCAGAACATGGTCCCAAAACAGAACAACTCAATGTTGGAAACAAGCAGCCCATAAGCTGCTCACTATTCCCCATGCCTCCACAATATTCATAATGTACGATGTCTACCTTGAAGTAAATTGTGACCCCATTAGAGCATGCGAGTAGCAATCCACGCACACGACATGCAGTCCATAACTCGACAATAAAAGCAACACTTATTCCATCAGCTTGCAGGTAAGAACCATAAGTCAGTGATCAGTAGTTGTTGCCACTTTACATAAACCTACACAAAACCGAGTTATATTCCAAGCCTATAAAACTGAACTTCTAGTCTGCTCTAAGCATATTCCGATAGATTAAATAAAACTCTTTCCCCGTCAGATGGCGGAAGATCACTGAGTCCTATAAATTGCATCTTCGGTACTCTGTCTTTCTCTTCCTGTCTCTGTCGGTGGCCGAAGGGATGAGGGATCTGCCTTGTAACCCAGGATCATGGCCTCGATTCAGAGTGTATGCGGACGATCTCGGAGTATCCCTAGCCTGCGTGTTCCTGGTGGCGAGGTCGCGTGACTGTGGAGCCTCGGCGCGTTGCATCGGGATGTAGTTTAAAACACGATAAGCAGAGGGACACAGCTATAATTTGTTCACACCGCTAATTCATCGTCCGCTTTCTCTCCCGCACTTTTATCCCCACCACGAGTTCATCCCCATGTAAATCTCTTGTCCACATCAAGCAGCGTGGTTCTAATTCCGATCGTGCAACTTGTGCTAGCACCGGGCATAGGTCACTTTTCAGAGAGATGCGGATACTTGCGGGTTGAAGACCTTGGAAGCCATGGCTCAAGATCGATGTCAATGGTGGACGTGTGCATCGGTGTCTTGCGGTGTCTCTTATTCCTCCCCCGAAAAAATACAAACTGAAAAAATTCAAAAACTGTGAGTGGTAAACTAGACAAAAAAACATTTGTTGTTGTTGCGCTTTTCTTATTATTCATACTGTTTTCCTATTCAGCCGCGATTCCGATGGCAAAATATCTGTACCACAGTTTATATATATATATATATATATATATATATATATATATATATATATATATATATATATATATATATATATATATATATATATATATATGGCTGGCGGCATCAGGTTCTGATTTGCCTGTCACTGTGGCCAGCCACTAGACGCCTGCGCCTACAGAGGGACCATGGATGGCTTGCGCTGCACCACCCACAGCTTCAACCACCACACCGCACACCGAAGCAACAAGACCCGAAGGCGTGTGGATGGGAGCCACGTTTCATCAATGGAGCCGGCCCACACTCCTGCACAGGCAAACACAAGCACGCTGTATTTGGGGAATCAAGCGCACACAAGGCGGTGGCTGGACCGTAATCCGCTCCACACTGAGTGCATGGAACCACTTTTTGATCCTAACACGGCCACAAGGACTGTGCACCCCGTCCCCTCCAGCAACGACAAACTGTCTCCTGGAGCCAGTATGGACGAGGTAGGGGGTAATAGACAGGTAGGCACCTTGTCAACTTGCACATCGAGCGCAGCCACACCGGGGATATCAAGCAACAGTCAATCAATTGTGTGTAAGATAACAAATAAAATAAACCGAGTAATGCATAAGGAAACCGTGATATAAATGTTAAATTACTGAGGTAAGTTCATGAGGTCGGGAAGTATATTTTACGGAAATGCTACAAACACGAAAATGTTATCGAAATTAACTACAATTGGCTTAAGCGACGTGTGCAAGTTTATAGAAGAGAGTATGGATAGGCATTTATATGAGAAAGAAAGGCATTAGGACAAAATTGAAACCCACCACCTGAAATAAATAGATTTAGCATTCAAGCACGCAGTTAGTAAATCGAATGCAGCGTATCTACAAACGCTGCGCCGGTTCTGCCTACGTTCTCTGCAGGACCCGTCGTTGCTTCGGTAGTGGTCCCGAGTGGCCTCGCTCATGGCTCACTAAGCCTGCCTGATTCAGGCACTCACGACCGCATGTGCTACAGCACCATGCGCTCGAGGTCGATGGAGTACAACCCATCGGTGTTTGCCGCTTCCGCAATTGCCGCTTCTTCTCTACATGTATGAGGTCTATTTTCCGCACTTCGGCAACTGCCTTCATGATCAGATAGCGCCATGCACGCCGATCAATCGCCTTTGATTCCCATAATCTGCAATCAAGATTAGGACGTGAGAGGCTCACTTTGATCATGTCCTGGTAACGTAACTTTGGTTTCCCCACATGCCGTTTCCCAATACTCAGCTGACCATATAAGAGTTGTTTCGGTATCCGCGTTGAATCCATACGGCTCACATGACCGAGCCACCTCAGATGTCTCAGTAAAAGTATGCAGTCCACTGCATACATCCCACTTCGGCGCAACATTTCCGTGTCTGCAACTCTGTCGCCCCAAGTAATGCGCAAAATTCGTCGCAAACACTGCTGACGGGACGGCTCGAGATATCGCACATCCCGACGGTACATCGTCCCCGTTTCACTGCCGTATAGAAGAACGGACAGCACCATGGATTTGTACACCATCAGCTTCGGGCCAATGGTAAGCTGATGGTTGTTCCACGCTCGGTACTCCAGCTTCCCGAATGCCGCCGCTGCCTTCGACACGCGGATATGCAGCTCACTGTTTAGCTTCTGATCAGTCGACATCACACTCCCAAGGTAGCAGAAGCGCGAGGCGGTTTCCAATACTTCAGCACCAATACTGATTTGCGTCGATATTGAAGATTGCACCTCCGGTGAAGGCTGAAAGAGACAGTCGTTTTGCTTGTGTTGATGGTGAGCCCGAATTTTGCAGCTGTCGAAGCCAGAACGCTACTCATGTGCAGCGACTCATCCGCGCTGTATGCAAACAACGTACAGTCGTCAGCAAACGGCAACATACGGCTAGTTGTCTCACAGACTAGAGTTCTCGCACCGAAACGACGGATGTTCAGCAACCCACTATCAATACGGTGCTCCACACGAACACCGTAAGCACAAGCGGCAACAAAAGCACAAGACAACATTGCATGAAGATATATATTAAACAGGGCAGGAGCTCAGACACAGCCTTGCTTCACACCAGAGACAACTGCAAAATCACCCGAGGTCTCTCCACTCAGCTGCACCCTCGCTCGCATACCACTGTGCAGACATTCAATTAAACTTACAAACTTACGCGGGCAACCAAACTTACCCAACACCAACCACAATGCCTCGCGGTTCACCGTATCAAATGCCTTGGTGAAATCAACAAAAAGCGAGTACAATGGCTGGTGTCGTTCTCTGCACTCCTCCTGCAACTGACGAGCCGTAATCACCATATCTATGGTGCTGCGACCCGAGCGGAATCCAGACTGCTCTTCCACCACGTTCGGTTCCACAACCTGACCGACGAGGCGGTTGAGCAGGATTCGGGCAATCACCTTGCCCACACAACTCAGCAAGTTGATGCCACGATAATTCGTGCAATATTGCTTGCTACCTTTGCCCTTGTACAGTGGTAGCACAAGGGCATCCTTCAACTTAGCAGGCACCTCCTCCTCAATCCCTACGCGTTGCACCAAGTGGTGCAGCGCAGTCACCAACGCGGGTCCGCCGTGTTTCAATACTTCCGGCGGGATCCCTCTCGGCTCCGGCACTTTTGCCGTTTCGCAGCTGAGCAAGTGCTCTCCGCGTCTCATCCAGTGTCGGCGTATCCGCCAGATCCGCCTTCACATCGTGCTGCTTCAGGCAGTTCAATTTAGGCCAGTCGATCTCTGAACGGTTGATCAAGAGACAGTCAAAGTGTTTCCGCCAGATCTGCATTATGTCTGCAGTCTGTGTGCAGGTAGCGCCTGAACTACCATCGATCAGTGTCCTCAGCGGCTCCAATCTCGGGCCATACACCGCCTTCAAGGGTTCAAAGAGTTCTTTGTGTTGGCGGCGTTCGGCGTAGCATTCCATCTGCTTCGCCTTCTCCGTCCACCATGCACATTTTATGCGACGGAGCTCTCGAGTCAGACGCCGTCGAAGTTTACGAAACTGACTCTTCTTCCCCAAGTCACTGGGGTCTGCGACATGTGCAGCAAATGTTGTATTCTTCCCCGACACCAATGCGCCAATCGGCGCATTGTTCTCATCAAACCAATCAGGCCGCTTAGAGTTTGCGCGCACGATGGTCTCCTCGGTAGCAGCCGCCACCTGATCGCGCATGTGGTGCTACAGGTCGCCCACTGTGGCTATGCAGTCCACATCACACAGGCGTGCAGCCATCGCCTTCTCCAGCTCAGTACGTTTCGCCACAGTGCCGAGGGAGAGAATGTTAAATTTACGCCGATTCACGGCGGGAGTGCAATACATCGATTTACGAAAATATATGTACAGTTTGGTCCGAACCAATTTGTGATCAGTGCCACACTCAGCTCCACGCAGTACACGTGTCATGCTCACTTCACTCATATCACGCCAACGTACGATGACATAGTCGAGCAGGTGAGCGTGACCAAGCCGTGGGTGCGTCCAAGTTGCTACATCACTCGCACTCAGTGCAAACCGAGTGTTCGTGATCGTCAGGCCGTGAGTGGTGCATAGTGAGAGCAGCCAGTCACCGTTCGCATTCGCTGAACCAATGCCATGCGAACCGATAACATCTGCCCACACCGATGTATCACGTCCAACGCGCGCATTGAAATCACCCAGCAGGAATAGTCGATCGCTCCTCGGCACAGACCGCATTACGGAGGATAGCTCAGTGTAGAATTGATCACGCGTGTCATCAGGATACCACATGATCCGACCGTACGTGCTTATAAAAATGGCAAACTTACCTCTTTCGAGTCGTAGGCGAACAGTCATCAATGGCGCGCTGATGCCTGTTGGTTCATCCACCAGCCGGCCATGGAGGCGATCGGATATTGCAAATTCGACCCGATGTTCACGTGGTGCTGAGGCGGCGTTGCCCACCCAGTAGAATGTGTAGCCAGCACCACCTTCATGCAACTTACCTTGCACAGCGAGCTGAGTTTCACTGAGCGCCGCAATATCGAGGTGGTAACACTCCAGCTCCATCGCGACCAGTGCAGTGCTTCGCTCTGGGCGCTCACTGGAGTTCTGGTCCAGTAGTGTGCGCACGTTCCAGCATCCGATGCTGAGTGCTTTGCGCGCAGGCATACGATTGTATTGGTGGGCAATCGCACGCGAGGTGGTCGTTGTGCTTCGGAGGTTTGCTTGAGGGACTCCACCCGGAGCCTTTGGCTCAATAGCCTGACCCACAAGGCAGTGGGGAGCAGATCCAGCTCCGGAATGTGATTGCAGAGACAGATTGGGATCTGTCGGTACGGTAAGGTATTAATCTAGACATAGCTGACTCTGACCAATTAGCTTAAACCATACTACTGCAGGTCGCTGGCATTTGAAACTTCCACGAATGCACGCTGGACAGATGCCCGTATAACTACTAGATGCATACTTTACCAGGAACATGAACAACGCCGCATTTAAAGATTGTTACCCATGGCCATTTTCAACAGCCTGAAACGATACCTTATTACGTTGTGAAGCAGTCTGCAACTGGCGGTTATATTGTAGTTTTTTCTTGATGGCAATTCATCATTCTACGACCACGTGTGAACGCTGTAGTCTGACCTAGTCCTAGAGATCAGATAGCGCCTCTTTATGAATCAGTCCGCAATGTATCAATGCACAAACCACCCAAAGCTAACTGAACTCTTGTGACCTATTCTTAAGTCTTAGGTTGTAGATGGAGCATGCGCAGCGCGCTTTTGAGATCAACTAACCTGTCAATACATCTACCAGTAGCTTTGGGTGAAATCTAACAACCGTAGTTGTAACATGACGTGGCTGGATCTATCACATTAAATCGGCGCCGAATAACGGTCTCCAGAATCGGCCACTCAAGATAACGAAATCATATACGCTGGTGCTCCGTTGATAATCCAATAAGATGTGGTCTAATTATGTCTAGTACTCGGGTGTTGAAGTTAACTACGTAGCGAAAGATTGCTGGTTCATCAAGTATGGTGCAGCAGCGATAATACTTTGCGACATACTGTCCATTACGAAGTATTTACTACAAATATGGAAAGAAACAACCGGATTGAAGTGGTTTACATTCATCATCATCATCATCATTACATGTTAGCTGGAGGTGGAAAACACCTCAGCTATTGTGCCGCAATACAAAAGACAAGGAAAGGAAAACAAACAGTGGCACGCCCGCTCAGTCCCCAGTAACGGATAGACATCGTTCCGGAGAGCTAACAGCTGGCTGCCGTAAAAGAAACTCGTATTGTGCCTATCAAGTGAGATCATGAATGGAGAGGGATGCTAAACAGGAGGGGGATGGACAAAGGAAATCACAACACAAACGCCATTGATGCCGGCTCTGAGCCATATCAGCAAGTGTGTCCAACCAAACGTGTTCACCGTCCTTAGGACCCCAGCCAGGCAGTCGGGATGCACCAATCGACGCCAAATTCGAAGTGAGGGTTTTCATTCCTCTCGACCAAGTCATCACTTGGCCTCCCCTCCTCCTCTTCCAACCGCACCCACAACGCGCAAACAATGCACATCGCGGGAGTCGGTGTGCTGGCATGCGCAACAAGTGGCACAACCATCGGAGCATGGTGCGTGATATAATGGTGCAGAGCGGTTCACTCGCTCTTCCTGCACCAAATACGCGATGTCGAACACGCACATTGCTCACGCGGTGTTCCCACCAGACATGAGCTAAGCTGCGAAGGCAGCGATGATCGAATGTGACGAGTCTCTTCATGTCAGTCGACCTGATGGGCCAGGTTTCGCAGCCGTATAGGAGCTGGGTTATAAAATCTGCCCTTCAGGGCGAGAGTAATGTCGCGTCTGCGCCACAGGTGGCGGAGATTGGCAAAAGCACCTCGAGCTTTTGCTATACGGTTCGTAACCTCATCTTCAATCCCACGGGTGCTAATATAGCTGCCCAGGTACTTGAATTACTGCACGACTTCTAGCAGATCACCACCAAGCGTTAGCGCAGGGTTGGGTCCCTGCCAATCTTGGAGAAGTACTTTGCATTTCGATGGAGCAAAGCATAGTCCAAAACGACTGACAGCCAGTGCTAATCGGTCCAGTGCTCTTTGGCATGTTTGGAGGCTGTCACAGATTAGGGCAATATCGTCCGCATACTCCAAGTCAAGAAGTCGCTCACAAGGAAGTAGCTCCACACCTTCTAGGTCGTGTCCAGCGAACGCTGTTTCCATGACTTCATCAATAGCGAAGTTGAAGAGGAATGGTGACAGCGGACATCCTTGTCTCACGCCGCTGGTGATACTGAAGGGTGGCGAGAGTTTGCCATAAACCCTCACCCTGCCCGAACTATGCGCGTACAGCGCTTTGATAATATTTACATATTTATCAGGCACACCTTTCCTCAGCAGACAGTCCCATAGGGCACATCGATCGACCGAATCGAAGGCACCTTTTATGTCAAGAAACACGACAACGGTGGGTCGTCAAGAAACATGGCGGTGCTCCAACACTTGACGCAATGTGAAGATGTGGTCGATGCAGCCCCGACCTCGACGAAATCCGGCTTGCTCTTCAGGAATCTGGCTTTCACGAGTGCCAGTCAGTCTGTGAAGAATGACAGAGGCAAGCAATTTAGAGGCAAAGGAAATCCGACTGATCCCTCTAGGATTGCCGCATTCCAAACGGGAGCCTCCCTTGAAAATTGGGACAATGACGGAGCGGTTCCAGTCTGTCGGGACTGTCTCCTGCTCCCAAATTTTACTAAGAACTCGTGTAGATCATTTACTAGAGCAGGTCCCCCGAATTTGAAGAGAGCTGGGGGAATTTTATCTGGCCCTGCGGCCTTATGCAATTTCAACAGCCTGATCTCACCTTCGACTTCTGCGCGTGAGGACGGATCCAAGGAAACGGCCCAGAGAGAAGGGCGCCCAATGCACGAAAAAGAAAGCGATAACTCAGGTTGGTTAAATTGCTTTACAAAGTGTTCGGCCCAACGCTCCAAGCGTTTTGACAGGCTGTGCATCGGCTGCCCACTCTCTTTGCGTATGGTCTCGCTAACACCAGGTCTCCTGCTGCCTGTTTCCCGTATCAGACGGAATAACTTACGACGATTACCAACGGCAGCGGCTGTTTCCATCTCAGAGGCACGATGAGACCACCAGGTTTCGCGGTCCTTCTTCAGGGTAGCACTTAGTTTTGCCCTGAGATTTTTGAGAGCCTCATTGTATTCGCTTCCAGCCGGAATACGTCGGCGAGCATCCATAAGTTCCAGAGACTGTGTAGAGACCCAATGTCCGGTTTGGCAATTTGCTTTGCCACATGAAGACATGCCTGTGGACAGTAACGTTTGACGAATATGCGACCAGTGATCTTCAACGGTGTTTAGTGGGCGCTTACTCAGCCCAGATGTCAGCGCACTATGGTATACATTCAGAACATCTGGCTTCGCCAGCTGGCTGGTGTCAATCCGTTCACCTCGAGGTTGCGGACGTCCACCGAAACACACCAGGAGGTCGGCACAGACAAGTGCGTGGTCAGAGTCCACGCTCGTGCTCCAAATTGAGCGACAATTTTGGACACAGCCCCTCCAGCGGTAACTGATCGCGATATGATCGATTTGTGTCCATGGTTGGCCCGAGGCTGGTAGCCGCCAAGTCACGCTTCTGCGGGTGCTGTGTCGGAAGTTAGTGCTCGCGAGAAAGAGGCGCGTATCTTCACACAGATGTAACAATCGCTCACCATTATCATTACGCGAGCCTACACCATGTTGGCCTCCCAGATGAAGCTCATCAGAGGACAACTTTCTGACTTGGGCGTTTAGATCACCAGCCAACACCACAGTATCCGTGCTTCTTCTGTAACGAAGGAGCTCGTGAAGTTGCTGATAGAAATCATCTTTTACCGAATCGGTGCTACAGTTTGTAGGGGCGTAAGCCGCAATGACAAACAGGCACCGTTTGTCCCCGCGCGACTTCGTAGCACGGAAGGAACCAACTAATCTAACGGCACACACTGTGGTTTACATTCCACACTCACAGCACTGCATCGCATGATCAGTCTGGGTTGGCCGGCGGCCGAGTGGTCTCACGCCTGACTTACAACATAAGATCACCGGTTCGAGTCCGCCTACGGACGGGCGTTCTCGCGGGTGGTGGTGGTCGTACAGCAGCGAAGCGCCGTTACGGCGTACAGCTAACAATGACCAGTTTTGCGTATGTGTACATTCATCCGGTAGAGACAGGGTTACCGCTGCTAGGTATCATAGAGTTATAATGCGGTGCGACGATTTGCCTGCATCTCCGACCTATTCAGCTAACGGAGAGATGCCCCTGGACCCCTTAGGGGCTCCTCCTACCAGGTTGCTCAATGATTACAGGTAAGACAAACTCAGTCTCTTGCTCCTCCGAGTTGGGGATAGAAAATGGGATGGCGTCCATTGCCACATCTCCGCTGCCTTACTGACAAGCTAATCGTCCTCCTGTCTAAGTCTGGGTGCCCTGTCATTTTCCCAGCCCACTTACGACCATGACTACTTCTTCAAACTTCAACCACATGCTACATCAGCCGTCGCACAGCTTATCAGGGGTCACCTTATCTGCCGCATACAGCTGGCGGATAGGCAAAAACATGCTATTGTTGGCGCTTCCGTTCTTTCCTTTTCACCTGTTTCTCTTACTCTCCTCCCAAACCCCAGCACTAGCCTTCCTTCTATAATTCCCCTTTTAATTGAGAGTAGACGTAATTCTCCTAAACTCATATCGTCTGCAGCTATCTTTCTACACCAACAACTGAACACCAATCGTCAACAGTTCCGTATAAGACCATACTGCCCTGTTTATCTGATGATGTTCAACGTTCGCACTCTAATACAAATAGGTCAATAGGCTGCACTCGTAGGTAGGTTGACACTCTGGACATTGACATGTGTTGCGTGTCTGAATCTAGGATCGATGACCCTCACGGGGTTGTTGGATTAACTGCGCCCGGTTTACCCTCTCGCTATTGGTTGCACTCATCCGGAGAGGCTGATGCGGAAATTACTAGCCAAGCTAGGGTGGACATCGCCCTCAGTTTCATGGTCGGTTGATTGGATTCCTATGTGAACATCCGTTTGTGTGCATCCCGCTTGACGACATCACTCAAGATTGATTCACGGAGTATACTATACGCAGTTTGTTGCTGATTTCCGCCTATGCCCCCCCCCCGACTTCAGTTCTGATGCTGCCAAGGACGCCTTCTATTACGAACCGAAAACACTACTACGAAGTGCTACCAGTTCAGACATCGCGGTATTTGCAGGGGATATGAAGGCACAAGCAGGTCACCTGGGTACTTCAGAAGCTCAGCTTAATTCCGACCGTACAGCTAACTGCGAGTGTCTGTTGAAACTGTGCGTGCAGCACCGACAGTTTCTTAGTAGCACCCCTTTTAGCCACAGTGAGCGCCGAAGTGCCACTTGATGACCAAGTATAACCGGGCAGCAGTGAACCCAAATTGATCGAGCGAGAAATGAAGCCACTGACGACGAAATTCGGTGCCGTTGGTTCGTCTCGCCTTCTAGACTAGAGTGCACGTGACCTGTCTTGTGCTTGGCTCGAGACGTTACAGGACACTGTTTGCATTCGACACCAATGGCATGCCTATTTGAAGTGTGTTTGGTGCTGTTATCCGCGGGGTAATGGTTGATTATGACGCGAGGCAGTGAAATCCGCAAGGAAGCTATTTAGCCGATGCAGACCTCGTTGTACGGCAACCAGTTTTTTGTGACGGTATGTTGTTGGCTAGGTGTAGGCACCTCGACAATGCGTGTTTGCTTAGGGTATTAGGGTTTTATGCCATATCCCCCTTATCTTCCTCTTATTATTCTTCCTTCCTTAGGTCACTGTGATTGTACGGTAGCGAAGAATCAGTACAGATGGCTGATGTACTGCTGTAGACGGGTCATTTAAGTGTATCGAGGGTGGATCACTTTTATGTAGTTCGTTTTTCCTGTTATTTAGTCTATCCGAGGTATGCACTTTGTTTCTGTTGTAGAAAATCAACCACTTCCCTGGTATGTCCGAATTGTGCCGCAAGGATTCTCTGGCTAGAAATCTCAATCGTATGGCGAAAATGTTCCCCAAAGACTATGCAATCTTCCCCAAGACATGGTGCTTGCCATCTGAGTACGTTTGTTTTGGGCATTTCACTGTTAGCGCGGGTGGTCAACATCATTGGTTGACAAAGTTACTAGTACTTGGGCTTTGTGAACCTGTTTGTGCCTTTGCGTGTTACTGCCAAATAAACTTTGTGATTAATATTTTAATCTTTTTGTTGTGAACCTTTTTGACTCAGTGAGTGTCTGGTGGTGATAGCTGAGCGCTACGTCAGTCAATCCGCCTAAAGACGTTTATTTCCCAGGTCGCATTGCTCAGTCAACGTAGTTTCGGGTGTCGTCTTGTAATATATTGCTGGGACGTTTCTCGTTGTTTTTCCAACGTCGGTGCAACATCAAACGGGCTTGTTCGAACTGACTTCGAGAAGAATGTTTCGTAACGAGCAGATACATGAGAAGAAAAACTAACACTAACCTCAGGTGAAACATAAGTGGCTTCTTAATCTATCCCATCACAGTTCGTAGCATTCACTTAAGGGGTTGGATTAACTTGCCTCTGAGTCGCTGCATAGTTAAAAGTAATGAGCTGTGAATTTCGTCAAAAAACTTTAAATTACCCGGGTACTACCGGGGGCTGTGATGTCTCATCATTCAATCTCGTGCTTAGCGAACATTAACCAGAAACACGCACCTCAGCTCAGGCATGTTAAAGACGCGACCCACGAGCTGTAGGATGCCGATTACACGCACAATTGTGGACCACACAAAGGACAATAAAATGTAGTCATTTACATGCATAATTTGTATTCTTAACAAGTTAAACTGGATGAAGGTGAGCCCTTATTAGGGAAACCGTGTAGTTTTTCATAGAGTGCTTTTGCACTTGGAACTAGCCTATCAGCCCTTATTCAATTTCAAAATTTCAGAAGAAAGGCAATTTCCGCCAAGAAATAAATATGACGTTAACTTTCATCACTCCACATTGATATAGTAAACAACTTCTGAGAATAAATATTATCATGTACTGGGGATACTTGGTATCTTACTGGAATCTACTGATAAGTTCAAAATTCCATAAAGTTTACCACAAGAAGGATAGTAATTAGTCTCAACCTATGTTGGTAAATGTCTAGCTTCCCCATGAGTGCCACAAAACTTCTTGGGAAACAGGGCTGATTAATCAACAGTTGAATCAATGGAAACTGTTATCATGTCTGATAGATCTCGAAATTTCACATGCACTGCAGCCAGAAATAGAAGCCATTTGCAGTAGAAATCGGTGCGTAGTACCAAGGCAGACCTCTACAACTAACTAGGTAATATTAAAATAGCGCAGTCTATTTTACCGACTTTTATTTTCATATATATATATCGCTGGTAATGTGTCAGTAACCGGTGGATTTATCGAACAATCTTAAACAATACCATTTTACAGGCATGTTAGCGCATCGTACCAAGCTTTTGGTGTGGCACATTTTCGAAATCGCTTGCTGTGCATTCAAGTTCTCAAGTCTAAGAACGCTGTTTTGGCGTCGTTGACATTCACTAGGCATGGGACGTTAGCCAATGGGACACCGTTTGGAAGGCCCGAGCATAAGCAACAGACGGTTCAATGAAATTGGTCGAGCACAAGCTTCAGCGCTGCCCTGATGCGTTTCT
Source organism: Dicrocoelium dendriticum (assembly GCA_944474145.2). Classification (NCBI taxonomy): domain Eukaryota; kingdom Metazoa; phylum Platyhelminthes; class Trematoda; order Plagiorchiida; family Dicrocoeliidae; genus Dicrocoelium; species Dicrocoelium dendriticum. The sequence continues at coordinate 45,151,268 of OX104059.1, read as the reverse complement.
GAAGGAAACCCGATGATTTCTCTCCAAACTGAACCCGTCCAATGGGCAACTTGGGATGCCTGTCTAAAGAGCAGATCGTAGCTACCACTAGATCTGAAGCTTACACCGTAACCAGTGCGGACATACATACAAACCACCACATGAAGCGGGCTATACTTAATGATCGCCAGCCGCTACCTGGTGGTGGCTTATTTCAGCGGTCAAACGATGGTTACGATGGTGGCCTAGATAGACATTCTTCTAACTGGTATTCCACAGTCCCTTAGGTCTGAGGGAGTCAGGCATGCTTGCATTTGCGGTTGGTCAGGCATGCGCCGTGGCTATGACACTGCACACCCTGAGCTGAATCATCAATGGCTTCTAGGCGGTTGGACAATTTTGTGCGATTATTTTTGCAACGACCATGGGGGACATTATTCCCATTGAAGTAGGTAGACCAACCTGAAGGTGAACAACAAATGCTCTATGAGTGCTTACTTTCGAACAATGAACAATGATATATTACAGGTAAAAAAGCGATTGCTTTACAAGTCCCGTAGGATGGTTGAAGTGAAAGTAAACATAAGTGTAAATCGTCAGGTCAAGCGTCTCGTGAATTCAAGTGCCCCTTATTCATAGAAACGTCGTAGAATATGTACTGAATTGTTACTGTAGAGTAATATGGGAAGTAATATGGGTAAGGCAGGTCTTAAGAACAAGAGCAACGACCAACGCTTACTCGTGCACCGCTTTCTTAGACTGAGGTAAATAGATGAATGCAGATGTAATATATCCGAAACTATATTCCACAACAGCAGTGTGTAAATAGTGAAGCACAAAAGCTGAGAATGAGCACCGTTTTTTTCGCGTTTGTTTGACGTGGATATCTCTGACTATATAGCGTAATGTAGGTGGACAAGCGAATCATCCAGACGTCTTTTGAATAACGATAGCGTGGGGGAAGAAACAACGTATGTGGGAAGAGCGTTCCAGTGTTGGCACACACGAAGGGAAAAGAAATTCCGGCGGCATTCCAACCGGCTGTATTGTATTGCCAGCTTTAGACGGTGTCCTCTGAGTGTTGTATTACTATTCAGCTTTAGTAGGTGACGACAACAATGGTTTGGATTCCTCAGGATCATATAAGTCACAGTTGATGATTAAACACAAACTAAGGTGATTCCAAGTGTGGCGGTGACACGACATTAGTGAGTGTTCGTTTGCCTCCACACCCATGGGCGACTTTGTTAATCAGTTATCGCTTCAGTGTCAACTGGAATGCGTTATTTAAACGTCATGGGAAGGATGTAGAACTTATGTATTCATAGGATAATTAGGCTTTATTTTCATATGGTCGCTCATAGATATTGAGAAGCTTTGACAAGTCACTCTCCAAATGGCACCATTACAAACATAGTCAATGCAGATGGAACCTCCCTATTAATTCCATGGACTGGAATTCCATCCTCATGTAATCGAAGTTACTCAATAAAGAAGCACGTAAAGGGGCTTCAAAGCTTACCGTATTTATAAATGTCATATCTTCCTGCAAGAATAAACGCAAAGGCCGATAGTTAGTGGCAGTGCACGCATTTTACTCCCAGTAATTCATGTGAGTACTTGGAAAAGACAAACACCGTTGCCTCACCCACGGGCGTTCCTACAGCATGTTTGCAAACGTTTACAAATGACACCCGCGCCCACTAATCCTGCTATGGACCACTGTTTCAGACATAAAAGCAGACATGTGTGCACGCCGTGACACACGTTGTTATCGACTTGGCAACTACTGGGAAACATTTTGCCATTAGAAAGTGGGTAATTCCGGAGGCATTCTTGAAGAAGGAAAATTGCTCCAAAGCTTATGCTTACACTGCGTATGCAGTGCTTGTTAGCGGGTCATATCAGGGCTATAGGGTCACCTGATATTTCAAGCTTATCAATCACATGGAAGGGAAGCATAGATAGCATGTTAAAACGCAAGATTGACATGCATTTTCCGACCGTTACATAACTGCAGTTCCATGGGTACTGAGGCGGTAACTGATTACCGAACCAACCCGCGGGTGTGGAGACGAAAGAACCTTCACTAACGTCGTGTCACCGCCACACTAGGAACCCTACTAGTTGTAACAATGGTTACAGATCCAATGATGCTCTTACCTACCCAGCGAACTTGACCTTAGTATACAATACGCCGACTACATCAGCAGTACGCAGCTACACTATTCACATGAGTGTATGGCCAACAGAAACAACACAGCACGAGAACTTTGCAGCTGTAAAGGCTTTAAAATTTCCATTTGCGAACAATTCCTCATTTATACGAAGTACTGTATTGTTTATGATTACCTCACACTGCCTTAACAATTACATGCATTTCCTAAGCGAAATCGCACACGTATCGATTCTCCAGATTGCTCGCAGTGGCACAATTACACGTATCACGTGTGGCCAGATGGGCAAGCGAGCAAGGAGGCAACCGTACAGTCCATCCGAAAGCCTTCAAAGCTTCTCTTCCAACAGGCTTCAAACGCTGCAGCCTCAACACAATCAGCCAATCCGCTTCTTATTACCACTCACTTAGATATCATCTCCCTCGTGTGGAAGTGAAACCTGCTTACGCCAGATTGGTAGCATGACAAATCCCGTATTACGTCTCCGATTGGCTGATCACCCTCGACGCCATAGAAGTGTGCTGATACAGCGATTGCGATCAAGAGATACGCGACCGACCAACCGAGCCAATCGCACAGCGAACCCGAAAGCCTGCTATCAACCTGCAGGCAGTTTTAAACAAGATGACCATCGTTCCAAAATGTGTTCTTGTTTAAAACTACCAGCACATTCTCTGCCGCACCAATGCGCACCTGTAGGAAAGCCGAGGCATTCTCTCTGAAGTCAGACCGCCCAATCGACATGACCGCAAGCGTTCATACGACTGCACACGCGCACAGCGTCACACTCGTTACTTTTCCCTTTCTGTGGCCGCCGACACGACCCCAAAGTGGACTGTGTGATAGGAAGCGGACCTATGTGGTCCAAAGTACACGAATGTTTATTCGGCTACGAGTGCGGACGTACAGGCAAACTACCAACTGAAGCGATCGATAGTACTGGTTCATCAGCCGTTTCCTTGTCGTGCTATCACTCAACAGCCTGGCGATGGGTACGATGGTCTCGTACAGAGCCATTGTGACAGCTCGTATTACACAGCGCATGAGTTGTGGCGGACCCAGCATCACCTGCATGAGCGCTTGGCCTATCGCACACGCCATAGGATAGACGGCACGCACTCAGCCTCGGCAAGAAAGAGCACGCGCTAGGCTGATTTGTTAATGCATGCTCTGCGGTTGGCCAATGCATCCGTTGAGAATTCCAGGCGGCTCTTGGTATAATAAGGTTTCTAGGGGGCCACAAAGGGACATGTTGTTAAGAGTAGGTTGCCATAACACTAGAAAAAAATCTAAAAATTGTCTGTTTTTCTGTGCACTGATCTTTGGATTTGTATTTAGTATGCATATTCGTCAAACGTTACTGTTAGCAGGCACGTCTTCATGTGGCAAAGCAAATTGCCAAATCGGACATTTGGTCTCTGGAACTTATGGACGCTCGCCGACGTATTCCGGCTGGCAGCGAATACAATGAGGCTCGCAAAAATCTCAGGGCAAAACTAAGTGCTACCCTGAAGAAGAACCGCGAAACCTGGTGGTCTCATCGTGCCTCTGAGATGGAAACAGCCGCTGCCGTTGGTAATCGTCGTAAGTTATTCCGTCTGATACGGGAAACAAGCAGCAGGAGACCTGGTGTTAGCGAGACCATACGCAAAGAGAGTGGACAGCCGATGCACAGCCTGTCAAAACGCTTGGAGCGTTGGGCCGAACACTTTGTAAAGCAATTTAACCAACCTGAGTTATCGCTTTCTTTTTCGTGCATTGAGCGCCTCTGACTGGACCGTTTCCTTGGATCCGTCCTCACGCGCAGAAGTCGAAGGTGAGATCAGGCTGTTGAAATTGCATAAGGCCGCAGGGCCAGATAAAATTCCCCCAGCTCTCTTCAAATTCGGGGGACCTGCTCTAGTAAATGATCTACACGAGTTCTTAGTAAAATTTGGGAGCAGGAGACAGTCCCGACAGACTGGAACCGCTCCGTCATTGTCCCAATTTTCAAGGGAGGCTCCCGTTTGGAATGCGGCAATCCTAGAGGGATCAGTCGGATTTCCTTTGCCTCTAAATTGCTTGCCTCTGTCATTCTTCACAGACTGACTGGCACTCGTGAAAGCCAGATTCCTGAAGAGCAAGCCGGTTTTCGTCGAAATCGGGGCTGCCTCGACCACATCTTTACTTTACGTCAATTGTTGGCGCATCGCCATTTTTATTGGCGACCCACCGTAGTCGTGTCTGTCGACATAAAAGGTGCCTTCGATTCGGTTGCTCGATGTGCCATTTGGGACTATATGCTCAGGGAAGGTGCGCACGATAGATACATAAATATTATCAAAGCGCTGTACGCGCATAGGTCGAGCAGAGTGGGGGTTTATGGCAAACTCTCGCCACCCTTCAGTATCACCAGCGGCGTGAGACAAGGATGTCCGCTGTCACCATTCCTCTTCAACTTCGCTATTGATGAAGTCATGGAAACAGCGTTCGCTGGACACGACCTAGAAGGTGTGGAGCTACTTCCTTGTGAGCGACTTCTTGAATTGGAGTATGCGGACGATATTGCCCTAATCTGTGACAGCCTCCAAACATGCCAAAGAGCACTGGACCGATTAGCACTGGCTGTCAGTCGTTTTGGACTATGCTTTGCTCCATCGAAATGCTAAGTACTTCTCCAAGATTGGCAGGGACCCAACCCTGCGCTAACGCTTGGTGGTGATCTGCTAGAAGTCGTTCAGTAATTCAAGTACCTGGGCAGCTATATTAGCACCCGTGGGATTGAAGATGAGGTTACGAACCGTATAGCAAAAGCTCGAGGTGCTTTTGCCAATCTCCGCCACCTGTGGCGCAGACGCGACATTACTCTCGCCCTGAAGGGCAGATTTTATAACCCAGCTCCTATACGGCTGCGAAACCTGGCCCATCAGGTCGACTGACATGAAGAGACTCGTCACATTCGATCATCGCTGCCTTCGCAGCTTAGCTCATGTCTGGTGGGAACACCGCGTGAGCAATGAGCGTGTTCGACGTCGCGTATTTGGTGCAGGAAGAGCGAGTGAACCGCTCTGCACCATTATATCACGCACCATGCTCCGATGGTTGTGCCACTTGTTGCGCATGCCAGCACACCGACTCCCGCGATGTGCATTGTTTGCGCGTTGTGGGTGCGGTTGGAAGAGGAGGAGGGGAGGCCAAGTGATGACTTGGTCGAGAGGAATGAAAACCCTCACTTCGAATTTGGCGTCGATTGGTGCATCCCGACTGCCTGGCTGGGGTCCTAAGGACGGTGAACACGTTTGGTTGGACACACTTGCTGATATGGCTCAGAGCCGGCATCAATGGCGTTTGTGTTGTGATTTCCTTTGTCCATCCCCCTCCTGTTTAGCATCCCTCTCCATTCATGATCTCACTTGATAGGCACAATACGAGTTTCTTTTACGGCAGCCAGCTGTTAGCTCTCCGGAACGATGTCTATCCGTTACTGGGGACTGAGCGGGCGTGCCACTGTTTGTTTTCCTTTCCTTGTCTTTTGTATTGCGGCACAATAGCTGAGGTGTTTTCCACCTCCAGCTAACATGTAATGATGATGATGTTGATGGTACTCAGATAAACCGCACAAGCTGAAGAGAAATTCATCTGACTCGCGCAGTGTCATGTGTACAAATAGAATGTGTGTACAGTAGAATGTGTAGCCAGCACCTGCTTCATGCAAGTTACCATGCTCATCGAGCTTCGTTTCACTGAGCGGCGCAATATCGATGTGGTAGCGCACCAGTTCCATCGCGACGGGTGCGGTGCGTCGTTTGGAGCGCTCACTCCAATTCCGGTCCAGTAGTGTGCGCACGTTCCAGCAGCCGATGCTGAGTGCTTTGCGCGCAGGCATACGATTGTATTGGTGGGCATTCGCACGTGAGATGGTCGTTATGCTTCGGAGGTTTGCTTGAGGGAATCCACCCGGAGGCTTTGGCTCAATAACCTGACCCACGAGGCAGTAGGGAGCAGGTCTTGCTTGAGAATATGATTGCATACAGATTGGGATCTGCTTGACAGCCGTCCCACGCAGCCTTTGAGGTACTGGAACGATTCATATATGTTTTGCGACCGGAGTAGGATACGCACCTGCGACCACTGCCAGACGCAAGTTGGTTTTGGCGGGTTGGCACCAATTTGACCAGAGGTTGCCTGGCTTGAGGCAGACAGTAGCCAACCATTAAACACTCGGAGGTGCCCTCCCACCGTCAGAGACAGTGCGTGGCGCTCGTGCTCTACGCCAATCGAGCTGTGAGCTTATAACCCGTAGACCTGTTATCGCCCATGGCTAGGTTTTACGGGAAGAGGACCAACGACCAATTCCTAATCTCCAAAGAGGATGGACTAGGATACTGGCACTGCGCCCACACCTGACAAGAGGACTACTCGAGTGCTCAGCCAAAACCTTCGATGAAATGTGCACCCGAAAGGCACCGGGTCTAGCACATAGTCAGTTCACTGACTCATGCGGACTGGTGTCCTGGATCTTAGCAGGGAGAAGGGAGTAATCCAACTCCCATCCAGCGTTCTTCACCTGGAGACTTCCAGGACACCAGCCAGTGGCACTAGAGTAGCGGAAGTGGGTAGATCAGCTGTCAGGATCTAGCCACCACCAGCCTCGGGGCACTTAGGCTCTCCCGCGATATATATATATATATATATATCAGCCAGAATTCGTTCAGAAATGCTATTTAGGCAGCTATATCAGCACCAGTTTAATGGAACTTGAAATGACATGCGGTATAGTAAACCTCGATGCACTTTTGTTAATCCTCGCCAAATGTGGTGTCGGCGTGATGCCAATTTCCTTCTTAAAGTAAATGTTTGGAACGCAGCTGTGCGGTGTGAAACTTAGTCCATCAGGCCGACAGACATGAACAGGCTAGCAACGTTCAAACATCGCTGCCTTCGCAGTTTGGCTCATATCTCGTGAGAACACTACGTACGCAATGAGCGTGTTCGGCGTCGTGTATTTGATGCAGGAAGAGGAAGTAAACCGCTCAGTACCGTTATTTCACGCACAAGACTACGATGGCTAGATCACATGTTGTCCATGCCAACACGCGATCGGCGAGTGGACGGAAGAGAAGGAGGGGAGGCCAAGCGGTAATTTGGTCGAGCGGAATGAAAACTTCGAATTTAGCGTCAGTTAATGCCTCTTGACGACCGGGCTGAGATCCCAAGCACGATGAACAAGTTTGATTGAGTATACTTCTTGACATTACTAGGAGCTGACCTCAATGCTTTCTCCCTCGAACTGCGATCGCATACCTAAAGCACAGTTGGTACTAAGCATTATATACTAGTTTATTTTTATTATTATTATTATGAAATCTTTATTGTCTGGCTTTTTCACCAATATCATCATAATATCGCATCACATTGACAGTCGTTTATCATTTTTAGTTAACGTGTAATGTTGATACTACTTTTCCCCGGATTCGCTAGCCTCAGTAAAGATCTATTAAGATGAAATTAAACTGAGCCGCCACTAGGGCTGTGACCTAATACTGACGTATATTTTACGACACTCATAAACAGAGGACTTCTTTAGAGTTTTAGAACTCATGAAATCCGTTTTACCCCGTACCATTGCTTTACCTTCATAGGGGTCGATATCGTGGCTTTCTTGTCTTTGTCATTGTATCTCACCCTGATTCATAGCAAAAACCGGTGTAGAACTAGTCTCAGTTGAAGTTGGTAATCCGATTGCTACTGATGCCTCCAAGATCTTCATACAGCGTATCTTTCCATTTGCTTCTCTTCCCCCCGACAGTTGGAATGAGTTGCAAAACTATGCCCGCAAGCGAAAGTCGAAGACATATATTTTCAAACCAGATACAGGTTGTCAGGGTCGGGGAATCTACTTGACGAAATCGGTCAAAGACATGCGACCAATGGATAACATGATTTGCCAGGTGTATCTCTCCAAGGTTAGATTGTCCCTCCGCGTTCAAGACTTGCAAATGATTCTATGTTCACCTTGCATATGGTACGATTTGACTTGCCAGGTCTGTTGGGTGTGGGATGTAATATTTACAAGCATCCCGGGCTTGAATATCTACGCAAATGTCCTGAGTGTGGTACGAACAAAACTCTCTAAAATGAGTCCCAAAAGACAATGCATCAGGGCTGTGTTGTTTGTAGTTGACTTGGTTCTTAACTACACGTAGAATATTCAATCAGCAAGTGTACAACTTCAGTACGCTCCCGTTTTAACATGGTAATGGCTATCCAGGAGATCGCCTGTTAGAACAACCATTGTCATGGAGGTTACTGTGGAGAAAATGTCACGGCTGAGTTGGGGAATTATGAAGCAGCTTATATAACTTTCAGAAACCAGCAGACGTGGTAAAACCATAGGGTTGTGGAGGTACGACAGCGTACCATGCTGCTTACTACTGCAGGCAAAGTATTTCACCCAGCAACTTCCTATACTATGCTGCATACATATGTAGATGCTTCTTGGACATGTCCATCTTCACCACCAACACTAACTACTGATGCGCTCCTATTGGATGGCACATCTTTGCTTGGCGAAACCTGCACAGATAACTCACGCCAAGCTGTCGTGTTCCGAATTATCCAAGAAGAAAGTCAAGATTCTATACTATATTTTCTCGATACATCGAAATGCAACCCTCTTGATCAGGCTTGTTCGTCGAGATGAATTAAATCGTATTTCTGTCAACAAGTTGATCGCTGGCCTGACAAGTATGCGTTCTCAAATACATCTGTTTGGTTGCGAGGGAGTTTAATGGCACCAGTTAATCGCATCCGGACTCAGTCAGACAGTCGTCACACACCCTGCAAGGCCGTTTCGTCCTTCCGGGATTCGTCATCGAGATGAAATGTTCGTACAACGCTTTTCTGGCATGTGATGACTGTCTGATTTTAGATATGATGAACTCCTACTGGTAAAATTTTTTGAACCGAGTTATATTCTAATCCTGGCTTGCCGAACAACCTCCTCGTGGTGCCAGCTGGATGGTTCGGGATTTTCCCGTTCCAGCAAATGGTTCGGCGGCAGTGTTCCAGGACGTGGTGGGTTTTCGCCTGGCAAGCGTTCTCCCTATAAAAAGCCACATATGTCCGTTTAACAACACTGTGACGTGGCGGATGTGACTCGCCACTAAATAAAGTCACTGCCACTTGCTTCATTCTGGCGAAGCATTGTATTCCAGCAACCTTATGCTGTACTTCTGGGGAGCATTGGGCCCCAGTTTGACAAAGGAACAAACAAAAGGCGTATGAACTGAGCAATCAGTCACCGGCTCCCAATGGGCGCGATTCCCTGAATTCGCTCCGCTGCCTTGCGGGCAAGCTATTCAGCCAAAGGCTCGGGGTGGTGTCCCCTAAGTCAACACCCTACTTCGGCTTGGGCAACCGGGTAGTATCTCGCCCTCTGAGAAAACCATGGACATTGTTGTGTTGTGTTTTATTTTACTGTTTCTGTACCTTCGTTTGAATCCCATGGTTTCTGATGGCATTATGTCTGCTAACAGACTTTTGCAAATATATATATTCTAATCCATATCAGTTAATGCCAGCGCGGGTTAAGTTTGTTCCATGGACCAGAAATTTAGCTCGGTTTCAAGTGATGGTAGCTCTGAGCACCTATTTTACTAACGTGGTTTGTTACGTTAAGTCTGAATTGCCGTTTTCTGTCAGTGTTATTGAGTGTCGGCCGGTGGCCGAGTGGTCTGCACGGTTGCTTTGCAACCATGAGGTCACCGGTTCGAATCCGCATAGGGGTGGGCGTCCTCGCGGTATACTCAGCCCGCGCGCGACTGGTGGTGGTTGCGCGGCAACGAAGCGCCGTTACGGCGTACAGCTGACACATTATTATTTATTTTTATTAGTGTTATTGAGTACCCTCGATGTTGAATACTGCCTCTTGAATACGTCAGGTTCTAACAATGTGATATCAACTCTCCTAGTCGGATGAACGAACGCGACTCAGAATTATTTCTTGCACAGCACGGTAACTGACAAATCTCGAAGTCTGTGGGTTCTCGGAACTTAGCCGCGAAAGATTTAATTCACGCGAGTCGAACGGGTTCATAGACCGAACGCAAAGTTTCTACGCACGATTTTCCAACCCAAGAAGAATCAAGAACAAGACAGGTCTTTTGCCACAGGCGCTTTTACTGGCCAAAGCTAAGGCGATTCTAGTGTTGTACAGTCTCATTTTTATATCACAAAACGGTGATGAAGGGGGGTTTCCCCTTGGAAGGCTTTGCTTACGCAAACCCTGGAAACAAGAAACATGGTTTTATGTAGATATGCAAAAGTCCGTAAACTGAGCAGAAATGTTGGAAGTTTGGCGAAAGTTGTCCGGAAAATAAATGTTTGGTTGGAAACGAGACTGTTTCTGGGTGCAAAGGCTAAACGAATGTAAATGTTTCACGAGTTGGAAGACTGATTGAACAGGTGCGTTTTGTCTGATCCGAGTACATGTGCACTTGTGTGAATCGGGTTTTCAGCCTTCAGTAATTTAAGCCTGTAATAATTATATGGATGTTGAGTCCCCATAAATCGACGAACGCGCAAATTCTCATTGATGAATCGCTATTTCGGCCGAAAATTAGCCCGCGAAAATAACCTAGCGCAGAAGCTTCCACGTCGTCCATTAAGTCCAGGACATTTGTTTGCCTAAACGATCTACTTACACGCTGAGCTTGTTTGTGACTTCTGTTTGCAAAAAGAAATAATGGTTCATATTCTGCTAGATAAATCAGCCAATGTCTCAGAGCCACGGCGCTGTTTGTGCAACCGTTGTTCTGCTAATGTTTGCGTCCGGTGCTACAGCCCGGGCTTGGGAAATAATAATAAAATAAATGCGTCAGCTGTACGCCGTAACGGCACTTGGCTGCCGTGCGACGACTACCAGCCGCACGCGGACTGAGTATACCGCGAGCATGCCCACCACTACGCGGATTCGAACTCGCGCAGCATGATTACGAGATAAGCTCGTTACTTCTAGGCTACTGGCTTTTGAGCTTTCGCATACTAGGTTGAGTGGTATAGAAGGTACCCTTTGAACGATGCGCTTGCCATCAGTAGTCCTCTCGCAATCTTTCGCCTACTTTAAAGCTTACAATATCTCATGGATATGTCTGAATGCAGACAAACTGGACTCGGAAAACCAAATCTGCATCATCGTGTGTATCAATACCAGAAAGTAGGGAATAACTGTAAGGACGGATTACCTATTACGGTGGACCGATCACATTGGACCCACAGGTTAGTCTGGCTATCTATACATTCTGGGTCATGATGAGGCAGGTTCATCATTTGTAAGCAGTTGTCGCGATTGCTGTCCAAAACCTTGATTCTGTCTCAAGATCTCATCATTTCGATTGCCATTGTTCCTAACTCTTGATCTCCCATTCATCTACTTCCCCGCACATACCCATCCACCCACTTTACTGCAGCCGTTCGTTATAGATGGATACAAATTTGACTTGCGCCTCTACATTCTGCTGACCTCTTGCGACCCCCTTCGGATGTTCATGTTCAAAGACGGTCTGGTGCGCTTCACCACAGTGCAATACGCCGATCCTAACAACCGGAATGTGAACAATTTGTACATGCACCTGACCAATTATGCACTGCAAAAGCACAGCAACGAGTATATTCGGGACGACGAGGAGGGTGGCACAAAGCGCCGGGTGACCACATTGAACCGATGGTTCCGAGAAAATGACTATGATTTGCAAAAGGTGAGCGTGAGCTTCATCACAGCACACCTTCTTGACTCATTTGAGGCACATTACCGCTGCGACGAGGACACCTTGGTTGGATTCTGACTTAGGTGACCTAGGACTGGTTCAAAAGCAATTGTCTGCCGCCTCCAATAGGACAACGTTATGATGTATTCATTGATGGGAAGAGGCAGTTCTACAACCGATGGAAACAGTACAGCGTGGCTGCGACACTTCACAAAGCATTTTACGATAATGGCAAAAACTGTCTGTTAGCTGTTGGCATCTTGAACAATGGACAATGATTTATCACTGCATATAAGCAAGTGCTTGACACGTTCCGTAGGATGGTTGGGGTGAATAAAATGAAATCAACATATATATGAGTCATCTACCGAGCATCTGCCGAGATAAATGCGTCGACAAATAACGCCAGTGTAAATAAATATCGAGTGTAACCATGCAGAAAGAAATACGCGGAGTGCAGTGATCGCTGATGCATTGGCGTGAGAAAAGTAAAATATGGTCGCTCACACGGACGTCACCTTCATGGGTCCATGTGACACATAAATCCTGTAGAAGTGCATGATTAACAGTCCAAAATGGCTTAGTTTAGGTAACATAATGCTGGGAGCTAAGAGTAACATACAATCGTTTTTTGAAAATGTCCAAAGTAGGGGAGGATACAACTGTGTCTGGCAGGGCATCCCAGGGTTGGCAAACCCAAAGAGAAAGTAATTCCGTCGACACTAGACGTCCATATTGTTCCCTCCATTTCAAGCAGTTAACCCTGTGCTACGTGTTTTGGTTGGGGTCGCTCAAAATTTGGTACGCTAAAATGAGATCACCTCGCAGCCTTCGGTAGCGTCCGCTGAAAATGCCCAGCAACACCAGCCTTCGGTGGTAAGCATGGTAGCGCAAGCCCATTACCTTATGTGTTGCTCTTCGTTGTGGTGCCTCTAATCCCTTTAGGTCACGCTTCAACCAAGGTGCCTAAGCTTGGATATCATATTCATCATGATGGCGCAAGTAAGAATTGTGCATCATTTGGAACATTTATGGGTCAAATCACCCGAATGCACTTCGCAGCATGCAGACGTGCTGGTTGCCTCTTCTCGCAACTACTTCAACCTGTTTTGAACAGTTGAGGTCACTCTGTACGAGCACACCAATGTCACATTTCTGGGAGCTGGTCTGCAATCCGTGTGCCTCAAGCCAATACATGTAGTCATGTCTATGGCCTAATTGCACAGTGCGCAATTTGTCTAGGTTGGATAGTAGGGCGTTTTGAACTGACCAGTTCGAGATCGTGTTAACTTCTTACCCGAAACCCCATAGTCCAGGCGCATAGCTGGCGAGATTTCACATACAATCTTCAAATATGGCTCTATTCCTCAAAGTGGACCAAGTTGTTGAAGTTCGTCTAGGTCAAGAGTTTGAAACTGATAGTCCTGCATGTGCGGTTTCATCCACTTCGTATTCAGATCGTACTATTCTGAAGGCTCTTTACCTTTTGTTGTTGTTAAGAGAGTGTCCACTGGACATACATTTTTTGTGATAATTCTTACTATCGGCTTTTGTTCCGTTGTTGCTTGTCGTTTGTTGCTTTTTGTTTGTTAAACTGCATCATATCGGTAATTTAATTGACCGGCAAACGTCGTTCATAATAGATGTCATTTCATGGCTCCATTTTCGCTAATACCGCTTTCTCGGATGTCCCAGATTGGTCCTTACTTTTATCACTTCTCATTCTCGTGTGTCATTCGCTTTATCCTATGTGGCTGGTTAGCTCCAACTTGTTTCAGCAGTTTTGCTTCAGCTACCACTGTATCCTTTTTAAGTGAAGCGGATTTCTCATGTATACACACCCATCTTCACTTGTCCTCCTTGTTCACATTGCGGCCGTGGAGTGCGAAATGTTCGCAGTGACACAACAGTTGTCAAACAGTTAAGATGTTCTGGTAATGAATTTCCAACGGTCTTGAAACTTTTGAATGAATTACAGAACTTGTGCCTGATACACACAAGTATGTCGCGTGTGATCTGCTCACGCCAAAAGACTTGCCTTTTCTATCTGGCTAGTGGTGAATGCCGTACCATACATTTGAAGAGAAGATACTGAAGTGATGGGACGAATGTTTATCGCTCAGATGTTTAGTAGTCCCATGCTTTGGGCCAAAATGCGACACCATTACCATTCCTGGATCAAACGAGATGAATCCGCACGGTGAATTAAATAACGGCGCCGCGGGTGTGGTGAGTACGGGTCAGGCAAACAAATTTAACATGCTATAGGTAGAAATTCGTCACATCTAGACTCACTCAGACAGCCGTCACAAGCCTGGAAAAGCACTGTACGCGGGTTTTGTCCTTTCGGAAATCGTCAGCAGTACGCATTCCATCGGACCCTGGTAGGGCTCGAACCCGCAACTCCACTGTTGCCAGTCCGTAGTTGAGACCACTGAGCTAAGGGGGACGGTAACGACCATCGTGAATAAGTTACTACATGCGATATAGCGCCGATCACTATCCACTGAGAGGCGTTATATCACATCTAGTAACTTATTCACGATGGCCGTTGCCGTCCCCTTTAGCTCAGTGGTCTCAACTACGGACTGGCAACAGTCGAGTTGCGGGTTCGAGCCCTACCAGGGTCCGATGGAATGCGCACTGCTGACGATTCCCGAAAAGATGAAACGCGCGTACAGTGCTTTTCTGGGCGTGTGACGGCTGTCTGAGTGAGTCTAGATGTGACGAATTTCTACCTATACCATTCAGCCCCCTACTACTCCTATGTAATCGGTACGCAGACCAAACTGCTTATAATGCCATAACTTAATTGGCGGCTTAGGTTTGGTAACCTCGTTGCTTGATGAGAAGGGCTACCCTGTCCTCTGCACGACAGTAACATGTAAGTCAGTGGATAGTGAGCGGCGCTATATCACATCTAGTAACTTATTCACGATGGTCGTTGCTGTCCCCCGTAGCTCAGTGGTCTCAACCACGGACTGGCAACAGTCGAGTTGCGGTTTCGAGCCCTGCCAAGGGTCCGATGGAATGCGCACTGCTGATGATTCCCGAAAGGATGAAACGCGCGTACAGTGCTTTTCCGGGCTTGTGGCGGCTGTCTGAGTGAGCCTAGATGTGATGAAATTCTACCTATACCATACAACTCCCCCTACTACTCTTCTGTAATCAGTACACAGAACAAACTGCTTATAATGCCATAAGATAATTGGCGGCTTAAGTTTGTTAAGCTCGTCGCTTGGTGAGTGGGCTACCCTGTCCTCTGCACGGCAGTAACATGTAAGTCAGTGGATAGTGAGCGGCGCTATATCACATCTAGTAACTTATTCACGATGGTCGTTGCTGTCCCCCGTAGCTCAGTGGTCTCAACCACGGACTGGCAACAGTCGAGTTGCGGTTTCGAGCCCTGCCAAGGGTCCGATGGAATGCGCACTGCTGATGATTCCCGAAAGGATGAAACGCGCGTACAGTGCTTTTCCGGGCTTGTGGCGGCTGTCTGAGTGAGCCTAGATGTGATGAAATTCTACCTATACCATACAACTCCCCCTACTACTCTTCTGTAATCAGTACACAGAACAAACTGCTTATAATGCCATAAGATAATTGGCGGCTTAAGTTTGTTAAGCTCGTCGCTTGGTGAGGGGGCTACCCTGTCCTCTGCACGGCAGTAACGTGTAAGTCAGTGGATAGTGAGCGGCGCTATA
Source organism: Dicrocoelium dendriticum (assembly GCA_944474145.2). Taxonomy (NCBI): domain Eukaryota; kingdom Metazoa; phylum Platyhelminthes; class Trematoda; order Plagiorchiida; family Dicrocoeliidae; genus Dicrocoelium; species Dicrocoelium dendriticum. Next base: position 45,135,662 of record OX104059.1, on the reverse strand, counting down.
TCACATCTAGTAACTTATTCACGATGGTCGTTGCTGTCCCCCGTAGCTCAGTGGTCTCAACCACGGACTGGCAACAGTCGAGTTGCGGTTTCGAGCCCTGCCAAGGGTCCGATGGAATGCGCACTGCTGATGATTCCCGAAAGGATGAAACGCGCGTACAGTGCTTTTCTGGGCGTGTGACGGCTGTCTGAGTGAGTCTAGATGTGACAAATTTCTACCCATACCATTCAACTCCTCCCACTACTCCTATGAAATTTAACATGCGCTTTAGCATTCTGAATCAAACACCTAGATGCACAAAAAGAAGGGGATGATTTGTTTGGTATTTTACATAACACAGACAAACCGAAGGAGAACCTCAAGACCGCTACGCAAGGTACTGCTGCCATATTGCCTAGTGAGGCCCGGCTTCGGATCGAAACATTCTCCCCCGCGCGGTGCAGGGCTGTAGTATTGTGTATCGTTACTTACGGTATTTGAAAATGGTTGAAGCACAACTGTTATTTTATTCAACCAGTTTAGAAAGATCTTCAAATTTCCCGAATGGAATTCCTAATAGATGCATTCTATCCAACACTGTCCGGGTAACCGCGGGCGATCGTACTTCGCAGAGAACTCGCTCTCCTTGGTTCACTCAAGGTTGCCTTCTTAGTTTCCAACCATCACCATGTGATATTGCAGTGCAATGGAATTGACGAGGTTCTACGGCAGTTCACGATAAAGCGTGGATTAAGGAAGTCAGAGAACTGAAAGTAGAATAAGTTATGAAGGAAACGCAACCGATAGGCAAATTCGGGCGAGAGTGATGGTCGGGTAAACAGTAACCAGGTGAAACGGGTTGAACTGTCCTCGAGAAGCGAAACCGATCGGTTCAGTGAGTGTCAGCGTGACACACGATGTTTACACAGTACAAAGTGGAAACGTCGCTCACCACAAGGATATTCATCGCGTTGGGTCGAGACACATGCGCAGACAGGTCAAATGTCACAGATGGCTTACAGGTTTTCTTTCCCACTGGTGACACGTGGCAGCGTAGTGGTTTGCCTTGCCCGCCCCCACTACATGGTGCGATGACAACTTAGAAACTCGAAGGGCTGGTCACAATACTTCACGGACCGGATGGCTGTCGCACAGCCATCACGTGCGCACCTGAGATGGCTCAGCAAGACTGCCAGTGCGCGAGTGGAACTGTGTGCCAACATGTTGCGGATTTGGTAGCGCAGGAGATTAGTGTCCCGAAAGATTTTGGGTCGAAGTCGGTTTGACTTTCGCTCTTGGAGAATTACGCAATGCATAAGATTCATTCCTTATAAGGCAGAGATGATGCGGCCCCACCAAACAACCAATCTGAGGGGTAATGTAAACGCGACATGCGCAGTCTTGGAGTCTGCTTGATTAGTATGGTATGAGACATCAAAGTTTTCGTACAGGATATGTGCAGCTTTCACAGAGAAAGCGCTTAATGAAACAGATGCTGCAGAATGTGTAGACATAATCGAAACTCATAACTTAATTGACCTTCGTCGCAAATCATATGTTGTGTCGGCACCCCGCGACTGCTCCCACCCTCTAACGGTAGTGCGACCACGAATGGCCAGGGACAAAGGTTCAAGGGTTCTTTTACGTAGGGAAACCACTTCTTTATATAGCATGTCGCACAAGCGTGAAAGCCAACCAGAGTACGGAAAGCATGCGGACAAGTAAAGCCAATAAAAACTGGGTAAATGAGAAAGCACTCAGGTGCACACAAAGAATGGAAAGTGAGAGTGTTAGCGTCAGAGTAAGGCTGCAAGCTGAAGGCAAAAATAACGACTCCAAATAGCTAATAGGGATAGCGAAATGATACGTGAAGTCAAACATAGTGGACTGCCAAAGCAAAACTAAGTTCTGCAGTAATGAACGGTTACACAAGCATACCTGTAGTTTTGTTACTCCTCTAACATCGTATAATTAAATCATCGCATAATCTTGCAATCTACCGCGCACGTGAAAACATCAAATATGTGTAGGCGAAACAGGCTAGCAACATCAACGTGGTGTGATCATGTGCAATCGCCCTATGGGGAAATCCCGAAATACCACCCGGAACTCAGATACCGTGAAAGTTTTATCGGTGAAACTGAACGCCGCGTTGTTCATTTACTTGGTGGGCAGCAGATGAATAGGCGATAACGAAAAGGGTTGGTTGGAGCATCCTATATTCAAGGGTACATCGTGTCAGCGGTACGCAGTGACTGCTAGGGAACTGAGCAGCTACTTACCGTGGCACCCAAAGCCTCCTGTGTATTTGTACAAGCACAGAGTCCTCCAAACACCGTGTTAAACCTTTGATAAGACACCTTTGCAGTTGATCTTGTCTCCGTTCCTTTAGCTTCTTCCTCGCATCCAAGTGCACTGTGATGAATTACCAGTCACCATCCTCACGCCAAAAGAGTCCTGTGTCAGGCACAGTATTGTGGGATCTAGAAGAGCTACTCTGGCATCTGTGTGATGACACGCTCTGAATAAAGTGGCCTCCAATTTATTGGTTGGGGTCCTGCTTTATTCACTCTGCGGGTGTCGCCTTCTGCCGAATGGGGCACTTATGGCGCCGCTATGACATCCGTCTCTCCATCGAATGTGTTTATTGTGTGACCTAGCCTGTTCGTACGAATGACCTGTACCGACTGCCTGTCTTCGAGCACGGTTGCTTGCGATCCATTGCTCGTGTGGGGTGGCTGAGCCACATAACAAATATGGAAGTTAGACAGCGTGTCTTAGTTGGAGGCGGCCACTACTTCGAAGAGCTAGACTCGCGGCGTCAATTGCGGTGACTTGTTCACGTATTGCACATGCCCGTTCAGTGTCTTCCGCGTCGTGTATTGTTCGCGGTTGCTGAACAAGGGTGGAGAGGGCGACATAGTGAACAACTTATAATTTACTGAAACAGCATGGAAAAGCTGATAAAACAGTTGGCCTCGGTTGGTTTTCCTCGACTCCCTGGATAGGGTTCCACAGATGCTGACTGTACATCTGGTTAGAGACCCAGCCTGTCATGACTCAGAAAGGAAATCAGTGGCGGTCTTGTAACTTTGCTTTCTGCGGTGACCTCTTTTCTCCCGTACTAAACAAAAACTCAAAAACGGTGTGTGGGAACTTGAACAATTAAAAATTGTCTATTTGCTTCTTACTCTTATTACAAACTTTTATATGTAACCACGCTCCCGGGAGCGGAATATTGCATCATATATATATATATATATATATATATATATATATATATATAGATTATGTTAAGGACTACTCTGTCTTTTCAATATAAGACTTGTGCCATGTGATTCATCCAACTACCGTGATTTCCCTGTCTGTTTTAGATTTGGGCGGACATTGATGACGTAATCATCAAAACAGTGTTGTCTGGTTACGCTGTTCTTCGTCACAATTACCGTACCTGCTTTCCCAACCATGTGCAGACGTCAGCGTGTTTTGAAATTTTGGGATTCGACATTATGCTGGACCATAAGCTGAAGCCATACATACTAGAGGTAAGGCCACTATCAGTTGGATTTGGCACTTAATCTTTTGTTTATTATATGCTACTGGGTTGCAGGCACAGTAGCTGAGGTGTTTCCTACCTCTAGCTAACGTGTATGATGATGATGATGATGATGATGATGATGATGATGATGATGATGATGATGATGAGGAGGAGGAGGATGATGATGATGATGATGGGTTGCAGGCACACTTTACGATCCCATTCACTGATCTGATGTCCCCAGTCGTCGAACACCGTTTGTCTTACCACTTGCTCTTTTGAATAAACCTTACGTAACCCTATTGATCGTCCATAGAACGGACACATAGAGATTGATAAAACAATTTATGTTACCCATAAACTCCATTGGTGAACTCTTAGTTGAGTGAGAAATATCGACCATATACTGTGCGTCAACTCTAGGACTAAGCATACGTAGTTTGATGAAACAATGATGACGCCTTAGTGAAACACTTCCTAACTAAAACTGATTAAGCAGTTACTTAACCATTATAGTTCCTCTGTTAGTAAAAACAGTTTTGATAGTGGCATTCATCTCATTTACACTACAGGCGCACTTCTTGCATTATGGTTGATCTCGTGAGTCACCACCGGCCTCGTTATTCCCACTTCCGGTAAAAAAAAGTGCTGGGAGCTAACAGCGACATCCAATTATTACTTGAAAATACCCAAACTAGAGGAGGATACAGCTTAGTTTTGGAGAGAGTTCCAAGGTAGGCAAATTCGAAGGGACACTCTAGACGTCTGTATCGTTCATTCAGTTTCAGAGAGTTACCTCTGAGGTTGATATCGTGGCTAAGTTTCAGCAAATGGCGGTATACTTGGTTGGGTTCACACAATATTTGGTACCCTAGTATGAGATGGCCGTATAGCTTTCGATAGCGTCCGCTGAAAACCCAGTAACTTCAGCTTTTTGCTGGTAAGAGTAATTGGGCAGGATCTAGAGATCCTTCATTGCCCTGCACCTCTAGGTCGCGTTTCAACCAAGGTGCCTAAGTTTGGATATCATATTCATCGTGATGGCGCATTTAAGAATTGTGCATCATTTGGAACATTTATGGGTCAAATCACCCGAATGCACTTCGCAGCATACAGACATGCTGGTTGCCTCTTTTCGCAGCGACCTCAGCCTGTTTTGAACAGTTGAGGTCACTCTGTACGAGCACATCAATGTCACATTCCTTGGAGCTGGTCTGCAATCCCTGTGTCTCAAGCCAATACGTGTAGTCATGTCTTTGGCGTAACTGAACAGCGCGACATTGTCTGCAGTCAATGCTAGGGTATTCTGAAATAACCAGTTTATAATCATGTTAAGACCGCACTAGAGACCTTTGTAGTCGTCTGGTCCTATGATCATTCGCCTTATCTTGATACCATCTGCGAAAAATACAAAATCGAAAGCAATTCTAGCAAACAAGCTCATTTTCGGTGATTAATCGTCAGATCAAAAACAAAAAAGTTAACTAGTTAAGATGAAAAAGGGTGGATTGTGTAGCTAGATAGTGGAGGTGTCGAAATGCCCACAATGAGTGGGAGCGGTTCACACGGCACTTGTCCGTGCGACAGCTGGACATGTTTGAGCCAAGACTTGAACAAATTGTTTGTGCACACACAGTGGTGGGTTGTTGAGACGAATCGCGATCGCTTCCGCCCATGCAAGGATTCTGCGCCTGGTAAGCTTCTAATGGACACCCCTCACAAGACAGATCGGGCGAAAGGTATTGTTGATAACGACAGGGTGATTAGTCTGGACTGGGTGTGCAACATTTGCAGTGGTGCACGCCTTGTTCAATCCTCGGCTTAACCACGCTGGATGAGGCTCGCGAACGCGTTCGGACAAGCGTCTCATGGTGCGACCTATATGGCTTGTCCCAGGAACAGGTAAATTGATACACACAAAAAGAGGTGATATCCACTGACAGTTTATCCTTCAGCTAGAGGTGTAACATGAGCGTGAAAATGAAGATAATACGTAATTTTGCTTCCCCGTAGGTGTTAATGACGGCCGTTCTTAATCGTTTGCTAAGGTATTCTGCATTATTATCTCTTTTGAATGGCAACGATAAATATGTATGTTTCTTACCTACTGTGGGTGCTTTGGCGATCGCACAGTCAGTTCGCATGTTCCTTTCAATGGAGGCCTCAGGATAGCCATTAGTAAGAAACGCTTTTCTTATAGCGCGCACTGCCTCAATCGTGTCGTTGAAGCGTTTATCTGCACGCGTTCGCGATCCTCATCCAGCGTGGCTAAGCCGAGGATTGAACAAGACGTACACCACTGCAAATGTTGCACACCCAGTCCAGTCTAATCACTCTGTCGTTATCAACAATACCTTTCGCCCGATCTGTCGTGTGAGGGGTATCCATTAGAAGCTTACCAGGCGCAGAATCCTTGCATGGGCGGAAGCGATCGCGATTCGTCTCAACAACCCACCACTGTGTGTGCACAAACAATTTGTTCAAGTCTTGGCTCAAACATGTCCAGCTGTCGCACGGACAGGTGCCGTGTGAATCACTCCCACTCATTGTGAGCATTTCGACACCTCCATTTTCTAGCTGCTCAATCCACTCTCGCTTAGCTTAACTATTTAATTGTGTTGTCTTTGGTTTGACAATTAATTGCCGAAAACGAGTTTGTTTGCTAGACCGTCTTTTCATGATTGAAATGGGGATTATTCACCATTTGCAATTAGAAGCAATTTTTCTGGCTTGATCTTTTGTGGAAACCTGGACTAGACGAGGCCTTAGCATTAAGCCTTGTGGTATACCGCACTCCAATTCAATTCCATCGGACAGATTTTTCCATACTCTCATCTCCAACCGATGTTCGCGCAGAAAATTGTTTATCCAACGCAGGAATGGATCGCCATTGCCGTAGTTCCGGAGCTTATCTAAGAAGAATTCGATGGTCTTCATAGGTTCATCCATTATGCACGTTAACTGCAGGTGGAAAACACCTCAACCATTGCGCCGTAATACAAAAGACAAGAAGAAGAAAATTCAGTGGCATGCCGGCTGAGCCCCCAGTAACGGATGGACATCGTTCCGGAGAGTTACCAGCCGGCTATCGTGCCGTAAAAGGATTTATATTATGCCTAACGGATGAGATCGTGATTGGAGGGGGATGGACCAAGAAACTCACAACACAAACGCCATTGGGGCCGGCTCTTCGCCATATCAGCAAGTGCGTCCAACCAAACGTGTTCATCGTCCTTAGGACCCCAGCCAAGCAGTCGGGATGCACCAACTGACGCCAACTTCGAAGTGAGGGTTTTCATTCATCTCGACTGATACAGACGTTGAGCGCGTCAAGGTCATGGTACACTACCTAGCCTGTGCAGCTGCATTGTGCGCGCTAGTGCGTGAGCGTCCAGCTCCCGACTAACCAGCGATGCTTATTGATTGGTTCAAAAGCGAGTGCGTAGCTAAAGCATGTGAACTGCGTAAAACTAAACCGTTGATCTTGTACCCAGTGTGGACTGCCGATGTCCTATTGCCATTGCTTCTACTAACCTTCCATTTGCAATACTGTTGTTCTGCTTTCGGTTGAGTGTAACAATTTGGCGACGGAGGTTATTCTGATTGCTCATCGCAAATTCAATAACGGCACCCCAACCCTTTTGGAATTCTTCTACTGAGAGGCCTACTGCGCAACAATGGTTGCAGTGGAAAACTACATTTACTAACTACGTTGATTTGCTTTTGCTCCTTGGCAGAAATTGCATGATTGATGATGCAGCGAAAATTAAATTATTACGCCACCATCTCGGCATCGAGGGCCAGCGACATTTCGACAGTTTACAATTACATACGAAGCGAGACCTAAAAACTGTGTTCTATTCCCTGGACCGAATATGGAGGGAAAAGCCTCATGTGTTTACTGCTCGGTATAAATTCAGCACCATGCGATAACAGCCAAATGAGACTGCAAATGAGTTTATCTCTCGTCTCCTTACTGCTCTCCTTGACCACGCCTATGATCAGATCCTTTCAGCCCAGTTCGCAGAAGCGATGCTGTTGCAGGCATTAATCGTGGGTGTTTTCGATGAGAAGGCACGATAACGTCTGCTTTCCGAAGATGAAACGCTATTGACGTGGGAAAATGCATGTGATATAGCCCGACAGCGTGCCAACCTCGTCCAGGAACTAGCCACATTTCCCTCTTCAAATCAATCAATCTCACGTGACGTAAACAAGGTCTACCAGACTAACCGTGGACATGCCTTACCTCGCCCCGCACGGCGCAAGGAATTCCGTTGTTACCGTTGCGGTGAGAATCACTTGTCCCCAACTGACTGTCCGCACATTCATTCACTATGCAGATTTTGTGGAAAAATGGGTCATATTCAGAAAGTGTATCTCTCCAAGCGGAAATAACTCGTCCAGGAACAATCTAAGGCTACGAACTGCATTACCGATGAGTTGCACCAGCATTCGATTAACACCACAACCGTTTTTAATCGCACCATTACAGCAGAAAAACCGTTTGTCGTATCCGTCCAAGTGAACGAACAACCGGTAGAGTTTGAAATTGATACCGGTTCCGCAGTCACTTTGATCCGATCAGACGCCTTATCCCAACTTCCAAAGCTGTGTCCACTGAACATGCAGTTGCGATCGTACACGGGACAGATGGTGAATGTGCTTGGTACCTTCAATGCACGCATTTTTTACCGTAATTCAACGAGTCATATGTGTGTGTACGTTTCTGGAGGACTGGGTCCGAACATCCTGGGCCGCGATGGAATTAAGCGCCCTCCTGGCATAATGTCGAACGTCAACCTGGGAAAAGACAATCCACAGTTATCCGAGATTTCGCAGAAGCATGCAGTCTTATTTGATCAGTCGAGATCAGGACTTTTAAAGAATTACAGTGCACACCTGGTATTGAAACCACAGACAAAACCGCGGTTCTGGAAAGCTCGCACTGTTCCCTATGCCCTCCGTGATATGGTCGAAAGTGAACTGCGCCGACTCCAGTTGTAAGGTACCGTTGAACCCGTCCAGTATTCGGACTGGACAGCCCCCATTGTGCCAGTATTGAAGAGCGATGATACGATAAGAATTTGCGGGGATTACAAGGTAACGATAAACCAAGCGTTAGAATTAGACCGATATCCGCTACCAAAGACTGAAGACATTTAGGCTTCCCTTTCCTGTGGTGATCTATTTACAAAACTAGATCCGAGTCATGCCTACCAACAAATTGAACTCGATGAGGAATCATGCACGTACACCACCATTAGTACTCATCTCGGATTATTCCGCTATATACGCCTGCCTTTTGGAATAAGCTCAGCTCCATCTATTTTTCAACGTATTATTGACTCACTCGTGAAAGATATAGCAAACACATGTGCGTACTTAGATGGCATTTTAATTACTGGACGAACTACCGCCGAGCACTTACATACACTGTACGTCGTCCTGAAGCGCTTACCGGATGCCGGTTTGGTTCTAAAAAGAGAAAAGTGTGAGTTCCTTGTTCCGAGTGTACAATATCTTGGCTATCGGTTGTCACGTGAAGGATTGTGCCCACGGGAAGAAAATACAAAGGCGCTACTTGAGGCGCCAGCACCCAAAATTGTTCATGAATTGCGGTCGTTCCTCGGTGTTGTCACTCAGTTTTCCAGGTTTATACCATCGGCAGCAACTCATCTACATCTGCTTCACCAGCTGCTACGTAAAAACCATAGTTGGAATTGGAACAATACTCATGAAAATGCATTCAAAGCGGTCAAGAAGCTCTTAGCATCTACAGATGTTCTTGTGCATTATGGTCCGCAGAAGCCTATTGTTCTTCCTTGTGACGCCTCACTTTACGGTCTCGGAGCTGTTTCAATGCACCAATTGCCGAATGGCTCTCAACGTCCCATTGCTTATGCTTCAAGTACTCTGACATCAGCGGAACGGAACTACTCTCAACTTGATCGAGAAGCAGCCGCTGTCATCTTCGGCACCACTCGATTTCACCAATATTTACTCGGGCGATCTTTCGTGATCCATACGGATCATAAACCTCTTGTTTTCCTCCTCGGCCACGAGAAAGGTATTCAAAAGTGGCTTCACCTAGAATGGTACGTTGGTCGCTTATTCTTTCTGCGTATACATACGAAATTCAGTACGTTCCAGGCAAACAGAATACCACCGCTGATGTTCTCGGCCGGCTACCCTTACCAGAGACACCATCGAAAAAATTATCCCACAAGAGCTCGTAAACCTAGTCTAGCATTTTTATGATTCCCCAGTCACATGTACAGACATACGTCAGGAAACTGACAGAAACTCCGTTCTATCGTTGGCCAAACGCTATGTCCAGGTTGCGTGGCCGGACAACACCCCAAAGAACTCATGCCCTTCCGTAACAGAATGTCTGAACTCAGCCTCCAGAATAGATGCTTGCTGTGGGGCGCACGAGTTATTGTCCCCAAGAAATTTCGGTCACGTATCCTTGACGAAATATACATGATGCGCATCCAGGTGTCGCAAAGACGAAGTCGTTAGCGCGATTTTATGTGTGGTGGCCTGAATTATACCGTGATATTGTGGCGAAGGTTGGAAGTTGCAGACCTTGCCAGGAGACCCGAAACTCCGCTCCTCATGCGCCAATGCAGTCTTGTAAGTGGCAAGAAACACCCTGGAAACAAATCTACGTAGACTATTTCGGTCCCTACGATGGTCGGATGATTTTGTTACTCATCGATGCCCATTCTAAATGGACTGATGCCCATATTATTGTTTCAGCAAATTCAGCTGGTACTAGAGAAACTACGCACAACGTTCACAACATTTGGCCTTCCCGAGACATTAGTATCTGACAATGGACCAGCATTCGCCAGTGTTGAGTTTTCTACCTTCCTCAACTCGAACGGCACTAAACACATAACAACTGCACCCTATCATCCTTCTTCTAATGGGTTGGCGGAGAGAGCCGTACAAACAGTGAAGAAACTGATAATAACACAACCAAATGCTCCGCTGCGTGTGCGTTTGGATCGTTCCTTGTTCGCATATCGAAACATGCCAAACGAGACCACAGGTAGAAGCCCCTCAGAGTTAGTGTTTAGTCGTCGACTGCGTACACGATTGGATTTATTGCATGGATCTATCGAACCACAAGTTTCGGAAAAACAACAACGAGTGAGAGAGCATTTTGCTACTTGTAGCAGAGACAAGCATGTGACAGATTCAGATCCCATCTACATCCGCTTACCTACAGGCTCGGGGTGGGAGTCAGCCGTCGTTAAAACAACTAACGGACAGATAATAGAAGCAGAGACTGATGATGGCAGGATCGTTCGACGCCATTTAGATCATGTGCGACCGAGATTGTCCGACACAGAAACAGTTGCCGAGACAGAGCAGCCAGCTCAAGCATCGAAAGACATGCACGTGCGTGACGCCGAACCGGTAGCTGAGTCACAATTGCGGTGCTCTGAGCGCCGACGCCGACCAGTCGATCGTTTCCAAGCTGGGAGAAGTGATACAGACGTTGAGCGCGTCAAGGTCATGGTACACTACCTAGCCTGTGGAGCTGCATTGTGCGCGCTAATGCGTGAGCGTCCAGCTCCCGACTAACCAGCGATGCTTATTGATTGGTTCAAAAGCGAGTGCGTAGCAAAAGCATGTGAACTGCGTAAAACTAAATCGTTGATCTTGTACCCAGTGTGGACTGCCGATGTCCTATTGCCATTGCTTCTACTAACCTTCCATTTGCAATAATGTTGTTCTGATTTCGGTTGTTTGTAACATCGACCAAGTCATCGCTTGGTCTCCCCTCCTTTTCTTCCAACCGCGCCCTCGGTAAGCAAACCATTCACGTCGCGGGAGTTTGTGTACTGGCATCCATCGGCGCCTGGTGGGGGCTATGATGGTGCTGAGCGGTTCACTCGCTCTTCCTGCACCAAATACCGGAAGCCGAAGACGCTCATTGCTCACGCATTGCTCCCACCAGACATGAGCTAAGCTGCGAAGGCAGCGATAATCGAATGTGACCAGCCTTTTTATATTTGTCGACGTGATGGACCAGGTTTCACAACCGTACAGGAGTGTTGAACAGCCGGCTGCGTCATATAATCTGCCCTTCAGGGCAAGAGTAATGTCTCGTCTGCGTCGCAGCTGGCGGAGATTGCCCGGAGATTGGTCGCGCTTTTGCTATCCGGTTCGTAACCCCATCTTCGATCGCACGGGCGCTAATATAGCTGTCCGAACGATTTCTAATTGATCATCACAAAGCGTTAGCACAGGGGTGGGTCCCTGCCAAGCTTGGAGAAGCACTTTGCATTTCGGTGGGGCAAAGCATAACCTAAAACGATAGACAACCAGTGCCAATCGGCCCAGTGTTACTTAGCATGTTTGGGATCTGTCACAGAATAGGACAATATCGTCCGGGTACTCCAATTCAAGGTCGCTCACCAAGAAGTAGCTGCACACGTTCTAGGCCGTGTCCAGCGAATGCTGATTCCATGCCTTCTTCAACTACGAAGTTAAATAGAAAAGGTAACAGCGGGCAACCTCGTCTCACAGCGCTGGTGATACTGCAAGGTGGCGTCAGTTTGCCATTCACTCTGCCCGAACTATGCGAGTACAGGGCTTTGATAATGTTTACGTATTTATCAGGCACACCTTTCCTCAGCACATCAATTGATTGAGTCGAAGGCATCTTTTATGTCAAACAACACGACAACGGTGGGTCGCCAATAAACATGGCTGTGCTTCAACAATTGACGCAAAGTGTTGATGTGGTCGATGCAGCCCCGGCCTCGACGAAACCCGACTTGCACTTCACCATTCTGGCTTTCACGGGTGTCAGCCAGTCTGTGGAGAATGACAGAGGCAAGCAATTTAGGGGCAATTGAGATCAGACTGATCGCTTTATGATTGCAGCATTCCGAACGGGAGTTTCCCTTGCAAATTGGGACTATGACGGAACGGCTCCAGTATGTCAGGACAGTCTCCTGCTCCCAAAGTTGCACTAGCAATTTGTGTAAAGGATATACTAGAGCAGGTCCCCCCGAATTTGAAGAGGGCTGGGGGAATTCTATCTGGCTCTGCGGCCTTATGCCATTTCAACAGCCTGATCTCACCTTCGATTTCTTCGCGTGAGGACGGATCCAAGGAAACGGCCCACAGAGAATGGCACTCAATGCCCGAAAAAGAAAGCGATAACGCAGGTTGGTTAAATCGCCTTGCAAAGTGTTCGGCCCAACGCTCCAAGCGTTTTGACAGGCTGTGGATCGGCTGCCCACTCACGTCGCGTATGGTCGCGCTAACAGCAGGTCTCCTGCTGCCTGTTTCCCGTATCAGATGGAATAACTTACAATGATTACCAACGGCGGCATCTGTTTCCATTTCCGATGCACGATGAGGCCACCAGGCTTCGCGGTCTTTCTTCACGCTAGCACACAGTTTTGCCTTGAGATTTTTGCGAGCCTCATTGTATTCGTTTCCATCCGGAATAAGTCGGCGAGCATCCATAAGTTCCAGAGACCTTTTAGAGACCCAATGTTTAGGTTGGCAGTTTGATTTGCCATATGAAGACATGCCTGCTAATAGTAACGTTTGCCGAATATGCGACCAGTGATCTTCGACGGTGTTCAGTCGATGCTTACTCAGCCCTGATGTCAGCGCACTTTGATACACATTCAGAACACCTGGCTTCGCCAGCTGGCTGGTGTCAATCCGTTCACATCGACGTTGCGGACGTCCACCGAAACGCACGCGGTCAGCGCAGACAAGTGCGTAGTCAGAGTCCACGCTCGTGCTCTAAATCGGGCGACAGTTTTTGGACACAGCCTCTCCAGTGGTAACTGATCGCGATATGATCGATTTTCGTCCATGGCTGGTGCGAAGCTGGTGGGCGCCAAATCACGCTTCTGCGGGTACTGTGTCGAAAGTTTGTGTTTGCGAGAAAGAGACGAGCATCTTCACGCAGCTGTAGCAATGGCTCACCGTTGTGATTACGGGAGTCTACACCAGCCTACACCTGCCCAGATGAACCTCATCAGAGGACAATTTTCCGACTTGCGCGTTTTGATCGCTAGCCAACATCACAGTATCCGTGCTTCTTCTGTAATGAAGATCGTGAAGTTGCTGATAGAAATCCTCTTTCACAGTAGGGGCGTAGGCCGCAATGACAAACAGGCACCGTTTGTTCCCGCGCGACTTCGTAGCATGGAAAGAACCAGCTAATCAAACGTCGCACATCCGACGTTTGACTGGAATCCAATCGATCAGGGCAGCTTCAGCCCGGGGACTCAAAACAATGCCAACGCCAGGTTGACTGGTATTTGATGCTGCATCATTGCAAAAGAAGCGCAATGAGAATGTGGCGCCTGTGTCGCATTTTGGGGATCGCAGAGTAAGCAAGGAGTTCGAATCTTGCAGGAGAGTTTCTGATAAACAGCAAATATCGTTCGATAGGGTCTGTAGTGTGCGGGCAAGTGCTGCCTGTTGGCCAATCTGTAGCAAAGTACGCACGTTGAGGAATGCCAGTCTTAGCGAGACGCGAGGATTCCAAAGAGGAACGGATAAACTGGGCTCGTCTGCTTGGTTGAACATGGACTTGTCGACTGGATTGGAGCGACACCCTGCGATTGTGTGTGAGTTGAAACCAGAAGACAAGCGACTATTGCAGCTAGGTGGGGTAGGGCCAAGGATTCGGAGGTTGAAAATTGGGGGGATAAAACTAAAGTTGTAACGGAACGATAAAGATGAAAAAGTGCAGGAAGGAGGATAAGAAGACTGGAAGGCATGAGCAGTAGCATCCATACCCCTATCCACCCTGTTCGCTGCAGCAGATAGGGTACCGTTGATTATCCACTGCGACGGCCAGAAGTAAGGTTCATCATATTGCGTGGGCAGAATGCTGTCAGGTTGCCCAGGCCTAGACTGGGGAACGATTAGGGTTCACAACCAAAGCCTTTGGTTCAAAATCCTTACCGCAAGCCAGCGGGGTTTTGGCATTGGACTACAGAGAGCCTGTTTTATGGAGTAAGTAGCACCCTCACTCCAACCCCAACCTGGAGAGCCAGGAGACTGAGTTTGACTGGCCTCCAACCACTGACCATTCTGGTATGAGTGGCTCTGAGGGTGCAAAAATCACCACCCAGCATCGGCTCTTGCCCCATCGATAACTGCTTCAGTCCAGCTATTGCGTGTAACTGTAAGATTTGGTTTGGCGGAAACCATTTTACTCCAGGGCCATTTTGCGATGGTTTTCCAGATACTTAATCTGCGCATCTGCGAGAGTTGATTCTATAAGTTTGGAAAGCACATGAAGCTGCGTTATTGGCCGGTAATTGGTAGGGTATGATGAACCATGAACTTCACACTGGTGGAATTTGTTTCTCCTCTAGACAGCGCTATAAAACGGCCAATCGTTCTGCTAGATCACTGGTCACTGCTTGGATAGCCATCTGCCAAATGTTGTCGACTTCAGAAGAACTGTGGATACGCAGGAATAACAACTTCTTCAACATAGCTTTTGCAGTGGATAAACCTGAAGAAGGGTGACATGATGCCTACCAGCATTGAACTAATCGTGGACCTAAATTGGTCAAATTGCAATTAGCTACTGCTGAACAGGCTGGGAGCAAAACTATCTCCCGATTTGGAGCACATGTGTGGACACTGACCTAGCACTTGTATACTCTGATGTGAGATTGGGGGGACGTCCTGGACGACGCATATACACCCGCCAACTGGCGATGTTAGATGTTTTGAATGCGTATCGAAGTAAGCTGACCTTCAGATTGAGCAAAAGCCCACTGAATGCAGTTTAAGGTCACCGGTCGCATATTCATCATACCTAACTAGCAACAAGCAAATCAACGTGGTAAATCTGAAGGCCAACATACACGCTGGGTCTCGACGCAGTCCCTTGAACTTCTGCATGCCCGCCGACACATTCCCGATGGAAGCGAACACAATGAGATTCTCAAAGACCTCAGGACAATACTCCGTCTTTGCATGAAGAGAGATCACGAATCCTAGGGGTCTCATCATACGTCAGAAATGGAAGTGGCCGCTGCCCTTAGCAACCATACTGTTATTTCGTCCGATACGGGAAACGAGCAGCAGGAAACCCGGTGTTAGTGAAACTAAATGTGACGCGAGTGGACAGCCTATCCACAACTTGTCAAAACACTTGGAGCATTGCACTGAGCACTTTGAAAGACAATTTACTTAGCATTAATCATCAGATTCCTTGCCGGTCATGTACCATCCTGCTCTATGCGTTGTCCCTTTGGATCCACCTCACGTCGAAGTCGAACTTGAGATCAGACTGCTGAAGTTGAATAAAACCGTGTGACCAGATGATCTTCATGCAGCCTTCTTTACGTTCGGGCTGCCTGCACTTGTGGATGATTTACACTTGATATTAGTGAAACTGTGGGAGCACTGTCCCGATCTCCAATGGATGCTCACCTTTTTAATGCAGCAACTATAGAGGAATCCTTCTGAGTACCATCACTACTAATTTCCTTGCCCCTGTCACTCTTTATAGAACGACTACCACCCGTGAAGACCAGATTTATGAGGAGCAAGCCGGGTTTCGTCGAGGTGGGATGCATCGATCACATCTTCGCTTTAGGCCAATTGTTGAAGCACCGTCACAAATATTGGCTGCCCACCGTTGTCGTGTTCATCGACCTCAAAGGTGTCCTTGACTCCGTGAATCAAGGTGTTGTTTGGGAACGATTGTGAAGGAAAGATCTGCCTGAGGAATATGTAAATATTATCTCAACCTTTTACGCGCGTAGGTCGGGCAGAGCGAGGTCTTGTGGCAAGCTGTCGATGCCATTCAATATATCCGGCGGCGTAAGACAGGAATGCCTGATTTCACCATTCCTCTTCAACTTCCCCATTGACGATCTCATGCAAATCGCACTCACTGGTCACTACTTGGGTGTGGAGCTACTCCTAGTAAAACGACTTCTTGACATGGAGTATACTGGCGACATTGCCTTCATCTGTAGCATCTCACAGACGTGCCAAACGACACTGGATAACTTGCCTATGTCTGACAGTCGTTGCTATCTGTGTTTTGCACCCTCAAAGTGCAATGCGTTTGTTCTTTATTTTTTCTTTTCTTCTAAGCTTGGCAAGGAAAGCCTCTTGTGCTGATCAGTGGTGGAGCTCGGTTAGAAGTCGTTCAGAAATTCAGGTACCTGAGCAGTTTTATCGCTGTTTGTGGAATCGAATACGAAGTCACGGGCCGAATAGTAAAAGCTAGAGACGCTTTTGCTAACCTTCTCCACCTGGGGCGCCGGCGCGACATCGCACTCTCCCTTATGGGTAGATTGTACAGTGCAGCCGTACTTTCGACCCTGCTGTATAGTTGCGAAACCTGGCCCATTAGATCGGCAAACGTAAAGAGACTAGTTACCTTCGACCACCGGTGTCTTCGCAATTTGGCTCACATTTGGTGGGAACACCGGGTGAGCAATGAGCGTGTTCGATGCACTCTGTGGTACAGGAAGAGGAACTGAAGCGCTCAGCACGGTTATTTCACGAACCAGGCTCCGATGGCTGGGCCACGTGTTGCGCATGCCAACACCTCGACTCCGGCGAAGTGCATTGCTTTCGCGTTGCAAGTGTAATTGGGAGAAGAGGTAGGGTGGCCAAGCGATGATTTGGATAAGAGGAATGAAGGCCCTTAGTTCGAAGTTGGCCTCGCTTGCAGCTTCTCGGCTCCCTGGTTGGGGACCGAAGCACAATGAACACTTTTGGTTGAATATACTTGTTGGCATGGCGAAGAACCGATCTCAGGGGCGTTTGTGTTTTGAGTTTAGTTTACCCTCCCCCTCCAACCACGATCTACTCCGTGACGCGTAATATAACTCCTTTTTGCGGCTCAATAGCCGGACGCTAGCCCTCCGGAACGAGGTCCATTCGTTACTAGTGGCTTAACTAGTGTGCCTGTGTTTTCTGTCAATTTTCCATTTCGCATATAATTTGCAGCATAAAAGCTACGGTGTTTCCCACATCCAGCTAACTTGTAGGGTGATGGTGCTGAGCCACGCGTTGAACCTGCTCCTCAACGCAATCATAACGACAAATGTCACCACCCCACCTAATCCCAACTCATGGTAACATAGCGGTTGCTGATACCATCGACAGTTAGGACCCAAAGTCTCCAATGTTGGACTCCTTCATCCATCGCCGGGAAAAGTACCAACACAAATAGAACTATGAGTGGATCACAAACATGTCCATCTCCGGGGCCGAAAACACATTGGATGATGAGCGTGTTAACGTGTACTTGTGTTTGAGTGATGATATGGCCTTGTCTCAGGAACGAGGAATAGCGGGGTCTTCATTCAGATATGCTAACCGCTTCACACTCTGACACCTGCTAGCTCAGGGAAAGTCTAGCAAACTTCAGCTGACGTATGTCGACTGTAGCTGTGTCCAACTAAGAACGGCAGCAGTGTACTGGGCTTTTATGTATTATGTGCTTCTGACTAGGTAAGAGATACCATATATAGTTTCACGAATGCTGCGTTAGCGCTATCGGTAGGCTTTTTTTGCACATCGCTGGTCGAATCGGGCAAAAGTATTGAAACTGATTCAATAGAGTGATTACTGTGCCTGGATACTGAATTATAATTCTCTATTTCAAATTCTGTCGCATTTATCTGAACAGTCGACAGTTGCTTATTACTAAGCAGAGGTCCGAATGCAGACTGCGTCCCGCACTTCCAAAGCTCAGTATGCAATCTAAAACCGAACCACTGTGACGGTGTTGCTCCACCGGGTATGGTTTTCTGGTTGTAAGTGTCTATCGGCAAACGCGATAGTCTGATCTCAATTCTCAGGTCCGATTATCTCCCTCCGACGAATTCACGCAAAAATTGGAGGTGATCGCGGTGCTTGGCTAAGGTAGAGCAATGTCGCTAATGTCTAAAGGTTGTAATTAACCTTCACCCTATCCAGTCTCCGGAAGGAATGCGGACCTACCAACGGGTTAGCAAGGATTACACGTGTGTTGACTATGTTTTGCCAATACTGTTCCGTACTTTTCAATATACATCCGGAGTACACTGCAACTTTTTAATTTCTTCTCATAGGTGAACCATTCGCCAAGTTTTAGCACAGATAGCAAGTTGGACAAAGAGATCAAAGAGGCTATGTTGTGGGACACGCTGCAGCTAGCACATTTCAGCATGATAAGCAAGAAAAAGTGTATGGAGGACGAACGGAAACGAATTAGAAGTCGACTGCTGCAAAAGACTGTTCGGAAGGATGTCCGGTACGCTGCCATGCGGTAAAAATGGGAAGGTATTTGTGCTTGGCAAGTACTGTGTATGCTTTCAAATCAGCTTTTTTTTCTGATGACACCTTTTCCTGATACATCTATTTGCTGTGGGCACGAATACAAAGGCTGATAAACCAAGCGATCACCGCCTATCTCTCTTAGTCTACTAACGGTAGCTTTTGATTTCTTGGATGAGTTATCCTGTCTTGACCTGGAACTGGTATGCAAACCATGATGCGTCTTGCGCACACCAAGTGGTACCCATGACGAGATCGTTCTGTGTTTAATTGGTATCTCGTGTTCCGTTAATACACCGTCGTTTATCTGTTTTCGATCCTTACGGAGGCAGGCCGCTGCCTAGCAGCTCAAGGGCCTCATCGTCGATTTGTCAACTTGGTTACATTTAGCATTCATTATAACCCGGTTTCTTATCCTTCCAGGATATTCCATTTTACATTCCCGTTGACAGAGATGGCCCATTCGCCCCACTTAGCTTGATGGACATGCGAAATTCAAAGCTAGCTCTTCACACTGACCAGCCATGTACACGGAATGGCCACTTTCATTTTACATATGCTGTAATCCAACTTCGGAGCTGCATCGATAGACCTACCGACCTAGTTCACGGCCAATGAGTTCTGCTTGAGTCGATAGAGTGCCCAGCACCTGCTAATTACCATTTTATTGGGATCCAGCTGCACCGTAGTTCACCTCTGGGTGATCATGTCTCCGCAAATCGATCATCCACTGTAGTAGCAACGAAGGCACTGAGCATGAAACACTTCACTGACTTGAGCCCGATCCCTACATTCATCCTCGATGTTGTTTTCACTAAACGAACACATGCATAGCTCGATGGTTCCCATTGGTGCCCGACCAAGGGCACAGCTGTTCAATCATGGAAGACACTTGAGACCCAACGGGTTTCTTACAGGGGTCTAGCTGAAAGTACTAACAACTAGTGCAAACATACTATCAAAACAAAATGCATATGCGTTGCTGACCATCGGAAGCGCAGGAAGACACATTTAGAAGTCTGCATGAATTTTTCTAAGGAACAGCTACGAAAGAACTTGCTTACACTTGTTGAGTAACCATGGACACAAATTATGTTGGGTGCGCAAGATGGGACTTTGTGTTGTCCAACCACTTTTGCTCAACACCCGTAATGTTAGTGTATAAACAGGGCAATCCAAAAGAGCACATCCGAAGAGAGCAGAACTTACGGATATAGTGCTGATGCCATTGCCAACCCGTGGCCTTAAGTATCACAAGGCTGCTTTGTAATCTGATGGCGCGAGTTCGAGCCTGCGTATGGTGCTGGGCGACCCTCGCGGTATGCTTAGCCCATGCGTGACTGTTGGTGATTGCGCAGCAGTGAAGCGTCGGTACTGCGTACCATCATAGTGATGATAACTATACTGCCTTGCCAACGTCATCTGGTTGTCTCTCAGGTGACTTACTACCTCGATTGTCATTTTTAGAATGGCCTCATATTGACAATAACCCGCTATGACTGGATTGATAGCCAAAGCATTTCAATGGATACTTGACTTTGGGTAAGAGGTCACACGATGCGATCGCATAATGGCACCCTTATCCCGGTGATCGCTCACGTTTGGGGAGTAAAACTTCTGTTACTCAAGGGACTATACCTTGGATCAGTTTTCTGTAACTAATTAATGACTAATGGTGACCACGTACCCATCGTTCTCCGACGAAGTTTAGTCGACGATCCTTAACGGAATTTAGGCTATTTACCTAACAGGATTAACAACGTCTGCTCGGAAAGCATAACTGCTTTCGTCGGTTAATGTATACGAATATTCGTGTTGATACTACTGAATTGTGAAAGTAGAAAGCGATAAGAGATAAATCTGTGTTGCGCCATCAGAATACTATTAGGCACAACCTCGTTTATTGCTCCGCACTGTCAATGTAATTCAGTTGTGGGACCTTCTATTTAAGTGCGGTACCCTAGAAAGCTACAATCCACAAAGTGGGCGTCTAGGAATTGCTTTAATTCCGGCACCAATTTCGCCTCGACCAGTTTCTCGGTCAAACTGTTCCAATATTTCATCGCCTGACTCTCGATACATAGTGGGTGAACTGTGCACCTCAGTTTCAGTGCCACTAGCATGTACCGGTGACCGCAAGTGCTGCATGGTCCGCACACGTGCAGCAGTTGCTTCAGCGTCAGAAAGTCAATCAACCTAGTCATTATGAGGTCCACCGAAAGCGACAAAACGACAGGGTGTGCAGCCCTAGTCGACGCCATTGGTCTTCGTACGGCATACTCCGTTAAGTGTGGATGAGCCTGGTAGTTTTACACCTCGCCACCGCTGATTTTACAGTAGGCAGATGAGCCGTATTCCAGCATTGGTCTCGGATGATGGAAAAGACGAATGGCTACCACTTCAGACAGAGTGCAGAAGCTGCGTTCGAGCGCCCGCGGACTTCAAGTCGCAGCGTGAGATTGTTCTTACATCCATCATTGAAGGTGTGAGGTGCAGTGATTGACCGGCCGAATTGTACGTACGCCCGTCACCACCCTATGTGGTTGGCGGCATCCGGTTTCGGATTTGCCTGTCACTGTGGCAAGCAACAGGACGCCTGCGCCTACAGAGGGACCATGGATGGCTTGCGCTGCACCACCCACAGCTCCAATCACACACCCCATATCCAGTGTAAACCCGAAGGAATAAGACCGGGAGGCATGCGGATGGAAACCACGTTTCATCAACGGAGCCGGCCCACACTCCTTCACAGGCAAACACAAGCACACTGTATTTGGGAATCAAGCGCACACAAGGCGGTGGCTGGACCGTAGTCCGCTCCACACTGAGTGCATGAAACCACTCTTCGAGCCTAACACGGCCACAAGGACCGTGCACCCCGTCCCTTCCAGCAAAGACCAACTGTCTCCTGGAGCCAGTATGGACGAGGTAGTGGGTAATAGACAGGTAGGCACCTTGTCAACATGCACATCAAGCGCATCCACACCGGGGATATCAAACAACAGCCAATCACTTGAGAGAGAGAGAGAGACAAGAAAATAACTCGATTAATGCATAAGGAAACGGTGACATAAACCTTTATTTAATGAGCACATGTAATAAGTTGTTTACAAACAAATCCTAGCTAAGTGCACGAGGTCAGAAAGTATAGTTCACGGAATGCCACGAACACAAAAATGTTATGGAAATCGAATACAATTGGCTTAGGCGAGGTGTGCAAGTTAATGGGATAGAGTACAGGTAGACATTTATATGAGAAACAAAGCATTAAAGCAAAATTGAAAACCCACCACCTGAAATAAAGAGACTTAGCATGCAAGCATGCGGTTAGTAAATCGAATTCAGCGTGCCTACAAACGCTGCGCCGGTGCTGCCTACGTTCACTGCGGGACCCGTCGTCGCTTCGGCAGTGGTCCCGAGTGACCTCTCTCATGGCTCACTATTCCTGCCTGACTCAGGCACTCGCGACCGCATGTGCTACAGCGCCATGCGCTCGATGTCGATGGAGTACAATTCATTGGTGCTTGCCGCTTCCGCACTTGCCGCTTCTTCTCTGCATGCATGAGGGCTTTCTCCCGCACTTCAGCAACTGCCTTCGTGATTAGATCGCGCCATGCACGCCGATCAACCGCCTTCGATTCCCATGATCTGCAATCAAGATTAGAACGTGTGAGGCTCACTTTAATCATGTCCTGGTAACGTAACTTTGGTTTCCGCACATGCCGCTTCCCTATACTCAGCTGAAAGTATAAAAGTTGTTTCGGTATCCGCGCCGAATCCATACGGCTCACATGACCGAGCCATCTCAGGTGTCGCAGTGAAAGTCTGCCGTCCACTGCATACATCCCACTTCGGCGCAACACTTCCGTGTCTGCAACTCTGTCGCCCCAACCGATCCGCAAAATTCGTCGCAGACACTGCTGATGGAACCGCTCGAGATATCGCACATCCCGACGGTACATCGTCCCCGTTTCACTGCCGTATAGAAGAACGGACAGTACCATGGATTTGTACACCATCAGCTTCGTGCCACTGGTAAGCTGATGGTTGTTCCACACTCGGTACTCAAGCTTCCCGAATGCCGCTGCCGCCTTCGACACGCGAATACGCAACTCAACGTGTAGCTTCTGATCAGTCGATATCACACTCCCAAGGAAGCAAAAGCGGGAGGTGGTTTCCAATACTTCAGCACCAATGCTGATTTGCGTCGATATTGAAGATTGCACCTCCGGTGAAGGCTGAAAGAGACAGTCGTTTTGCTTGTGTTGATGGTGAGCCCGAATTTGGCCGCTGTCGAAGCCAGAGCACTACTCATGTGCTGCAACTCATCCTCGCTGTGTGAAAACAATGCACAGTCGTCAGCAAACGGCAACATACGGCTAGTTGTCTCACAGACTAGAGTTCTCGCACCGAAACGACGGATGTTCAGCAACCCACTATCAATACGGTGCTCCACACGAACACCGTAAGCACAAGCCGCATCAAAAGCACAAGACAACATTGCATGAAGATATATATTAAACAGGGCAGGAGCTAAGACACAGCCTTGCTTCACACCAGAGACAACTGCAAAGTCATCCGAGGTCTCTCCACTCAGCTGCACCCTCGCTCGCATACCACTGTGCAGACATTCAATTAAACTTACAAACTTACGCGGGCAACCAAACTTACCCAACACCAACCACAATGCCTCGCGGTTCACCGTATCAAATGCCTTGGTGAAATCAACAAAAAGCGAGTACAATGGCTGGTGTCGTTCTCTGCACTTCTCTTGCAATTGACGAGCAGCAAACACCATATCTATAGTGCTGCGACTCGAACGGAATCCACATTGCTCTTCCGCCACGTTTGGTTCCACAACCTGACTCACGAGGCGATTGAGCATGATTCGGGCAATCACCTTGTCCACACAACTCAGCAAGTTGATGCCATTAACATTTATTTTTGACATTTGCATGCATGGCTCGAGGGATGAGCTGTACAGCAATATGCCAAGAAAGGACGAATGTCCCGGCAGAATAGGAAACACTGATTGAAATAAAACTTCAAACAGTGGTTAGAACCGCGTCAATTATCACTGTGTGGGATTGGGTGCATGTTATGTAAGGCGTGATGATGCCCCACGCATGTAGGTGTCGTAGACCTTCAGAGTCAGACGAAGACTAGAAACACAGAGGTCAGAAATATCAAGTGATGTCATCCCGAGTGCGGTAAGATATTTGGCTGAGGTGGAATATATCATCCCTCGATTATTGATAACGACGGGGTGGTGAACAATATTTGTCGTCTCAGGAAACTGTTCCCGTATGTATCGCGATATGGCTGCGGCATTCTCCCCTGATCCGTATTTATCCACTTTCAGTTTATAAGTACAATCCATTCGGTACGCGTCACAGATGGCCACGTCCACAATGTGAACCGTAGCATTTCTAACCGCAAGCAGGTCTGGCTTGATGAAGGAGGTGGCTGTCGGAATCCTCGGCTCCATAACAATGTTAATGCTTCGGCGCCGCAATTTCCTGGCAAGCTGTTTGGCAATTTCATTATGACTTTTACAGCTGACATCATGCGTGATGCAGCACGCCTGAAGAACATGTGACAGAGTCTCTTTTTGTCCGCAGCTCCCGCGGCAGTTGAGAGAAGCCGGGTCATTTGTAGATCTGCCTCTGCTCCGTCGCTTTTTGGTAAAAAGAACACCCCCCGTAGTTGGACACCCCGTATGAAAAGACGTGGAAAAATCCTGGTGGGGTCCCTCAGCCAATGGTGAGCGGAAGGTGGCGTGACCACGTTTCGCAAGGGAGAGCCATCCACTGAAGCAAAATAAGCATCTCTCCAGGCATCCGCAGCTGAGCTTTTATCCATGACGACGCGATTACCGATGGCAACAGTGGAGCGCGCTAGACGATGGATGGCAGCGGCTGCAGGGTCCCGGATCGCCCAACTGGTCACTGGATGGCAGTTGGCTAGGTGTCGTTCCAGCCTCTCCTTCCGTAGCAGGGGAATACTCGTTGACAGACACGGAATACCCAAACCAAAGCTCGCAATGGGAGCGTGAAGATATGCAATGGAGGTGTCTGACGGCAAGCGCAGCCATTTTCTGACGTGTGATCTGACAATTCGATCCAACCGCTTCAATGTATTCCGGTGAACCACTGCCAGAGCTAACTGATGAACATGCTTGGGGAGCAGATAGGTCCTCAGAATCTCAAGTCGTTGTTGTGGTTTAAGCGGTGCCTTGGTAACTTCGTTAAGTTGCACAGTAATATCGTCGATTACTGTTAGAGGGAGATTACCCTTCCAGTTAAAAGGCAGGCCCAACATCTTGAACTTTTCATCGGGCTGAATGGAGGGAATAAAAATAGGACCATAGTCCAAAGCATTCGTATCCAGTATGGTTCGTTTGCGAGCGCCATCAACAATTATATTTACCGAGAAAGATTTTAGATGGTTGATGTTGAGGCCGACGCACTGCAGTCGTTGATGGAATCGCTGAAGGTGATCTCCCAGAGAAATGCGGTCTTGAGCAAAGATGATCACGTCGTCCGCGTAAGCGAGGTACTCAATCGGGCCAGCCGGTGATATCCGAGGCGAAGTGGCGACTCCGTGTAAAACTTCATCTAGTGACATTATGAATAGCAAAGGCGAAAGCGGATCTCATTGCCGGACCCCTCTATCAGGATGAAGCTTGACATCATTAAAGATTGAGGACGCGGAGCTGTAATACGACGCCAGCTAATCTAATAATATCGGGGGGGCTCCGAAAGCAGCTGCTGCTCGAAGTAAGGAGTGATGAGAAATAGAATCGAACGCCTTCGAGATATCCACTGCCGCAAATGAAAGGGGGGTACGAGAAGAATGAGAATGGCGAAGAGCAGCATGGAGTATGGACGGGGCTTCGAAAGCCCCATCTTTACGAAGAAAACCAAATTGAAGGCGGTCGGCAGGGAAAGTCGGAATCCAACGGTCAAAGAGGATACGATGAAGAAGGCGTGTGAAGACAGATGAACCTGCGATTGGACGGAATTGGTCAGGGGAGATGGGCTGGGAAACTTTTGGTACGAAGGTGATCCGAGCAGTGTTCATGTGGATGGGAAATGGGTAGGAAGCAAGAAGACAGTTGAGAAAAGAAGTTACAAAGTAGGGATCCATCCTTGAAATATCGGCTGGCTTGATGCGGTCTACACCGGGAGTCGAACCCCGCATCTGTTTGAGAACACTTTGCATATCCTCCAGGACAATTGGACTTACCAAGTCATCATTAGCTGGAAGGAGTCGACGCGGTGCGCGCTCATCATTAGCAGAAGGTCTGGAGAGGACATTCTTCCAATATTCCGTGAAACCTGGAATGTTCTCGTCCTCATTAAGAAAGGTAGTGCGCCATCTTCCATCAATCACCGTACTTGCAGCGTCTTTCCGGCGGGTATGATAAAGATGTTGAATATGGCCATATTGTAGGCGTCGCCGGTGCTGATTGTTTCGAATCTTAACGATATGTACACGTTTTTTCGAAGGCCTCCATCTGTGTGGAAAGAGAGTAGCACACACATCGTTTAGGGCCTCACTAAATGCTATCCTCGATCCATCAGTAGCGAATGAATTCACCAGATTCCGAAGTATGCGGTGTTCCTCCTTGGCAGGAGAGGCGCAGTTGCAAAGAAGCTGTTGGGCAGCTAGCAGCAGAGTGCGGAATACTGGTGTTGGCGCGGACGCAATGGAAGCTTCGTAATTAGCATTGGAAGCTTCTGGTTGATCCTGTACCACAATGGCCGTGGGGCACGTAGTGGACGAAGGGGTCATAATACCAGCTGAAGTTTCGCTAGAGAAACTTATGGTAGACGACTGCTCCTGAGGGCATACTGTTGCCTCTGGAACTAACGCTGCAGATGAGTGAGGCGAGGTTGAATAATCTATCGAGGCAGTAGGGGATGGTACATTGAAATGCAAATCAGCGTCGGAGGAGGCGGTGGTCACCGCAGGATTGCCTTCGTACGATTCTCGAGGGGTTTGTGTAGACACACCCAAGTTAGTAGTTAGAGGTTGATGGAATTCATCGGACGTTATGGTTGAGAAGGGTGACGCTCGTACGGTTCCATCTGGAGGCGTGCTTAGATGTTTGGTTTCAGTTGATGGTTGCGAAAAAGCACTGGAAGTGAACGTTGTGTAGTGTTGATGAAAGAACCATCTAAGTCGTTGCAAGCGTTTTCTGATACCGTCCCTGGTGCGAAAGAAAAAGACGTGCCTCAGTCGTTCTAAAAGGATATTTAAGGAAGGAGACGTAACCGCAGAACGTGAGGCTGCTAAAAGTAGGGATTTGTCATCCCTGGCTGACCAGTTGTAAGATTGCCTCGGTAGTCGGGCCAGACAGTCTGCATTGTAACTGACAGAATGCTGATGTCTCCAATGCTGAGACAGGCCATTTTTAGTCGAAAACGTACGGTGACATGTTGGGCATTCGAAACTGGAAGTATTCCTGGCAGCGGCTGTGGTAAGTAAACTCGTAGGATTCCTGAGATGGGCCGCAAAATGGCGTCGCAGGCCGCTCCTCGATTTAAACGTCCTCGAGCACAGTGAACAAGAGGGAGGCTGGAGTACGTCAGAGATCGTCGCCGGACCGGAGGCGGGAGATTTGGATGTTGATAAAGTAGCTTCAGCAGGAGAAACTCTTCGTCGTGGTGATGGCAGCAACTGAGGGAGGCGATCAAGTAGTATACATGGTTGTCGTGATCCCGATGGTAGGGCTATGGGTGATAAGGGTGAGTGTGTGGGTGACGGGTGGACGCGGTTCCGAGAAGTGGCTATGGAGTCGGCAGAGGCCGGTCCGTTTGATTCGTTGAAAGAGCAACCAGCAAATCCACTGCTCTGACTCTGCAGGGCAGGGGATGAAGGGAAACAGGTGGGAGCCTGCGCCGCGGGCCGTTCATATGCCCCTATCCGCGGCTGGGGTGAGGGGGGGTGCATCGAGTTGGGCGTGTATAAAATGGCATTCGGGTCATTGGAGGGGTTAAAATCTGGGGCGTTGATGATAAAAGGGTTGTTGGGCGATCCGGGACGACAGCGGAGGTGCGAAATAGCCGGCTGGCGACGAGTAAAATATTTCCAAGTATAAAGTACTTCCAATTCTTTGTTGCTGTCAGAGGCAGATGATAAGCTGGATGATGTACGAGAGGATGCTGAGCCGGTGGAAGGCGCAACAGGAGCAGAGGGGCGATGTGATCGATTCTCTGGAGTGGCTGACGCGGTCTCTTTGGACGCTAGGGATATCACAGGAAAGCTCGGTGTGTTTTGCTCCGGACTGTGGTTACTGATTGTGTCCTCAGTAATATTATCGGTTGCACCCGTCGTGGGTGTTAACGACTGTTGAGGTTGGTGGCGATGAAAGCGACGGCCTGGAGGGCGTTTCCATTTTAGAAATTGGAGCCGTTTCCTTATTGCTGTCATCGTTCGGAAGGGGAGTTTGGTTTGTAAAAGTGGCAGAAGCTGCGCTAGTGAAGATACAGATTCGCCTAAATGAGCTGCGTGCAGTAATAACTGAGCGTCTTCCTCCGCAGACCAGTGTAATGAGGATATGGCCTTTCGGGATGACAGCATGTCTTGGTACATAGTGGGGTGTGCCTGGCGGCAGTGAGTGGTAAGCGCTCTTGCTGAGACGAATTGACGATTGCATTGTTGGCATGACGTCACCGGAGCACCGCGCAAACGTAGATCGTTGGGATGTCGTTTGTGGTATCCGGTATGCCGAGTAAGACCAGCAGCCGTCGAGAAAAGAGCGTGACAGATATTACAGGTGTAATTTTGCAACACAGTGTGAGAAGTCGAAAGTATGGCGGAGGTTGTCATTGTTGGTTGTGGAATGTTGTTTGTTACTCCGTCGATGTGCAGTGATGGGGAATTCATATTTGAGATGTGTGAGTGAATATGTGCACGGTGCATGAATCCGCGGTCGACTAAAAGAGACTATCCATAGGGCTCAGGCCACAATAAGTGAAAAATAGGAATAACAGCTAAAGCAGAATAGGGGAAGGGAAATGGTGTAGGCGAGAAGGATAATTGAAGAATTTATAGAATGCACGAATTACCTCAACTAAAATATGATTGAGATCTAAACACGAGCATAAAAATTCTTTAGCTAGTCGGTCATGTCAAATATTGTTCGCAACATGCGTAAAACGACAAAAACTGACAAATAAAAAAATAGCGATTGCCAGAATACTCCCGAAAAATACCAAGGTAGGTGGATAAAACTTGAAAGCCCAGAAAAATGCCCCTACTTCAATCACAATTTAAAATAAAAGCCCCTCTAACAACGTGAGGCCCATGACGATCATAAAGCGTTGGCGAAACCAGGCATGCGGGGTCAATGTGGCATCGATCGATAACACTAGATAGGCCGGCAAAATCTTTGTAGAGTGTTGATCAAAACTTAGCCTAAACTGACGAGAAGCTATTGGGGGCGATCAATATCAAACGTCGGTTCATCAAAAGGAGGCTCATTAGGAGGAAGCTAAAAGTTGGGAGTTTTCTAGGAATACAAACCAACATACATAAAAAAGACTTTGTAAAAAGCACAAGTAATGTATATAGTATATAATAACAGCAAAATAATTGTATGTACGCATGTTGAAGGTATAAAATTCCCTTAGAGAAAATCCTTATAAAGAGACATTGCAGTAAGAGGCTCAGCCGGAATATGACATATAAAAAACAAATGTAGGCTAATCCCACGAAATTCATGAGCGTAAGATGACTTAAAAGAAAGAGCATAAAAAACTACATAAGATGGATATAAAATGTAAGACAAACGTGGCCCAAACCCTAGGGAAAAACTACTTTACTCAGACTCACGGTACATGTTGGACAAGTGAAAACGTTTGTCACAGTTTTTGTAAAAACAATTGTGAATTTGTCCAAAATTCTTGTTTCAGTAAATTCAGTGCACAGTTTCCAGCAAAACAATGTATAATAATCCAAATTCCGTTGACTTGGCAAGAAGAAATCACACAAAACTGCCGGAGCAGAGTAAACACGTGCGCCACACAACTCAGCTTCGTGATGCCACGATAATTCGTGCAACATTGCTTGCTCCCTTTGCCCTTGTACAGTGGTAGCACAAGGGCATCCTTCAGCTCAGCAGGCACCTCTTCCTCAATCCACACGCGTTGCACCAAGTGGTGCAGCGCAGTCAACCACGCAGGTCCACCGTGCTTCAATATTTCAGGTGGGATCCCGTCACCTCCGGCACATTTGTCGTTTCGCAGCTGAGCAAGGCTAATAAATAACAACTTGACTGACATGTCGACATCTGAAAACCACATGAACAGGTAACTCTGGTCATGCTAAAGCACCTCACAGTTATCAGGAGTGTCAATTACGCTTCAAATCTTTAAAAGGCCTGCAAACAAAACACAAGTCAACCTAAGAACCTACTTTATTTCTCCGGTGTAAATTAGGAACAATACGGGCCCCAGTAGTGTGCCTTGGGGTGCACCATTGAGGGAAGGGTGTCAGTCGGTTAGATGAGCATCCACCTGTACTCTCTGCTTTCGCCCAAAAGGACAGTCGTTGATCCACCGGTGCATCGAGCCACCAACATCGCACATCCTCAGCATGCGCAGGCGGACCTTGGATTCGTCAACTATCGAGAGCTCTGCTGAAATCAAGGTAGCTTAGTTGACTCTCACGTACGCGAATGACTTCGATCTGTTTACTTCAGCTGTGCGCGGATTGGTTACCACTCGCACCAGTCATCCAATCATCTGACACACCCCCGGTCTCGAAACGGGAGTTTCCGTGAGTTTCGTACCTTCCTCAATTGATTGATAAACCTGCTGCTGTCCAGACGTGTTCTGCTTGCTGGCATTACCTCTCGGAAGCGTGCGTAACTTGCTTAGCGGTACTACCTCTTAGTGGCGACGAAAATGACGAACACAATGTTGAATACACCTATCTTTCGGTCATCTGCTGAGAAAAACCGACCTTTGCGAACTGGATAAGATGGAGGAAATCATTAAGTAACTACGTGGAATTACTTCCTGTACGGAATCCGGCCGTTTGCCTCTCTGAGTCTTACAAAATCAGACTATTCAGGCAATGCAAGTCAACGGCACTACGATGCCCTACAGTTGGAAAACTATGCCACCCTCAGTTCTGCTTTGGATACTTACACCATGTTTACACCGCTAGACACTGTTTTTCAAGACTTGTCCAGAAGCCGAACATAAGTGTCCATGTTTATGTTGCACACATTCCTCAATCTATTCCAGTGTGTAATTATAATATTCCACCTGGGAAAATTGAAGATCAAATGAAAATTCAATGTTTAATTATGGGAATATCGGGCGAAACTGCTAGAGAGAAGTTGTTATTCTTGGATGAGTGGGCCGCCACATGGGAAAACTTTTGTCTCATTGTTCGCCAACGAAAGAATATTACACACCAATTATGCGAGATCATTGGTCATCCGGTAGTTGATGATGTGCCCTCGGTCCGTAACCCAGACAGCGGTGAATATCGGAAGAAATTCGTGTGTTATCATTGCGGTTCGCGGCACTCTCACGCTTCCGATTGCCGGTACGAAGAAAGCATCTGTCGGAAATGCGGCAAGATAGGTTATCTAGCTTCCTTGTGTAGAGCGCAAAGTTCCCGCCTGACGAACATCGCCTCATCAAAGCAACATAGAGCTACATGCAGATAAGATCCTAGAGAATTTACACAGTGAAGTTAACTATGTGTAGATTGGAAAGTCAATTTGAAGTACACGTTGTGTGGATGGATTGCGACGCGCATTCTCAAAGTTGACCGCGATTCCCATTGAAGTAAACCTTGGCCATTCGTTCACTAGGATCGTAGCTGATGAATCAGCAGCATCACCTGCTGATTTAACTACGTGTACTTTAACAGTATGTCACTGAAAGCTGTCCTCCTTACACAATCCGTTTGACGATAGAGGATGAACCAATAGAAATGGAGCTAGATACTGGGGTGGCGGTTACCATAGTAAACCGCGGTTCAATGAAAAACTGCCACCTTTGCAACCGTGTAACTTGAGATTTACAAATGTACACCGGTGATCCAATTCTGGTGTTGGGTAGATTTTTCGTTAAAGCCAGACACGGGGAGCGGGAATTCACCCTACCCTGAAAACAAATTGAATCTCATGGGTCGAGATTGGATGTAGTCCTTACTCGAGACAATGCAACTCAGTAACTTCATTGTTGAAGGCGGATTTTGAATGGACTATTAAACCAGTTCCCATCATCGTTTGAAAACAAATTGGGGAAAATGTGTCACTTCGAGGCTTCTATCAGACTCCGAGAGGGTGCCGAGACAAAGTTATACAAAGCCAGATCATTACCCTATGCAAGGCGTCCTAAAGTTGAGACAGAGATTCAACGTCAGCAATCAGAAGGATTCATAGTTCGGGTGCAACATTCATATTTGGGCACTCCGGTTGTGCCTGTACTCAAACCTGACGGCTCCGTTCGCATTTGCGGAGACTACGAATTGACAGTCAACCAGGCAACGACCGGAATAATATTCCCTACCACCTATTGAGGATTTGTACGCGACTTTAGCCGGCGGCCAAAACTTTTCCAAATTGGATCTCAGTCACCCATACTCTCACGACAAACTTGCTGATAAGTTACAGGAACTGACCACAATAACTATTCACCTGGGACTATTCCACTACACGCGCTTCTCGTTTGGAATAAATTCAGCACTCAGCATTTTCCAACGGATCGTGGATAATATAGCTAAATATCTACCGTTCACCTGCGCATACTTGGAAGATATCCTTGTTACTGGCCTCAGTGACGCTGATCATCTACACATTACGAACTGTCCTCGAGCGTCTGGAAGTGTGGGTTGAAAATAAGGGTTAAAATGTGAGTTCTTATCGATTCCGTTCCTTTCCTCGATTACAAACCGGACAAAACCGGTTTGCATGTCCTGCCAGATAAAATAGCGCTTATTGTGCCGGCACCTCAATCCAAGAATAGTGATGGACTACGATTGTTCCTAGGACTATTGCCGCGCTATCGTCCTTTCCTACCAGATGCCTCAACCATTTTCGTTTCATTGAACGAATTGCTACACAAAACATCCCGTGGCGGTGGAAGAGCTTGCATCTATCTGCTTTTGCTTGTGCAAAGAAGTGTCTTGCTTCCGCACCTGTTTTAGTCCACTACGGTAGTGAAAAATAGTTACTCTTACAGTATGCCACCTCTCCAAACGGAGTCGGTGCAGTTCTGTCACAAAATGTCGAATGGTGTCATTGACCCGATTGCGTTTGCCTCACGAACTTTACAACCCGACGAAAAGAATCAATGTCAGTTAGAACAATAAGCCCTATCAGTTATATTTGACATCAAGAGGTTACAATAGTATATTTGCGGCAACTATTTCGAAATACAAACTGACCGCAAAACACTGATATCCTTGCTGAGCGGGTCAAAGGGAATCGTGTAGATATCTTCACCGAGAATGCAACGCTGGGTATTAATATTAAGTGTATATAAATATCGAATCTCCTATCTTCCTGATGTGAAAAATCATAAAGCGGATGCCTTAAGCAGGTTACCACATGCGACCCCAGACGAACTAGTGGAGGAACTAGTAGAGCTAGTGTATCTAATATAATACCTCGACACCACTCCATTGACATGTGACGCCATACGTCAGTGGAGCGATCATCACGCAACGCTATCTTCTGTAGTGCGATTTACAAAAGCCGGCTGACCTACTACAGTCCCCGTCGATCTTATGCCTTACAGACAACGGAAAAATGAACTGAGCCTTCACGATTGATGCTTGTTTTGGGGATCCCGCCTGGTTCCACCACTAAAGACACGGCCGTTCATCCTAAACGAACTCCATAACGCACATCTAGGTGTAGCCCGAATGAAAGGCTTGACGGGCGGTTATTGCTGATGGTCTGACCTAGATTCGGAAATAGATACATATCTAAAACATGTGGTCTGTGTCAGCAGTATCAGTTAAATAAATCTCCCGGTCCGGTACACCCTTGGCGTTGGCCTGAAAAGCCATGTCAACGCATCCATGCGGACTACTTTGGACCCAGTAATGGTGTACTTTTCCTGCTGCTAATTGACGCTCATTCGAAATGGATCCATGTTTATCCCGTTTCCCACCCTACTACGAAAACAACTATCCCAAAAAGGTAGTCATGATTTTCCATATTTTGGATACCAGAGACACTACACAGACAAAGGGCTATGTTTCACTAGCGAAGAATTCGAAATCTTCATAAATAACAATAATGTCCAGCACGTCCGTACAGCTCAATATTATCTTGCTTCTAATGGGCTAGCGGAAAGGGCGGCGTACTTAAAAGAGGTCTCTTGAAACAAGAACCAGGAACTATTCAAACGAGATTAGATCTCTTGCTGTTTGCGTATAGGATAACGTCAACGGAAGCCACCGGTAAATCACCTGCGGAGATGATGTTTGGCCGAACACTCCGTACCAGACTGGATCTTCTGTTTCCAAATCATCGAGCAGAGATGGAGAGAAAACAAGACAAGGCCGCATCTCAAGATGACCATAACTCCAGTTGGCAGCCGGGTGATCCCATATGCACGCGACTTCCCCATGGGCATTGTTGGCAACCCGCAATTGTAATTAAAGGCGCCTGTACCCAAGCAAACCTCGCATTAAATGGTCTGGTAGTACGGCGACACTCAGATCACATAAGCCCACGTTGCATTGGGACAACAGCAGACGAACATGTAGGTGAATCAGATTCGGTACAGCCTGAAACGGAAGCAACCCCACAGGATTCTGTACACTCATCAGATGCACCAGCGCTTCGCAGATCTCACCGTACGCATCAACCCGTTGACCGTTTTGTGCCAGGAGTGTAAACATTTCAAGAGATGAGGGGATATCACGTACGCAACTGACTTCGATCAGTTTACTTCAGCTGTGCGCGGATTGGTTACCACTCGCACCAGCCAGCCAGTCATCTGACACACGCTCTCAGTCTCGCAACGCGAGTTCCGTGAGTCTCGTACCTCCCTCAATTGATTGATGAACCTTCTGCTGTCCAGACGTGTCCTGCTTGCTGGGATTACCTGTCTCGGAAACGTGCGTTACATGCTTAGCGGTACTGCGTTTTATCGACTGTCGTCTCTCGGTTCAGTAATTGCAACCATGTATATGTACTCACCAACAGGTTGGTAATACATGATCAACGTTTCATGATATGCTGTACGAGCGTCAGATCATTCCACTCAGGCAGTTTCAGCATAGCATTCCTCACGATCTTCTCGAGCATCCTGGCTAAAACAGAGGTCACACAAATTAGCCACTATTGTCCACCTTACTTGGGTTACAGCCATTCATTTTCGGCTGAACCCTCTGACGGTTACTTGAATTTTCGACGTGAAGTTCCTTTGACGTAATAGTTCATTAGTGTATAATGGGATAAAAGGCATAAAGCATAAAAATGCATAACAAGATGGATATGCAAAAGAAAATTAAAAGTCAACATCTTCCAACGTGGAACGCGAAGTATCAGTGGTTAAACCATTGCATTTTACCAAACTGTTGTATAGCGTTTATCACTAAGATGAAAATCTAAGAGTCTTTCGAATGTCGTCATATCTGGTGCGTTCACCACATATCTTGGCAATGCATTCCAGTGAGAACAGATTTTAAGTGAGTAAAAATACTTTCTACAATTCAGACAGGACTGTTGTGTCATTAGTTTCAGCTCGTTGCCTCCGCTTTGTTTGTAAGGGGCCAGGGTCAAAAGTCATGTACATAGATGCGCGCTTTCAGTTAGTATCCGGTATGTGAGAGTAAGATCTCCGCGAAGCCGTCGGTATTATAATGAGCACATACACCGAGTACACGAAGACGCAGTTCATAACTTAAACCGGATAGTCCATGCGTTGCCTTTGTGGCTCTTCTTTGGGGTTGTTCCAATAGGCGAATTTCTCGTTTTAACTATGGACACCAGGCCTGAATTGCATATTCAACGTGAGGGCGAATATAGGAGTCAATCAGCAATGGTACTAGCCGTCGCTCAAAGGTGTCGAGAGCTCGCCGCAAAAGTCTCAAGTTCGCCTCACTTGCTGCTTTCGAACATTGGAGCGAATTGCCAAGACTCTCTTGCACGATTATACTTAAGTCGCCTTCACTAGTCACGTGTTGCAGGACAGGTTGCCCAAACGGTATGTGTTGACGAAGCTGCTGTGCACCGTCAGCAGGTGGCACTTTGCAGGGTTCAGTGGGAGCTGGTTCCTTTCTGCCCATTCGTTAATCCCAGTTAGATCTTCCTGGAGGTAGACACGGTCGGATGCTGAGCGAATTGCTCTCCATATTTTAGCATCGGGGATAGAATGTCTGCTGGAAGCTCATTAATGTAGACTAAAAACAGTAGCGGGCCGAGGACGGATCCTTGTGGTACACCATTGGAGACGCACAGGCTTGCAGAGTGAGTGTCGGCTACTCTTACCTTGATTGCTCTGTCGTGTAAGTAGCCTTCTAACCAGGTGAGCAGGGAACCATTGATACCATAGGCAGCAAGCTTTTGGAGGAGAAAGAAGTGATTGACCCTGTCTAATGCTTTAGACAAATCCAAGTAAATCACATCTATGGAGATTCCTTCATCAGTCGCCGTGGTCCATGAGTCCCGAGCAATCAACAATTTGGTGAGACAAGATCGTATGCGTTTGAAATCATGTTGGGCATTAGAAATTACTTGTTGACTTTCAAAGTATCGCGTCAGTTCATCTGAGATGACCGATTCCATTACTTTTGATAAAACAAGGATAGTTATAGGTCGGTAGTTGGCAGGATCCGATCGCTTACCTCCTTCGTATACTGGAGTGATAATTCCATTTTTCCACTCAGATGGGAGTTTATGGGAGTTAAGCAGACCCTAGAAAAAGACTGAAAGTGATGCGGCTATGGTGGGAACAAGTGTTTTTAGTACTTTTGAGCAGTTTATGTCGATTCTAGAGGCACTTTACTCCCGGAGAGACTGTAATTTCTTGCAATAACTGCTTGGGTATAGGTAACGCTGGATAAGTCAACGATATTTGTTGGGAGTTGATAGGGCGAAGGTTCCATGGTATTTGTAGCTACTGAACCAAACTGCAGGAGTAGAGCGTTCGCGGCATCCACAGCAGTAGTTGTTAAACCACTGGCTATCTTATGTGGTGGTATTCCGGGCTTAACCTTCCTTCCTTTTGCTGTTCACAAATCTGTATATTAGTTTGGTGTTACTCGCAGATTTCAGCACCATGTTCTCCTTCCGTTCGTACTTAACGACCCCAATGTGCGACATGCAGTAGTTTCTGATGACTTTGTAATGCTGCCATATGATATCACATAGGCTTAGCGAATGTTGCCTACAGATTTCATCTCTTCTGTTGAGCCATTTACGTGTTCTGCTCCGGATCCACTTATTGGTCCGGCGCGATGCTCGTAATGGTACAACCTTCGATGCTGATTGTATGACCAAGTTGATTTTCTCTTTCAGTTCATTGCATGCATCATTCGCTGAGCTGTGCGTCTGTAGGTCCCAGTCAATGACTACTGCTAAGTTGTGCAGCTTAAAATAGTTCGTAATAGTTCGTTGAGTCGCTCTTTCATTAGCAACAATACTGGCATAACACACATAACCACATATTAGGACTGAATGGTCACTACGGCCCAGTGGAGGATCGTATGCTACTGACTCAACCGTCAACTCTTCATTGTCAGGATTAAGTTCAGGAGTGCTAGCATGTATAAACCGCGGTGTCTGGTTGATCGATGCACATGGTTATACAAAACTGTCATATCCATGAATTCAAGGAGTTTCGATTTAAATGATGGCCCATTAGGGGGCATTGCTATTGAATGAATATTAAAGTCAGCCATTATAAGATAGTGAGAGTACTTTTGTGAAACAACATAGCGGAGGGCGTTTAATAGAATGTTATCGCTGTCTGCTGATTAGTTCGGAGACTTATAGAAAACTGCTGAGGCAAGCATTATTCGTCTTTTGTGAACCAACACCTCGACCTGCTAGGTGCAGTGGGCAAAATAGTGCGTCGGGAATAACAAGGGAATTTTCGGTAAAAGCCTCACATTTCAAATAATCTCGATGGTAGAGAGCAACACCGCCACCGCGAGATGGACGATCATTTCAATTGACTGACATCTCACTGAGTTCAATCTCTGGATCAAGTCTGTCATATGAGAGCCCAGTTTCAGTAACTGCTCTGAGGTCCAAAGTTGTTGTTTCATGTCGATAGCGCAGTTCCGAGAGCTTAGTATGCAACCTCTAAGTGTGTAGCAGCATTGTGTTTGTTGACGCATCAGGAGCTCGGTTCGCTGTGAACGACTGGCACAAATAGTGCCGGTCTACTGAAGTTTTTTGAAACGGTTGTTTGCACGGTTGGCTGATTTGAGATAGGTACAATTGAGGCTGGCTCATCTGTGTCTGAGGTATGTACTAATTGAAGGAATCGTCTTAACCGTACTTCTGGTGGCCCAAGCTTCCTGTTGTCTTGCCATGCTTGGATCGCCACTGAAACCATTTCGAGCCCAGCCAAGGTAACTTTCAAAAATCGTGGCCCGCTACCTTGGTAGTTCGTGGAAGTAATTAGACGGGTGACGTCAAAAGCCATGGCATTCTGCATGTCGTAGAGCTCTACGATGTACCTCCATTCTTCGATTTCGTGCTTCTGTCGTTCACTGCTATCGTCATGCTTCAATTCTGGCACACCAGGAACCAGTACCACTTTCTTCATCGCATTTTGACATGACGAACTAGGGTTGGATTTCCGCTTCTGTATTTCTGTCGATGGCCCGTCAGGAAAAATGCGGGCACTGACAGAAGAGTTCACTGGCATGTGGCTTGCTAAGAGAACATATACCAGGTCGCGCGTGTTGCCAAACGTTACTCGCAGTAACCGAGGTTCCCCTACGTGTGGAGATGATGGATTTCGTGAAAGGCGTGTAAGACTAGTTGGGAGAACTTTCAGTCCGAGTGCGCAAGTTATTTCAGCCCAGCGGTTTTGCTCCTCGGCTTGTCTACCTTTTAGCGATTCGCTAGTGGGTTCTGGGACGTTTGAACATCACTGTCATCGCTTTTTGGTTGCGTAGTAATTGTTTGTTCTGTAGTTCCTTGTGAGCGTAGGTTTGTCGAGTGGCTGTGTCTGGCTTGTCTTCTGTGGACGATAGGCCAATGTTACAGCAAGATTTTTACGTGCAACGCCGTTAGTTGCACTATCTGTAGGAGTCAATTGTTGTTGCCCAGCTACTGACGGAGGTGACCGTGCAATTTGTGCGTAACTCTGCATGCTTTGGAGCATTACGTGAGACTTGGGAGGCCGTTCAACCGGCCTGTTTTCACTACTGTTTTTCACTAACGGTGGTTGCCTTTCGCTGGACTGGATAGCATTGTTGCTAGAGAGCTTTCGCCTTTTAACAGGTCGGGGATTCGGGCTAACTAATGCACTAATCCGCAACTCGATTTCTGAGATTTTCCCTCCCAATACCGCGATCAGTTCCTTTTGGTCTGCCGACGTAACAGCCAGCGCTTCACTCCTTATCTTAAGCGTTTGAACAATCTTAATTGTCGGACTATCTGAACATAAGTCACAGAACCACAACCTATCTGTCGATACGCTGTTAGCTCTGTTACTTGTAATGTTCACATTTGTTGCGTCGTAGGAAGTGGCACAGAAAGAACACGTGATTTTCGAGAGGATTTCAGTTCCCCGCTTGTCTGAGCTACGGTTGACCTTGAGTTTGTTGCTCACTTGATTCCTGGTTGACAAACATCTCCGGTCGCAAAAATAAGGCGGAAAATTTAAATTCTGTCACATTTTCTCTGATTCAGTAAATATTGGCTCGATATTTATTTGGGTGAAATAATACCCTGTACAGAGTACTTAAGTAAAGTTTTGCTTGGTCTCTGTCAGTTTTCGGCCATTTTTGGTGTTTTTGTTGATAATCTGGATTACACTATGTTTGTCCGATTACTATTTTCCTTGACTGCTTTGCAGACATAAGTTGTTCGGTTTACGTGCAGTGTTAGTTCTTCCATCGTCGTTTTTCAATTTTTATATTATGTTGGCTACACTGAGAAGCGACACTGTTGTAGTTCAGGGTTTTGAGGCCCACGAGGCCAACGCTGTTTGTGGCTAGTTGTGCTTCGCCAGTGACCGACGAATCTGGCGATATGCAGTGTGATGTCTGTAACAGTTGGTTTTATCAGCTCTGTATTGCCTTGTATTCTGACCAGTATCCAGCTCTTACTCATTTTTCATTTCTTACTACAAACGAAAGATTGCTTTTTAGCTGCGTTGGTTGTTGTGGACGTCGGCAAAATTGTCCCGCTGCTGTTACTTATGATCACCTATCGCTTGACGCCAGATCGCAAAAGGTGGAGCAATCGATCACTATGGTCAACATTTTGATAGATGGATTGGATTATAAAGGCGCTTGCTTTTAGTTGCTGCGGTGCACCATCGAACACCTTCAAGTTAATATCATTCGAAAGGTAAAGCATGGTATCCCCCCATTCAACACGACAGTCGGAGTGTTCCATGTCCACAGCCCAATTTCAACATTTACTAAGATCGCTTTTACCGCCGCATCTGTGTTGATGAAACTACTCTTACTGCGCACCTACAATTCCCTCGGAGTAGGTGACATTCACCAATGGGCACTGAATGTACAAGTAACAAGGCTGGCCGAGCCGTTATCGCATTTTTTCCAAACGTGCATGAATGAGAAAATTGTGCCTACCATGTGGAAATATGGTCTGATCGTGCCAATTTTCAAAAGTGGTAATCCGTCGGAACCTGCCAACTATCGCCCAGTGGCCCCCTTCCCTGTACTCTCAAAGGTGATAGAGGTAATCATCGCTGAGGCTTTAGTCGATCATCTAGAACGCCACAATCTCATACCACTCGAGCAGCACGGTTTCCTTCAACACCGTTCATGCACAACCGACTTATTGGTCGTGCGCAGAAGGTGAACGAAAGCGGCCGATAAAGGTAGGGTGACCGAGATCATTTACCCGGACTTTTCCGATGCCTTTGAATGGCTGGACTCGAAAGGTATGAAGTCGGGGGTCATGTCCTCGGATGGATCAGGAGTTTCCTGTAGAATCGACAACTGCAGGTTAGAGTTCGAAGTGCACTATCTGGTCAGATTCCTGTCGAATGTAGAGTTCCACAAGAACCAGTTCTAGAGCCAAGTCTATTTCTCGTGTTCATTAAC
Source organism: Dicrocoelium dendriticum (assembly GCA_944474145.2). Lineage (NCBI taxonomy): Eukaryota > Metazoa > Platyhelminthes > Trematoda > Plagiorchiida > Dicrocoeliidae > Dicrocoelium > Dicrocoelium dendriticum. The sequence goes on along the minus strand of OX104059.1, from coordinate 45,094,597 downwards.
GAGTGTTTGACTGCCCGGATTTCTTGTTGTTTGCCGATGATCTTAAGTTGTGGCGGACGATCGCCCACCAAGCAGATCATGATACACTTCAGCGAGACCTGAACAGAGCGTATGAGTGGTCACTCCACAATCTGCTCCAGTTCAATTCGGGGAACAGTAAGATGGTCCACATTCGCCACCAGCCGACCATCACATACAAGCTTGGAAACTATGTCCTGCTGACAGTCACACAACACCGCGACATTGGGGTATTAATTCAGGCTGATTTGTGCCGCTCAAAACAATCCGAAAAGGCGTCAAAGATTGGAAACCAACGCATTGGTATGTTGTGGATGGTATTCGCACGGTTTTATCCCTATATTTGTTTGCAGTTGCTTAACACTTATGCGCGGCGTTATATGGAATACGCAATCCAGGCCTGGCAGCACTGGCAAGAGAAAGATCTCGCGGCAGTCGAGACTCTACAGTGAAGAGCCACAAAGCACGTGTAGGGTTGTTCCATCTTCTACATCAACTTAGGCTGAGGACCCCAAGATTATACAGCAGCCGATATCGTCGCCTACTTGGTGACCTAATAATGGCCTCCCAGCTTTCGAGGAATCCCAACCGCCTACCTCCACTTGCTGTAACTCATCCACAACAGGAATCTGAAGGTCCACCAGTTCAAGTTTTTCACGTAATACAGTTTGCTAAAATGTTGGCGAAACTTTTATTCGTATGTGCCAGCCATGGAACGCCATCCCAAATTACGCTGTTCCCGCCCCCACTTTATGTTGTTTAAAAAACGCCTTTACGTTGTTCGAACCTACTTGTGTACATGGACGGAGGATAGTATGTGACGAACAGTGCGCAACGAGCACCAATCTGCAACTTTGAAGTCAGCCCTTTTCTGCATGGCTCTGTGATGAGTCCAGCAAAACGATTTTCATTTTATCACTTTGTTTTCTTTTCACCATGTTGTGGTTCTTATTCTGACCACCCTACGGGACTAGTTAAGCAGCATTTTTTACCCGTAATATACCGTTTTCCATCGTCTCATAACTCAGTCCTCAACCCGATCAACCAGTGTTCCGAAACGCTTCAGAGGGAAGGTCATTAATGAGGATTGGGTGGGGAAGCAGTTGGAAAGGAAAGAAGGAAGGTGCCAGTAGTAGCTGTTTGCGCTTATCCGCCCTGCTGTGTGCAGCAGATAAGGCGGGGGGCTTTAGATCGGCCGTTGCCGTTTCATTGAGCATCATTTTTACTTTATCTACTGCAGACGTATAGATTTTGTATGAATATTTTGACATCTGTTTTGTCCAAACTACTGCCGAAGACACCATGACCGTCTAACTCTCCATATTTTGAATACTAGGTTGAGACAACGCACCATTTTGAGATTTGTTGCTTTTGGTCGCAAACTTTTGGGCCAGTTGAAATCAGTCATAAAGGAATGTCTTCGCAAAACTCTACTCTGATGACTGGAAGGAACCCGAGGATGCTGTTTAGCAATTTGCGCTCAGTGAACAAGAATGAGGGCGCTTTTACTCGAGTGACATCACTGCACCCTTTTCATTTTTCTTTATCCACTGCAAACTATTGCATCTTTGAAGATGACATTTTACTTCATCCACAGTTGATACTGTAAAGCGCCGAAAATGCATTCGTCGGGTACATAAAGCTTATCTTGATTTGACTTGATGAGGTGACCCTTGACAAGCTGCGCTACGGCCGATGCAGGATGTGGTTGAAGTTTGAAGAAACAGTCATGGATGTACGTGGGCTGAGATACTGCCAGGGCGCCAGGACATTGACACGACGACGCTTACAGTCCTCAACCAAAGTCTTTGGTTTGGAAGCCCTTCCGAAAGGCAGCGGCGAGGTGGCAATGATGTGATCTTACAGAAATGAACGCCATCCCATTTCAAACTCTAACCTCCAACACGGAGGACTAGGAGACTGAGTTTATCTCTCCTCTAACCATTAACCAGCCTGGTAGGAGTAGCTCCTACGGGACCCCGGTGCACTACCCAATATAGCTCTATGAGTCAAATAGGTAAGCAACCCGTCGCACTACCTTGGAGTCCAATCTCGTTGCGACGGTCCAGTTGTCGCCCATAAGATGTGCCAGATTGTCTGACAGCCCTGGCCACTGGCTTTTTAACTTAGTAGTAACGGCAGCACTTACTGCATTTCGCCGCTCTTATCATGGCGAACTTCACCGTATGACCTCTCCTTTTAGCCTACATTTCCTCCACTCTCTGCCATATGCTTGGTATGAATAATTTGCAATAATAAACCAGCCGGTTATCTCTCATTTTGGCTTATTTCAATTATGATCTTCGCCAAGGGTGGTGTGCTAATCGAATCACTATCTCCATGCCTCCTTTATCAGTTGGTTAAACGAAAATGTAAATACAGTAATCAAAGATGATGAACATAATGTGACGCTTTTTTTGTTGTATTTCGACAGAGAGACGAACGAGAAAGATCTCGCTCATTTCAACGAGGTTGCAGAGAAGTATGAAAGAAATCATCTGGGAAACTATCGAATGATATACCCACCTGCAGACAAGGAGAAATACGAGAAGTTTCTCAATCCGCATGCAATGTTTTATCAAGAGACTGTAACCTACAAGGTGCGGAGCGAATGTGCTCGGTGAGTATAGTTTCCTATGGGACAGTATACCATCTTTAAACAAACTGAGCATGAGTTCACTTTGGCTAAGAAGCGAGGCTAAACTCAGTTTGCTCCAAGTTGATAGCAATAATATAGCCTGTGAAAGATCCTGTTTATTCGGTCTCAAACTAGTACGAACAAACCAAATGGAGACACAACATGGAAAATCACAAAAAACCCTAATGGAAAGCATCAGTCGCATGATCCGAAACTGTACTTAAAAGATGAATGCAAAAACCTTCGAACAATTCGACTGTAATCTATTATATAGTGTTTTCAGCTCCTTTAGCCATTTGAAACAGCGTCTACTGCATCGATCTAGGTTGAGAGTGCATTCTAACTTGACAACCGCTACCTCTTTGAACGTAATTCTGTCTAGCCATTCGGACGGCGTCTACCTAAATGCAGCGTATGACGTCTCCACAAGGTTGCAGTCAATAATTTAAGTCAGAAGTCACTAAGTACGATTGTGTGTCGCAGTCCTGACACATCTGTGTGCCTACATGTGTTGGTTGGTTGTTTACTGAGTGCGCGGCAGCCACTGTGAGGGCGCCAAATTTATATTCCTTAGAAACCATTTGAAATAAAGTGGGCTAAAGGCCGTGGGAAGAACGGATTATCCCGATTTCAAGCATGTGTTCTAACTCTTCCCTACTTAACTTTTCTTGATAAAGCCGGCTGGCCATCCTTCCGGATGTGGTTTGTGGTTTGCGATACCACAGGAAGAACTGCGTGCATTTTCTGAACGATATTGGAGTAGTGGGAGAAAAGTTTGGCGTAATCTGGCGAGGTATGAAAAAAGGCGTATACCTGAGTGCTAAATCCGTGTCGGTGTCGGTTTCACGAATGTTGAGTTGTATTGCAAGGTCGACTATCCTCTGGCGTTTCGCATCGGTCAAAAGGTTGAACTGCTTAAAGAAGTCTATGCTGATGATGACAGATGGACATGCGACAACGATAAGCACCCAGCGAACGTTCACGAAACACTGAGGTTCGGTGTAAACGACTACCGATCGTATGTGGCTATTAATGTACTACTGACGACAGCGCAGTTAGTTGACAAGGAAGTAATCGGCCCATATGAAATGAGGACAGTGATATGAATCCCCCCGGTATGAACTAGGAACTGGGTCCCGGAATCATAAACCCTAAGGTAGACGAAACGGTTCTACATTTTGCTGACTCTATTAGCCGTCAGGCGGCTCTTTTTAAAGATAGAGGTCCGTCACTTGTTCCGGAACTAAGTTCCCTCCTCCAAAACTTTTGGACCATTGAAGCAATCCCTTCCGCTTGGAGTCTGACGGATATCATGGCCGTCTTCAAATAGGTGCCCGGAAGGACTGCGCTAACCACAGGGGAATTTATCTACTTTACCTTGCATCTAAAGTGCTCGCCGCCCTGCTTTTAAGCAGGCTCAGCCTGGTACATGAACAAAACATACGCGAAGAACAAGTTGGGTTCCGCTCCGGCCGGAATTGTATCGCTCATATTTTAACACTCCACCAAATAGTTGAGCGTCGTCAAATGTTGGCTGACCAACGATAGTTGTCTTCTCATACATACGAGTTGCGTTTGGCTCAGTTGACCGAGTTGTTCTGTGGAAGTATCTTTTGAGAAGGTGAGTGCCCTAGAACTACATCAACATTCTTCGAGCCATCTACTGTCGAACGTGGGGCCCAGTACGGGCGTATGGCAGACTTCCGTAGCCCTTTAATATCATTCTTGGCATGAGGCAGGGCTGCCCAGTATCACCTGTCCTGTTCAATTTCGCTATTGATGACATTCTGGAGAGCGCTCTGGAGTATTGCGGGACCCAGCGGTGTTGAACTGCTTCCGGGGGACCAACTTCGTAGACGACATCGCCGTAATTTACGACCCCTCACAGACTGCCCAAAATGGGCTGTACAGTTTGGTGGTGTCTGTCTTTTAGTTTTGAAATGACCTTCGCCTCTTCGACGTGTATGGTCTTGGTACAAGACCGGATATGAGCTGCTCCCACCCTTACCCATTCAGATGATTCTCTGGAAGTTTACCTCAGAAACTACATCAGCGCTGACAGTTTAACAGATGAGAGCACTTTGCACGTCACTAAGACCCGCGTTACGTTTGCTAATCTCCGTCATCTCTGGCTTCGCCACGACCTGAGTCTCTCCTTGAAGGACCGAGTCTACAATGTCAAGGAGAGAGCGATCCTGCTCTATGGTTGCGAAAATTGGCCTGTTCGCACAAAGCACGTTCAGTTGCTGTCTGTCTCTGACCAGTGCTGTCTTTGGAATATTGCTGGTGTACGGTGGCAACACAACATTAGTAATAAGAAGCTACGCCGAAGAATTTTGCAATCGGACAAAGTTTGCCGGCCGCTGAGCCGCATAATTTCACTGCATAAGCTTAGGATGCGCGTACTTTGCATGCTTACTGAGCGTTAGCCTCACCGTGCACCTTTTACCTGCACAGAAATCGACCGGAAGCGAAGATAAGGGGACCAGAGTATGACTTGGGCCAAAAGTATGAAGGCGTTGAGTTCACGTTTGGCCGCGGTCGGCGCTCTAGACTCCCCGGTTGGGGGCGCAAGGACCATCAGCACACTTGAATGGAAACCCTATTGGATTTGTCAAGAAACTGTGACCAACGATGAACATGTTATGAGACTGCCCCTATGACTCCAGTTTTACACTTCTTTTACCCTCTCTATCCCCTCCTTATTGTTGTATTATATTTGTCCATATGTGGTGACTGATAATTATACTGTTGGCCGTGTTCTATATATATATATATATATATATATATATATATATATATATATATGTATATATCTTCGCCACTGCTGACCGAGCTGGAGATTTCCCTACCTTTCAACGGAGTAGTTGCACCGGTACTCGTACTTAGGGGCTTTGTGAGCGTAATGATAAGAGCAGTAACTCGGTGCATTAGGCTTCGGACGGTGGGGCGATAACCGGGACCGGTGAAGGTGCTTACGTTTTAGAGTTACTTTTTAGACTTGGTGCTGTAGTGTCATTGGTTGAGCTGACAAAACATGCATTACCGGCAGCACGCTAGCCGTGAGAGTCACTGTGGCTGTAACAGTGTTAAGTCCGCTGTTTGCACTTGCTTCCGTTGGTGGATGATGGCATTCGATGACGCGGACTGCTAGGTGTGCAACTGTTAGGATTAGCCGCATGTTTGCTACCACGAGGATGACCTGTGTGTTGTCCTGTAGGTGTTGCATCCACACTTCTTGGAGAAGCCTATTGTCCATTTGGACATCCTAAGGAGTTACTGGGTTTCTCGCAACAGGGTGCAGGGTAGCTATCACAATTATAGACCTTTAAACAGCTAATATAAGCGGACGTTGTTTAAAGGTGACCGGGAGTAATAAACAACGTCTCTCACGTGCGATGCTTTTTCATTGTGGAAGATATGAGCTGGTTATACGTTTCGAAATCAGGAGAACTTATACAATTGCAAAACAACCCGTAGATGCATGAATACTAAAAGCGAATCCGGCTTAAAAGTGACACAGCTATAGATATGACACTAATAATTTGCGGTAAAGGCTTATCCTCTACTTCGCTCATCGTAACAGTGGCTGTATATGTACTGCCGGTGAATGGTTCATCAAAATCGTTCACCGTACGAGTGCGTGCATGTGTGTCATAAGAGATAAACGGAACCCCAGCGATGAAGCTAACGACTAATGGCACGAGTTCAACAGAATGAAAACTCCAGATGGTGGAGTTCCAAGCCGGGGTCATCAAGTATAGGGCATGACTCAAACACTGCGAAAGCGGTAACATGTAAGATACGTGTCAAGTGCGGAATTATGAGGAGGATAGCAATTGAATCCAACCTGTTCTTCAAACGCTATAAGCAATGGAGATTCAATCAGCAAGAACTGCGAACAGTATAGCGCACGACTGCCCGAACAGGAGCAAGTGGAGGATACTTACAATCAATAAAACAAACGGAAGATCGCAAAGGTGCATATATATACATATATACATATATATATTCAACAGTTTAATACTTGGTTGAGTACCACAACACAAGGGAAAAATCAGTAGATTTAAAGGGAAAACGACGGTTAGAGAAGTAAAGTCTCACAGTAAGTACGCCGCTGCGTACAGTCCTTGGCCATATCCAGTAGCGTTGGCAACAAGTTGTGTTCAGGATCCATTGGTCCCCAACCCGGGAATCGGGAACGCCCATTAACGGCTAGCTTCGACATTTGCGCCTTAATGCATTGGATCCAGGTCTTACGCTGGCCTCCTTTTTGTCGCTTCCAACCCACGGCTGCGCTAGCAAATAGAGCACGTCGTGGTAGCCGCTGAGTAGGCATGTGAAGCCTGCGAATCCTCCGTTTTCATTCGGCCAACAGATTTGGTCAGATTTTAACACTTGCCAACGGAACTCCTCATTACTGAAGTTATGCTGCTGTCGACACCAGCAATGCTTCACAGCTAGTGGTGATCGAATACAGATAGCCGCTGAACATCACCTTTACTAACGGGCCAAGTCTCGTAGCCGTACACAGGAATCGCTCATACCGCAGCATTGTGGACTCGTCCCTTGAGAGTGATGCTGTGGTCATGACGAAATCAGAAGTGACGAATGTTAGCAAATCTACTCTTGCCTTGGAGACACGCAATGCGATTTTATCCTTCAAACTGCCAATACGAAGACAATACCTAAGGTAAATGAATTTGTCGATCACTTCTAGCGACTGCCTCGAAAGTGTGGGAGGTAGAGATGCACTTAGCCAGCCCACTTACAGGACTTTGCACTTGGAAGGGGCAACGGGCAACCCAAATCGGGAGGCAAACATCTCTAACCTAAGCGGTACATGATTGGCGGCCTTGGAAGGTTCACAAATCCTAGCGATGGCATCTGGGTACTCCATTTCCCGAAAACCGTTACCCGGGAGCAGTTTAACGCTGCAGGAGTAAGAGTTTTCTGGCGCAGTATTCAGCATCCCTTCCATGGCAAAGTTGTACAAGAGTGAAGTAGATGGGAAACCCTGTATAACACCATTATTGATACTGAACGGGGCAAAAATCTCTGTATAAGCGCACGCAGCCCGAAGTTTGACAGTAAATGACACGGAGAATGCTGATGTACTTTCAATCACTCCTCTCTTTAGTGAGCAGTTCTAAAGAGCCACTCTACCAACAGAGCCAAACGCGTCTCGAATGTCCAAGAATATGACTATGATTGGTCGACTGAACTTATCTCGGTGTTCAAGTATGTGGCGGATTGTGAGGATGTGATCTATGCAACTTCGACCAGGGCGAGATCCGTCTTGTTCTTTACGCAGGTGCTGTTCCCGTACGCAACTGAACCTCTGCAAGAGTAGGACAGCGAGCAGTTTGGATGCAACACAAATAGGACAGATCCATGATGGCTAGAGCAAACAGTCCAGTATTTTTTGTTGACGTGTACAACATCCGCTTAATTCCAGTCGGATGGAATGGTTTCAGTAGTTCAAATATGACGGAAGGGAGATGTCAGTTCACGAGTGAGAGCAGGACCCCATCTTTGATGAAGGCAGGCGGAACTTCATCTGGGCCAGTTGACTTGTGACGCTTTAGCAGGCGAAGCTCATGGAAAACTTCAGCTTCAGTCGGCGAAGAAACATCCACGCTACAGAGAACACTGTGAATCCCGGAAGATGGACTCGGTTGTGCTGGTGGGCAGTTGCACCGATCTTCCAAGTGCTCTGCTCAGCGTACCAGACGACGGTGATGACTATGGATTAGTACGCCGTCATTTTCACGCAAAACTTTTCACTCTCTGTTGGCCTTCTGCCTCCCGTGGACCTAACCAGTTTAAAGAGTTTGCGAGAGTTTTCTGAGGAGACTGCCTATTCCGTCTCAACAACACGTTGTACCCACCAGACCTCGCGATCCTTCCTGAGAAGCTGTCTGAGCTCAATAGCTGTGGTTCTGCGTAGCGCATTGCACTCAACCCCGGTGGGAATTGTACGGAGATCCAATGACTGGCAGCCCGTTTCTTGAAGCTACAGACCAGAGTAGCGGACTTTCGTAAGCCGCTCTGAATCTCTGCCCAATGTCTCAACATCGGAGGATAAGGGGCGCAGGTTAGAGTCTAATGTATTATAAAATGCGGCGAGATTCTCAGTGTCAAACCGTTTCCGACGGAACTGCTGAGTGTTTCCAAAGCGCAGAACGACGTTAGCACACACTTGCGCATGATCCGAAATAAAGCAGCTGTTCCAACTCGACTTATAGTACGTTATGCAGCCTCGCCACAAGTAACTACTAATCAGCATCAGCAGCAGCAGTACACTAGCCATTTGAACTGATGCTTCGCTTCCGTACAACGACAACTAATAGCGATGTGGTCAGTCCACGCTTAACCAGAGGGCGGGGGTGGCCAGGAGCGCTGGAAATTGGTGTTCGTGAGGCACTAGGCGTGGTCAGAGCACATTTGAAGGAGTCGATCTCCATTATCAGTTGTGCGAGTACCCTGGGTTCTTTGACCACCTAGTTCGCCTTTATAGACCTCTAGATTACCGACCTGCGCATTTATTTCTCCGGCGAGTAGCATGATGCCGTGCGGCTTTTCTTGTGAAGGAGTTCTGTGAGTTGGCATTGGAACTCATCTTTAGTTGCATCCGGGTTGCAGTCCGCAGGGGCGTACGCCGCTATAATGGACAAACACCGCCTACTGATCCTGTAGCTGGAAGCTCGCACTGAGCTTTCCAAACGGACTGCTCAACGACGACTGATGACCGGGAACCAGTCAATGAGCGCTGCCTCAGCACGCGCGCTTAACGCAACTCAACGGCCGTCACAGCTCAGGGCTGCAGCTGTTGCATCTCCAGATAAGCGCGAGGTGAATGTGCACTCAGAACTTGGGGATGGTGAGAGCAATCGCAGCGTTGTGCTGGGGTCCTGTGAACGGGTTTTGGTTAGGCAGCAAACATAAATGAAGAGGGTTTCCAGGGTGCGAACAAGAGCAGCTTGAGATCCAGCCTGCATAAGCGTTCGAATATTGAACATAGCTAGTTTGCATAGCCAGAAAGGTACAATAAAGCCTTTTTTAAATATTGGGTTGTGTACGATCGGTTCTGAGCAGCTCCTTGATGGCGCAAGTAGTAACTTACTTTACAATTTGCTTTCGGAGAGTCAAAAAGTTTGAGGGTTGTCATGAACAGTAGGGTCGAATAAACATGGAATGCAGAAAGTAATTTTCGATACAATAGAATGAGGTTTAGCAAGCCCGGCCGCAACCATCTCGGCCAAAGCGAGAGAGTCCAGAGGGCGAGAACCGTGAGCACAGAGTTGTGAAGCCATCATTTCATATGTTGTGCGGGCATACAGCTTCACGGTTTTCCAGGCCGAGGAACGGGGCTGAATTAGGCGACCATGCCCGCAGCTTTCGGTCCTAAGGACCTGACAAGCAAGATAGCGGGGTGAATTCAGAGAATCGCGTCCGTTGGGAGCCGGTCACCGAGTGCTCAATTCATACGCCCTTCATTTGGCGGGCTGCTAAACCGGGGCCCAATACTGCCAGCAATTCAGCGTCCAGCTGAAGGACTACATGCTCCAGTGAGGCGAAGCTAGGGGTAGTGCGTTTATTTAGTGGCGAGCCACGTCCGACAGTTCACTATGTTATTAAACGAAAACATGTGGCTTTGTATAGGGAGAACGCTTGCCAGACGAAAACCACCACATCCTGGAACACTGCTGCCAACTATTTTGTTGGAACAGGAAAAGCCCAAACCACCCAGCTGGCACCAGGAGGGGGTTGTTCGGCAAACCAGCCAGATATCAATAAAATACAATATTGCAAATTAGGGAGACAATAAAATTCTCATCTAGTAAGGACGCTTGTCAATATCGTGGCATCAGTTAGCATGTTGGGCATGTGAATCTTACCCGAAATCTACTGGCTAGAGTTAGGTCAAACCAGTCGAAATATACTAACAGCAACGACATCGGTATAACCGCTAATGTGATGCACATTATGTGATTTTCTTGTGACCATTTGTTTGCATCCATGTAAATTCTGATCATTAGCCGTCAGTAGTAGACCGTGGATTGCTTTTACCCCGGGAATAAGTGGCTACTATCAGGTAGACATTGGCTTACCTTCGCAGTTGAGCAAGTAAATACATACACAAATAGTTTAGATCTTGACTTTACGAGACAGCTCAGGCCAATGATCCGATCAAATCTTGAGAGGAGATCGCAAATCTGTTGATTATTCAAGTAAATACGCAAGGTACGTGTGATCTTAGTTTGGCGAGGCACACCTCATTTGACATAGTCACTCAGTCCCAGCAAAAGAATTGATTCAATTGCATGTTGGTTGATAGTTCGCGATGATATTGCAAGGTAGCAGTTTCGTGTCATTGACTTGCTGAAATACTGTTGGCTTGTGATGCAGTCACTCGTTACAGCGAGCTGAGATAACTGAATGGATAGCGAAGCGCTGCAGGCGAGAGCCACTTGAGCCAGAAGGAGTGTTGTTTCATAATGTAGAAGGATCAACTCCTCAGCGCTATTGTATGGAAGCAACACTCTAATCAGCCAGGCGTATTTGTATATTCCTCAGAGTAATTGAACGAGTCTTAGGGAAAGGGACAGGTTGGAAAAATAGATCAGTGAAAAGTTAAGCCGATTTGCAAGTGGTAAGAACGGCTATGGTGTTGTGTTTTAACAAATCAAATGTGTCAAATGTGAGAATAAATGGTACAAGTTTATTTTGATGTGTTCACTAGCACACAGTGAGTACGGACAGGGAAAGAGAAGCATGCATGTTAACTGGTTCAACGCGTGTTCGAGGTGGTACTTCAATAGAGTCGCTCAGACTTATGTTCCAACCGATCGTCCGTCGACCTGCTAATTTTTCGGAATCTGTAGCTGAGATGATACTCACAAAGTGGCTTTAGGAGGCGCGAAACCAATTGCCCCGTACATCAAGTTATAATAGGCTTCTCTTTCATGCGTAGGCGCATGTGGGACACCAATAGCAAAAACTACCAGCAGAAGCAGCGCACTGCACAATGATTAGAAAAGAAGGGTAAAACAGTCATCGAGTTAAGTAGGACGAGTTTCCGGTTGAGCTTTACTCATAGACTTCTATGTGGGCATGAAAGCCTTGAGGTAGGTATGGCTGTTTAACAAGAGAACATAACAGTGGTCCAAGGAGTGAAAACGAGGACTCGGTCTACTTTTCTTCGTTGACTTCCATGTAAGGTTAAAAACTTCGAGGTTGGTGTGATCGAGTAAGGAAGGAACATAACCTTGGTCAGAGAAATGAAGAAGAGGACTCGGCTTAACGTCCATCTTTAGCCACCATATTAAAATGGGGACCTTGAGGTTGGTATTGCCGGGTAAGGAAAAATGTGATGAATTTTTGAAGAATGGGCATGGGAGCTCGTACAGTTTTTTTTTTGGCTTCTGTGATGACAGTGTAACTTTTTAGTGTACGACCGGGTATCATGAACATGCCATTAACTTCACTTTGATCCTTTCAGCTAAACTTGTCTCCGCGATATTTAGTTTGAATAGTTCCATAGCTTTTGGAATCGTGTGAACTTATCTGTGTGTATACAGAACTTGTGGGGAGACGTGCATGATCTACTGGACAATGGAAGACAATTCCAAATCGATGCACACTTAATGAGGAAAAAGCTTGTACGCATGTTGGTGCGTGACTTTGAAACTGCGGCTGTGAATTTTTTATTATGGTTTAGGTAATGCACCTCGTATTGTAGTTGTGAGGAGTATCCAGGTGTATGAATGCGCCCATCAATTACAACGAAACGTAGTGATCTGTTTAGCTTTAATCTACATCGCCATATCGAGTGTAACTTCAGCAACTTGCAGTGTTCAGAGTACATCACTCTGTGAGTAGAACCCAGGATCTGTGATGTGAAAGAACGCTGAACCCGTTCTTGTTCAACAGTGTCAATCCGCCTTGTATCGACAAACACCATAGAGCAAGATTCCAATATTGGGTGTGTACAAGTTTTGTACAACACACCTAATAAATTAAAGAGTTTAAGGGATGATGTATATTTTTCTTTGCTCTAGCGACAGTGTATTGTACATGCTTAGAGAATTTAAGGCCGTAGGAATAGTGAAGCCCCAAATCTGTTACTTGGTTCCTACATGCATGTGGTTTACAGTAGAATGTTACCAGTTGGATATTTATGTGACATCTGTATGAGATGGTATTATAGCGCGATGATCGTGCGCTACATATCCGGTACTAGACTAGACGGCCAATCAAAGACAATGGGTAGAACACACAAAAGTAAGCTAGGGAAGAAGTTTATTGGACGGGAGGAGAGTTAGCTAATGCTAAAAATAGGGCACCAGAAGAGAGCTAGCTAGGGAGGATATAGTTGGGCGTCGAGTGCGTTGACGGAGTGTCGTTCGCAGTCGAGGCGCGCGCGCCAAAGGCGGATATCGTATTCGTGTTTCAAACAAACGGAACAACGTTCCGGCAGGCAAACCGCTTAATTCCCTAATACATAAGAAAGCTATAATTTTAATATATTTGGAATAGTTTACGCACATACTGGGGAATCTCCAGGTCACTACAGTCCCTTCCTAGAAGGTAAACCGTGGGTCACTTCGATCTACGTGAGGACTGTCCGTCGCGTGTCAGCCTTCTGCGAGACCAGGTAGTGAAACCTGATGCAGCTGATGGGAGAGAACCAGGATATTTCTTTTATATTACATGTTAGACGAAGTCAATAGCCGCAAAAGCTAGAGCTCTATGGCGTTTGGACAAAAAAGTACACTCCCAGTCATCGTCAAATAAGCTGGTATATAGGGTGCTTTATTAATTACGTCCAAAAATAGGAGCGGCTGCGCTCAATTGCTGATGCACCCTTGCACGCTGAAGTGCCAACTGTCCAATGGTACAACTTGCCTTGCCCAATGTATCGGCAGGGGTAAGATGGAACACAGAGGCGGGTCCTGAGCGACTGCGATCCCATGGCACACCAAGGGAACCGATTCCTTTCGGCTGTGACAAGTGAGTGTTAACCAAACATCGAAGCCTCACTGGACGTGTCATGCATCGATCGCAGGGCACACCAAGGGAACCGAGGCCGTTCGGCTGTGAGAAGTGAGTGTTAGCCAAACACCGATGCCGCACTGGACGTGTCATGATTGCATCTATTGGTAGTCGGCTTTCACGCAGGTTAAAAAGACAGCAAAGGTGATCCTTGCGATTTGGTTAGTGGCTCGCTGTTTTAGTCATGAATTAGGAGCTTACACCCATGTCGCCGTTGTATCCACAATCACAGTTACTTATGTGCCGGTTCATCGGCGCAACATATTTGGCAACAACTAATGGCAATGTAGTGCTTCACGTGTGCTACATAGCACGAAGCTCATGGCCTGGGCTGGGTTGACTGGTCTAACAATCATTGAACCCCTTTTCTCTTCCAGGAATGTATCCGGTAGGTTGTTGTTTAACAGTACTAATGTCTGATATTTCTTAGCATAGAAATACTGCAGATCGGTGTTATTCCGCAGTTACAGTCAAAAGGCTTACTGAATAATCTTTGAGGCAGCAGGATGACGTACCTGCAAAGTCAGCGTAATCTGTTCGTGCCTACCTTAACGAGACTTTCGGTGGACGTTGGATCAGTTGCAGAGGACCGATAGAGCAGCCTGCGCGATTATCGGATCTGAATCCCATGGATTTTTTCGATGGGGACAGTTGAAGCGTAGAGTTTATAGAACAAAACCCAACAGTCTGGATGAACTGAAAGAGGACATTGTGAACGGGTGTAGCCGGATTTCGTTGGAGATATTGCAGAAAGTGCTCACCAACACCATCCGACGAATGCTGCTCTGCAGCCAAAACGACGCAGGGCACTGCGAACACCTAATTCGTTGATAGTTACAGACATTTCACACCTTTTATGTAAATATAAGTAAATAAATAAATAAAGGTATATTTCAATTGCACACGAGAAACCCCGTCGAAAGCAGGATCAATTGGTACAAGAAGCATTTGTCGGACTGTGAGGGCAATAGTTGTATCCATGGCTAAATTGGTGTGCTATCTAATGGCGTCAGTAGTGTGTTGGGTGGCGCCTGGGATCCTAGTCGCTAATCAATGACACGTAAGAGCCGCATCAAATACGGAACAGTGTAGAAGTTGCAAGCGACTGAAACCAACGTGTATCGTGCAGGCTACAAAAATAGGAAACGAATCAACCAGAGCGAGAAACGGTGCGGCAAGATACTCATCAAAACAATTTGTGTTAACGGAAGTGCCGTCAGTAAAACAAGTGGACGTTTTGAAGGTTAAAACAACGGTAAAATTCAATGTTGTAAACTACTGAAAGGACGTGTTTTCCGGTACACTACAAGGGCCTCCCCCTAGAAGGCTGAAAATCTTCGATGGAACTGTTAGCGGGGGAAAACGAAAGGTAAGGATGGGTACGAATAGTTGCATGGGCTTGAACAAGGACTTCCAAAATGGGGTGTGTTGCAGAGTTCGTTGGGTCCAGGCTTTTGTTATCAGTTATTTATGATGATCGTGTGGATCAGAGTGCATCACCGGTGGGCCGTCGGGGCGGGCCGGTCGGACTGCAAAAAAACTGGCTAGTCCAGAACAAAGGCCGGCAGGACGTTCCCTCCGCTGCAGACCCGACGGTGTGCTTTGGAGATGTCACTCCCCCACCGCACTCCAGTCCACGGTCTTCGTCCCACGAAGAAATTCGGGCGTCTTCGTTCCACGAAGAAATCCGGCTTCCTCGTCGACAACGCCCAGCCAGGCGTTTGGGGACCAACCTGTTCGTGGCCGTCCGCGATCTAGGGCGACTGATTGTTTCTTGTGTCAGAAAAGGGGCCTGGGGTCAGTAAAGGGGCCTCGAATCGGCTGGCGAGTCATTCGGGTGTTGCCTTGAGCCGGTTGTCAAGTCATTCGAAGGTTGCCTTGGCAGTTCCGGCGGTTGCGTTTCTAGAAGGTAGAACTCAGAGGGGGTGGGCATGGGTCGGTGGAAGTGGCTTGACGCCGGACAGGGAACATGGCATGCATGATAAAAGTAAATACACTATTTAAGTTTTCAAAATGTTCTGGTTTTTTTGTCCATTTTGCGAAATGTTTGTGAACAAGATGCACGATTAACACTAAATACGAAAAGGCTTACTAATGGTAATAGTAAACGTTTACCAAATCTGTAAAACGGACCGGACATTTGACCTGTCTACCACGTCGGTCGGTTGCCTGGGGTTGAGGCGGGGTAGGTTGAGGGTCAAAGGGAACAGTGGGTTTCGGGAGATCCGGTGCTCCGGAAGTCACCGCAAGTGCGGGTGTTTGTGTGATAGCATCAGGATGGGTTGCAAGTGGTTCGTCAAAGAAAGCCAGTTCGAGGCGGTCGATGGACCCCGTTGTTCGGTGCCCATTCTGGTCTAAGGGGAAATGTTTCGGAGTACTTTGCAGCACTCTGAAAGGGTCAGTATAGGGAGGCTGCAGAGGGCGACACACTGCGTCGGTGCGGAGGAAGACGTGAGTACAGGTAGAGAGTCCGTTATGCATTTGGACATTTCTAGATTGCTCACGGAGTGGAGTCGGCCGTAGTGAACGCATGCGTTGAGTTAAGGAGGACGCAACGTTAGT
This sequence comes from Dicrocoelium dendriticum, assembly GCA_944474145.2. Taxonomy (NCBI): domain Eukaryota; kingdom Metazoa; phylum Platyhelminthes; class Trematoda; order Plagiorchiida; family Dicrocoeliidae; genus Dicrocoelium; species Dicrocoelium dendriticum. The sequence goes on along the minus strand of OX104059.1, from coordinate 45,078,321 downwards.
CGGAGACATACCGACGATGCGGGAGGCGAAACGAAATCTCCTGGCAACTTTAGCCTTGTGCCGTAAACCAGCTCTGCTGGTGCACATTGCAAGTCAGCTTTGATGCTGCTACGAATGCCTGCGTACGAGCGAAACGTTTTTGCCCCAGTTTTGGTCGGAGGAGGCGCAGACCGTGGCTTTTAACTGTATGTAAGCGTTCGACTAAACCTTTGGCTGCTGGGTGATACGCTGCGTTATGAATGCGGCGACAGCCTAAAACGTTTCAAAACGTATCGAATTGTGAAGATTCGAAAGGCGTTCCTCTGTCAGTTGTAATAGTGAATGGTCATCCGTATTACGCAACCCACCGATCTAAGAAGGCCCGACTAACAGTCTCAGCTGTGCAGTCTGTTACGGGAATGGCTTCTGGCCATCTGGTGAAGCGGTCGACACATGTAAGAATATATAGGAATCCGCGTGAAGGTGGCAAGGGAACTACCAGGTCTAAGTGTACATGGGAGAACCGAGAGTCCGGGGCGGGAAAAGCACCAAGAGGATTGCTGGTGTGACGATGTGCTTTGGAGCACTGACATTGAAGGCAGGCGCGAGCCCAGGTACAAGCTTCTTTGTTTACGCGTAGCCAAACGAAACGTTCGGTGACCATTTTCAAAGATGCACGGATGCTGGGATGTGATAGTGAGTGCAGTGCATCAGAGACTATGCGACTGAAGGAGACGGGCTCGAGGGGTCTAGGACAACCTGTGAAAGTGTCACAGAGAATGCTTCCTTCCGTTTTTTGGAGAGGAATAAGTTGCACATGCAGTGAAGGGGATTGCAGGGTGCGTTGTATGTCTTCATCTTGAGCTTGAGCCGATGCCATGGCGGCAAGGTCAACGGTAGGCAAAGATTGGAGAGTGACATTGACGCATGTGAGAGTGTTGGCGACAGGATTGTTGACACCTGAGACATGACTTATGTCAGCAGTGAACTGCGTGACCAAGTCTAAGTGTATTGTTTCCCGTGGTGAATATTTGTCGCAAGCAGAGTTGAAGGCGAAAATGAAGGGCCTGTGGTCAGTGTAGACCGTGAAAGCGCGGCCTTCGTGTGTGTGTGTGTGTGTGTGTGTCGGAAGTGACGAATGGCTAGATATATGGCGAACAGTTCGCTGCCGAACATTCTGTTACGGGATTCCGCTGTCTGCAGGCGTTTTGAGAAGAACCCAAGGGGTTGCCACTGCCAAGCGCCGTGTTGTTGGTGGACGGCTCCTATCGCGACGTCTGAAGCATCAGTCGTAATAGAAAGAGGTGCAGTCGATTCGGAACGAGCGAGGAGGGCTATGTTGGAGATAGCATCCTTGAGCTCGGCGAAGTCTGTCTGTACTGTGTCAAAGAAAGCGAACTTACGTACATTCCCTCAGCGTAGGTTAGCCAGAGGCTTCATGAACTGAGCGCAGCGCGGAATGAAGTGTCGATAATAGTTGACCAAACCACAAAAATGATGGAGGTGCTTGAATGAGGTCGGAGCTGGGAAGTCTTTGATTACCTGGATCTTATCAGGAAAGACCTCGATACCAGACGATGAAACGATGTGACCCAGGAATTCTACCGTTGACTTGCCAAGTTCGCAATTAGTCGGGTTGATTGTGACACCGTGTTGGGTCAAGCGCTGTAAGAGCGTTCGAAGGTGGTCGAGGTGCTCCTGTTCCGTTGAATTGGCTACTAGAATATCATCGAGGTTGGAATAAGCGAAGTCTAGGCCACGAGTGACATGGTGGATGAAGCGTTGGAATGTTTGTGCAGCGTTGCACAGTCCAAGTGGCATTCTTAAAAATTCAAATAAGCCGAAAGGAGTGATAACGGCTGTTTTGGGAATGTCATTTTCTTCTACAGGTATCTGGCGATAGGCGCGAACCAGATCGATCTTGCTGAAGATCCTCTTGTCTGTGTGGCATGCGGTAAGGTCCTGCATGTGTGGGATGGGATACCTTTCTGGGACGGTTAGCCGATTGAGTGCGCGGTAATCACCGCAAAGGCGCCAGTCGCCAGATTGCTTGGGGACCATCTGCAGGGGAGAGGACCAAGAGCTGTCGGAAACGCGGATTATTCCTAGTTTGAGCAGGTTTTCAAACTCCGCTTTAGCTACCTTTGGTTTTTCGGGCTATAGTCGGTGTGGACGGCATGAGACGGGTGGGCCGTTCGTCCGTATGTGGTGCGTAACTTGGGATGCCACGGTCAAAGCTGCGTTCATTGGCTGAACGAGCTTGGTATACTGGGAAAAGAGGTTGGCGTAGTCTTGTGAGGTATGGGCAAAGGCGTAGACCGGTGTTATAGTTGCGATATCGGCGGTGATGCCACATACACTGAGTTCTGTTGCAGTGTCGACTATCATCTGGCGTTCCGCATCTACCAAGACGTCGAACTGCTTGAGAACGTCAATGCTGATAATGGCAAAGGGGACTGCGGCAACGGTAAATGCCCAGCGGAACGTGCGCTGAAGACCTAGATCCAAGGTAAGCGACCGATGACCGTAGGTGGCTATTGGCGTGCCATTGGCGGCACTTAGGCTTGTTGACAAAGAAGCGATAGGCTCACCTGGCACAGGGTGATGGCACTGACTTCCGCCCCGGTAGTAACTAAGAACTGGCTCTCGGAATCATGATCCCTAATGTAGATGAGGCGAATTTGGGCTTTGTCGACACCGTTAGTCACCATTACGGGTCGGCCTAAAAGTTCCCTTGCTTCGCGGCGAAGAAACTGCATGGTTGGTCGCACTTACGGGCTTTGTTACCAAAACGTGAGTCGTAAGAGCAAAAGCCTGAATTGTTACACTTCGTGCGACGAAGTGATGAGCTAGAGCAGCTGCGCTGCTTACGGTCTAGTGAGAGTTTCTCGACATTGTATTGACGCTATTTGCAATGATAAAGTTTCGATTGTTGACGGATCACTAGTCACGGATGTCGCTGGGGCTGCGAGGGGGCCAAGTCGAGTTATTGTTATAAATTTGTTCTCTGGCTGATGTCGTTCCATGACATGGTCTGCTAGTTCTGCAACTGCTGAGAGAGGCAGGGCGCTTGTCACGGCGAGGATGGCTGGTGTGTTTTCCGGGAGAGCCTGCATCCACTTTTCGCGGGGAATCATAGCTTCCATGCTGGATGTACCTAAGAGCTGTTGCATCTGTCGCAACAAGGCTGAATGCATCCTGTCCTTTAGCTGCAGATCCCTAAACAGTTGCTGCATTCGGACGTTGTCAGAGGGCGTGATTTGCTGGATGATCGTTTACTTTAAAATTCCATATTTCGGATCGGGTGGGGGGCAAGTTAGGATGTCTCTTACCTGGGCGGATACACTTGGCGGTAGCCAAGGTATAAGTTGATGATATTTAGCATTATCAGTAGAAATTTTACAATTCTAGAGAGTGGATTCTAAGTGCGCGAACCATAACAACGAGTCATTCTCCCAAAAAGGTGGGGAGACTAGCTCTACGGCACTAACCAGATACGTAGATGGTATATCCTCAAGACTATTCATCTTGAGAAATGCATACGTAGATGCGGCAGGTAAGAAAACAAAAGGTTAGCGAGTAATGAATCAAAATTACTGGAACGAACTCACTCACATGAAAATTCAAAATGGCGGACGGCTTGTTCTGGACGGGGGTCACCAATTGTTGGGTGGCGCCTAGGATATTAGTCGGAAATCAATGGCACGTAAGAGCCGTGTCAAATACGGAACAGTATAGAAGTTGCAAGCGACTGAAACCAACGTGTATTGTGCAGGCTACAAAAATAGGAAACGAATCAACCCGAGCGAGAAACGGTGGGGCAAGATACTCACCAACACAATTTGTGTCAACGGAGGTGTCGTCAGTAAAACAAGTGGACGGTTTGAGGGTTAAAACAACGGTAAAATCCAATGTTGCAAACTACTGAAAGGGCGTGTCTTCCGGTACACCACAAGTGCGTCGGGGCAGACTGCAATCTAAGATCATTGTCATGTCAACTCAAGTATTCGCTTTTATGCACCTATGAAAGGCGAATTTTCAGCTGTAGTACGCACACCATCGAAACGGTAAAACGAACAAGGCTGTAATCTTAGAACGTGCTCCTGTTGGCGTGATTCCCTCTAGCAACGAAAGGAGCCTAAATAATGCTTCCAGGTTTGCTAGAAGCCAGTCATGAAGTTACAACAGCTTTATTGCGCTTGTCTTGTGCCATGTATTGCGATAGAAACCGGCGCTCATCTGTCATTGTATAGGACCAGGCTGTTCTTCTTATTTGTAAGAACACCGAGCCACTGCACATTTCACAGGGATCCCTTTTGCTGGCTTTTTCACCTGCGTGAAAGCCGACTACCAATAGATCCAATCATGACACGTCCAGTGTTGCTTCGGTGTTTGGCTAACACTCACTTCTCACAGCCGAACGGCCTCGGTTCCCTTGGTGTGCAATGGGATCGTAGTCACACTGGTCCCGCCTCTGTGTCCCGTGTCACCCCCTGCTGACACATTGAGCGAGACAAATTGCGTCATTGGACAGTTGGCAATTCATCGTGCAAGGGTGCGTCAACCCTTGAGCACAGCCGCTCCTAGGTTCGGACGTAATTAATGTAACTCCCTGTAGTCTTCGTTGTTGGAGCCTCATTCACCCCTTGTTCTCACCCGATGAGTAAAACGTGTGGTTGTGTTGCCCGTGAAGAGATGAACCGAAAGCGAAGGATGGCGATCTGCAATTTATGGGATTCCAATACCTACGTAGAGTGAGCGTCGTTCCAGGATAGGGACATGTTGCCGCTACTAGACTGGTACTATTTAAATTAAACTCACTCCCATCCATCCTAACTAATGTTATTATAACTTAGAGATGTGATGGCTGAGATGCCCTATTGGTTGACAGTCGTATAGTCCAGATGATGTTTACTATAGTTGTGATAGTTTCCGGATATTTCTTTGGAGGTTAAACAAATGACTGGACAGATTAAGGTGAATCTTCGCGACTTTTCGATTGATGTTCGTAGTGTATCCAAGCTTTTGAATGGTGATGCATCTATGGCTATTTTCATATGTCTCCACGAATGTCCTGCTTACTGACGTCAACAACTATTCACATTTGGCACATTTAGATCAAAGCTAACTCTACCCGGATAAAGTTGTTCATCTTAAGTAGAATTATTATTTTGCCTTTATCCTAACACAGAAGCACTGCGGCCTCAGCGCTTTAAGCATGGGCACTCGTGGTGAGTCGCATTATTTCTCTCTACAGTGGATAACACGGAATACTCAGAAATCCTGATTACGAACGACTTCTCGTTTGTTACAATAATTTTTCCACAACTGCTCTTTTAGTAGTTAATTGCTAACCGCCCACTGTTTCGGCCTACCGCTCTGATACCTAAAGTATGCAACGTTCACACACACTACTTACAAGCAACTAAACAGGCGCTCGTAGATTGTCAGAAGATTCCACGTACGACACCACACAGTGCTCCGTAAATGGTACAAACCTGTGCTGGCTAGTCACATATACAATGGTTTCCTAATTGATTTTCTGAAGATATAGGATGTTTGACGGAAATAAGCTGCGTTAGCGGGAAATTCAAATCAATACTGCCTTGAACCAGGAAAATGGGTGGTCTGGACCATTTAACCACACATCTCTGCTAGTGACTACGGACGTTAGCCACAAGTGAGCGATGTGCGAACAGATTGTGAACGCACTGGTACCCCACTTTGATCTTCTTTACGGCATATTTGACTATAAAATGCCCAGCGGAAAACGGCTGCAAGAAGCCCGTCACAAGTTCTCTTAATGGAAAGCAAACTTGCTGGTTACCCAGCATTAAAATTCATACATGGAATTGTCTTCCGGAGTTAGAGGACACCACACCACAAAGCAGTTCCATGGCAGCATAGCGTCAGAGTACGCCTATACATTCGGCTATTAACTTGCGGTATGCACTTTCCAAATAATGGGAACGCAGAGGCGTAGCAAGTAGGGGCGGGAGCGAGGTCCATCCGCCCCGGGCGGCTTGTGATTAGGTGGTTGTAATTTTAGCAGTGATAATTGTTCGATACCATGTGTAAACGATATAATTTCCAGATAGGCTGATAGTTGAATATTGCAATATTCCTCTGAGTGGCCAAAAACACATTTACGCCATCTGTCACACCTGCCTGTCGCCCATGCCTTCTCACTGTTGCACATATCTATCCCGTTTCATTTCGCCTCACATCGTATTTACCCTTTCACTTAGTGCATTGTCTCCCACAAGGGGTTATACAGCTGCAATCTCACAGCAGAAGGTTCTATGGTCCAACCTCAGCACCTGCGTGACCTCGCTTGCTGACTCTCACCTTAGTGCTCTGTTTGTACATTTACGAGGAGGTTGGCTTCTACTCTTATTTTGTGTATTTTGAATACTCGGTTGTTCTTGTGCTGAGCAGATATTGGTGAGGTTAGTCCTTATCGAATATGATATCCATTTATATAGTAACGGCCCTGCTTTTCTTGGACCAGAAGTTCTACCCGGGACAAAAATTGCCAAGCAATTTTGTCGCCTACACGCAATCCGTTTTATTCCCCCAGAAGAATAAGAATACAATCACAAGATCAGATACCTTTTTAATTTTTATCTCGGTACGGCCATTTTCACTTGTTTCGTACCTGAGCTTATAAATATCTGTTCCCCAAGAAACTTGTGATGCATGGAAGTATCTACAAACAAAAGGACTAGATTTGCAGCAGATTTTCAAGTTTACAGCATTGAAAGTTTGACTTCTACAAAATATCGACCCCATGGTGAACAGCGCAATGGATGAATCCAAAAGACTGTTCTGATTTGGGGATAAGAATGGGGCGTCGAATTCGTCAAAAGAACGAAAGGTTTTTAAAGAACCGTTTGAGTCCTCTATGGAATTTGATGCCGACTCGAAACGGAAAATGATGTCTGTCATTTACAGCTTGACTGAGGGAATATGTCGCAGGTTTCAGCAAGTTTCTGATGTTGCAGACAAATGTGCTTTCCTTACAGCGTCACATCTACTTGATGATAGTTATGATTGTCTACCTAGCGAAGCTGAGGAAGATAGAGAAAAAACGGAACTCTTTGCCGAAAGAGGTTTGCAATATTTTGCGAAATATTCAGGAAACGACAAAAACAATGGACTCTTTAAATTTTTGAGCTTCGTACCGAAAGACAATCTTGGGAAATCTGCACCGATTATTGTGCTTTTGCTGTGCATGTTTCTCACTCAAGCTATCAGCATTGCTATCTTTGAAAGCTCTTTCTTAAACCTCAAGCTTGTAAAGTACTACCTTCAATCAATGAAGCAATGTGCCAAAAAGCAGGTGCTTAACAGGTCTCCTAGGATGGCTAGAATGAGAATCACAATACGGTGAATAGAAAACAAAGGGATAAAATGAAAATCGTTTTGGTGGATTCATCACAGTGCTCATACAGAGATACACAGAAAGGGCCAACTTCAGTTGTGCTGGTTCATTCTGGTTGTGCAACTTTCGTCACATTATATTCTCTGCCGAGACAAACAGGCTGTATCTCGTAATGTAGGTGAATTAAGAGAACTTTAAAGCGATTTTTAAACACAGGTAAATTGGGGTTGGAAACAACATAGTTTGGGAGAGCGTTCCATGGTTAGTACACACGAAGAGAATAAAAGTTCCGTCGACATTCTAGCCGACTGTATTGCGTGGCCAACTTCAACTGGCGACCCCTCATATTCGTATTATGGCGCAGTTGCAGTACGTGCCGGCAGACTTGGTTGGGTTCCCTAGAATCTGGTAGGCCATACTAAGGTCGCCGCGTAGGCGCCGGTACCGGCTGCCGGATAATTTAGGGTCCTCAGCCTAAATTGGTTTGGAATCCTGAACAACCCTTGGATATGCTTCGTGGCTCGTCGCTGTAAAGTCTCGTGCGCTGCAAGGTCTTACTTGTGCCAGGGTTGCCAGGCATGAATTGCTTATTCCACATGAGGCTGCTCGTATGTGTTAAGCAACTGCGAACAGACAGAGGGATCAAACCGTCAAGATGCACTCTGCAGCATGCCAATCTGTAGGTTTCCACTCTTTGGTGCCTTCTCAGATTGTTCTGAGGAGCAGAAATAAGCCTGGAGTAATACGCCAAGGTCGCGCTCCTTGGTGACTGCTTGCGAGACATAATCTTTAAATTTGTATGTGATGTTCGGCTGGTGTCGAATATGGACCCATCTTACCGTTCCTCGAATCGAACTGGAGCAGATTGTGGAGTGACCACTCATACGCTCTGTCCGCCTCTCGCTGAAGTGCATCATGATCTGATTGGTCGGCGATCGTCCGCGACATCTTAGCATCATCAGCGAAAAACAAGAATCCGAGGCAGTCAAACGCGTAAGCTCGTTACTGAACACGAGAAACAGACGCGGCCCGAGAACTGGTTGCTGCGGAACTCTACATTCGACATGAATCGAATCGGACAGCGCACTTCCTACTCTGACCTGCAGTTGCTGATACTACAGGAAATTCCTGATCCACCCAAGAACATACTTCCCAAATTCATAGCTTTCGAATCTGTGAAGCAGAATGCGGTTGTCCAGTCGGTCGAAGGCTTTGGAGAGGTCGAGATAAATGATGTCTGTCCCTCTACCTTTATCTGACGCTTCCGTCCAACTACTGCATGCAATCAGTAGGCTGCTTCTTGATGAACAGTATTGGTGGAAACCGTGTTGGTTGGGTGCTTTGATGTTGTGGCATTCTAGATCAGGGTTGTCCAAATTTTTTGCAATGATGGTCACGTATTGCGAGGTACAAATATGTCAGACCATATTCAGTCTGACATTAAGATAATAACAAAAATTACACATGTACGAGAAAAGTTCAAACCTGAATGTATTATTTCATGATGAGGCCGCGGGCCACTTGATATGTTAACGCGGACCGCATTTGGCCCTCATGCTGGAGTTTGGACTTCCCTGTTCAAGATGGTCTAGTAAAGTCCTAGCGATGGTTGCCTCCATCACCTATGGGAGTACACGGAATAGGACCAATGGGCGATAGTTGGCAGGTTCCGAGCGATTACCGCTTTAGAAAATTGTAGTGATTACGCTATGTTTCCTCATGGTAGGCACAATTTGCTCATCCATACACGTTTGGAAGAAATTCGATAATGGTTCGGCCAGCCTTGTTGCTGTTAAGTTCAGTGCCCACTGGTGAATGTCATCTACACCGAGAGGATTGTAGATGCGCAGTAAGAGCAGTTTTTTCAACACAGATGTGGCGGTAAAAGCGATCTTAGTACGTGTTGAAATTTGGATGTGAATATGCAACAGTGGCGGAAGTCGCTATTGAAGGTCGGGGCATACTGCACCTTAGAGTCAGCTGCTTCTTTAGTCCTCTGTGCCACTCCGACTGTCGTGTTGAGTGGGAGGATACCATGCTTCACCTTCCGAATCTTGTTGATACGCTTAATTAGGTGTTTTTTGTTGTTGGCTACTTTACGTGCCAAATGTTGTTAGTGCGTCATTTTGTCCCACGGACAAGCCGGGTCATATAGTCGCTCCAGGTATCGGGACCAGGACGAGCTCTGTAATTGTGCCAAGCTGTATTCCTTAGGGACGTGCATTTGCGCGCTCTACTTCTGATGAAAGACGATGAATCGGTGGAACGAACCCTCCTCGTTGCTGTAGCAGTTGCGATTAGATTGCTTAAGCTTCCAATAAACCGCATCCAGGCGCTGTCGGGTGAGTTCTTTCAAGAATTCCCAATCGGTTGTTTCAACTAGATCTTTCGGGATGTTGTAGCGTGCGATAGCACGTGTTAGTACCGTATGTTCCTCCGGATATTCAGCGTAACCCACATAGTTATAAAGTATGGTGACAAGATCGCTTAACGCTAGAGTTGCTCATTTGCAAGTACGAGGTCAAGTACCGATGTTTTATTATCAACTATGTACCTGGTAGGTGAGCTGATGTGATAGTAGTGCGGAATACTTGCGATAAGGTCTTGCAGTTTGACCTTGTATGTTCCGTTGGGGTATGCGGAAGATGCAAGTCGTACAGGCTGAAATCACCGGAGAGAAGTACGTGGCTGTAAGTTGGGAGTAAGCATTTCCTCAGTGAATCCATATCTGGATTGGACGAAGGTGGACGCTATACGACTGCCACGAAGCAGTTGTCATTGTGTCTGAGAGGCAAATGACACCATAGCGAATCGGTGACCCGCGTCTCCGGATCATCCAGTGGTTCGCATTGTAAGTCGTTGAGTTAGTACAGGATAACACACCCTTCCATGATGGGGTAATCGTGTCGGAACAATGACATTCCCTGAATCGCAATCTCGGCATTCGTAACCTAGGAGTACAACCAAGTCTTGGTTATGCAGATGAGATCCTAAGCGTTTTTTGCCTGTCGCAACCGAAACTCGGCGATTTTTCTGAGGTCTTGGGCAAGAGAGTGTTTGGTTCTCAGCAGCGATCCGAAAGACTTGTGGCTAAGATAAGTGATTGTTCCGACCGTTGGATGGTCGGCCTTTAGCCGATTTTTGTATTGTTATCAGCGAATCGCTTGAAGTTGAGTTTAGTGTCATCGTGATTGGCCTCTCTGACAACTCAGTTTACACGATGCGTGGAGCGTGGTTGTAGGATTGCACAAGACCTGCTTCCGGTGTGAATTTCGTTTGCCTGCTGTCGTGGTGCTTTAAGTCGGACGATAGTTTCGCTAGCCGCTTTGAACCGGAGCTCGGTTGTTATCCTTTTCTGAAGTGAATGCCAGTGTTCCAATAGTGTAAGTACCATTTGCCTAGATTTTAGCACAACCTTAATTACTCCGGGGTCGGACCCCTTATAGCATGCTGATGTTGGCAGCCTCGAGAGCGGTAGCTATAATGCCATCCAAGAGCAGGGCCTCACGAAGATAACACCACTGCTCCTGGTCCTGTGCCTTTGCTTCGCATTCATCTTGCTCGTGAGACTGGGGGACGCCGTGGACAAAAACGGTTCTGGCTGCGGTGTCTATCCGTAACTCATTAAAGCTCCGCTTTTCGCGTCCCATGGAACGTCTGGAAAGACGCTTAACAAACCGAATTAGTTCTGGAGGAGAGCAGTCGAAAGCAAAGCTGCTTCTACCTCATCGACAGAATTTAGCACAACCCGAAGACGCCTGCCTTCGCCATAGTTCTTGGAATTCGGGTGGCGATTGATCCTCGTCAAGTTGGCGGGTTTAGTCAGAATACCGAGATGGTTGCTTATCGTTGCTTATGTTCCAGGTCATCTAACTATTTCCCCTTTAAATAATTCGATCCTGACTCCGGAAGTTTGGTATGCTTTGCATTTTAATGGTGTTATCAATAATTTTACCTCAAATAAAGCACGAAAGGTGTGTTTGTGAACTCTGTGCACGAGTTCTGCAATAGTACAAATGTCTGCACTTCCAACAACACTGTAAAATTAAATATTTATTTGTTGTTATACGAAACGAAATATTGTAGGGCTGTTCGTAATTTTAAGGGCTTACGGATTTACAACTGCTGGGGTGGCGAAATTCTTACGACCGGCCCAAGCATCAACAGTAGTTGCCATGCCACTGGGGCATGCATGTAGCGGGTTGCGAAGAGTATGCGCCTTTATCAACAGCCCGTTGCGGATATTCATCCCTGAGGGATCGGTTGAGCAGGTGTCACTGGTACACTGGCACACTGCATTGATGTCTCACTACCGTGTAACCGTGACCTGTTGTACGTGGGCTAGCTAGGAGCGGAGACTCGAGCCCCGAGCACAAAGGATGAAAATTAGCCGCCTGAATCAAAACATCATGTGTCCCCACTTGTTGAACGACTCTGGCTTTGTTATACTGGCATCAACTAACACCAGCCTTGTAAATAACTTGTGCTGACTTGTAATGAGACAGCGCCCATTCCGTGGTACGATATTTGGCAGGCAGAACGAATTTGCAGGTCATGCTAGTTCTCAGCTAGCTGAGTCACCGTACTTGGCGCAGTTGCCAGGCGTTGCACGAAAGGGTTATACGTAATTGGTGTGAGACGTGACGTGAACGAGCAGAGGACAGGAATGACCCCTGGGGTCCTAACTTTCCATAACAGAAACCATGTGCGACTTAGCACATGAAAGCTGTTAAGGAAAATATTTGGATTACTTGTGGGCGGAGCATTTCGCTATAACTGGTCGAAGTATCTTCGCAGTAGCTTCCAAGTCATGACGGTCTGTCGCCGTCAGCTGTGGTCTTGTGATATTAGCCGCCGACCTGTCACGGGAGCTGTTGATGTCGAGCAGCCATTAGTTCGGCACCTGACGAAGCCGACGTATGAGCAATACTGACGTTGCGATAAAACGAAACGACCGTTTAGTGCGTTGGTGGCTATCTGACATGGAAAGGGATGCGAAGAACCTTCAACTAATTACACTCAAGCTCCTCTACTCACTAGTAGCCAAAATATTCGCCTTAATAGCTTCCTAATGCTGTATTGTACATATCTGCTATTACGTCAATCCGTGGCGGTAGGAGTCAGCTCTGTTCTCTTCAATGTTCGCAGTTTGCATAGTAAACAAACGAAACACATAAACTTCACCCACACATGTGACACCACAGTGGGTCTGCTCACAGAACTATCTCTGTCGGAGGATGGCGGACACTGGTGCTGACACGTATGACCGTTGGTTCTCTGTCATGCATTTGCTTCCACCGTTGTTGGGTCTCGAATTTAACGACTGAATTGCCACGTTCCACCGTGTATGTGGGTGTAAATACCTTGTCGAACCAAGCGGACAGTTATTCAACTGATCGCAAGTAGTGCGGGAGTACCTATCAACTGCCACTGGTTTCTTGTTGGTTGGACGAATATCAAGTGAACTCGGTGTATTCAGATGTAACACATAATAAGACCGAGTTATGCGGGTCCAAGTTATGTAAAAACGCGCTGCTTACCATTCCCGAATGCAGACGTATTTCAAACTGGGTTAATGAATGTATGGTAAATTGTTTGCTTTAGAAAATAACATCCAACTGAGTCAAGAGTTGCTTTTTCACTGCTCACTGTTACGCATTAGTCTTGGTAACTGAACGTTCGATAGTGTACGCTCTATACGGCAAGCGATCCCAGCGTAGGAAAATACGTGTGCACCGACACAGTATAATGAACGAATGACAGGCAGAGTGGTGTGTGAGTGTACGTTTGCGTGCATGAAAATGTGGTGTTCTGCAGTCTGAGTGGATTAGTGCCTGAGCTTTGATTAAACATGTATCACTCACCATCCTCATTTTTGCGTTGCAGCCAAATGCGAGAGGAAATCAAGATGAAACAAGAGAAGCTGGACGCATTGCAACACAAGGGCAAACCTATTGGTCCCGAAAGCCCAGCCCCGAAAAAGCTGGCATCCAGATCGATGACCGTCAGATCAAAATCGCAGACCGTATCGGGTGCTGAACGCCGCCTTTTGCACCCCAACCCACTTCATGAGGCCCAACGTCCTTGGGGCGATCAAGAATTTGCATCTGATTTAGTCACGGAAACAGTCAACTTAGCCCAGGCTGGCGATGCGCGTGCCTCCTGGGAAGCCCAACCAATTGTGGCCGAGGAAGAAGAGTCCCGTTTGGAGGCACTAAGGCAACGTGAAAGACTGATGCATGCAGTCGGTTTGGTCGAGGCCATACACCGCCTGTTGGCTGGAAGCTCCGGAGTAATATCTACCATCGGTGCCTCAGTGCGCGCAAAAATGCCACGGAATATGGGCGAAATGCACCGTGAGAGTAGTCTGGGTCTGGATGTATTCATTTGTGTCATATGGCATGTAGTAATTGATCAGTTCAGCCATCTAAATTTGTTAATAGCGCTTTGTAATCATTCGGTGTAAAGCTTCTTTTTGGTTCAGGCGACTCATCAACTACACTACCACTTATGTCGCCGGCATGCAAATGGTAACGTAAAGCATCATAGCGTAAAAATGTAATAAGCAAATTAAGCCTCCAGACAGGCAGGACAGAACAGCTATACGAAACAGCGTTTATCGGACATAAGCTATAAACACGGATTCAAGAGTTATTAATTGCTCGGCGCGAGAATAAACACTGAGTACACAGTGTGGGTGAGCTGGGCACATAAATGTCATCCACGCACATGACAGGCATCAACATCACTTCTGCGTTTGATGGGAACTTTGCTCTAGGTGCCATAATCCCACATGGTTACACAGTAAATCGCTAAAAGATTTGCACATCAACTGAAGAGTTCCGCCTACTTAAGGCAAACTACGGCATGTTTCGACTAAATCCAACTGTGTTCCCTCAAGGGTACGATTGGCTGAGCTGAGCAGTTATAGCTGCTCAAGAACTAACTTCCAGTTAAGTTCTGGTCAGCGGCCACAGTAAACAGCAATCATATTTGTTTCGGTTTAAGTGGGTAACGATTCTCATAACTCTAACCCTTCGGAATCGCTAAGGATATCGGTAGTTTAGCTCCTTTTGGTCAAACTGTGAGTAAAGCGACCTTCACAAGACAAGTTAAGTAAAAGTTGAGGATCGTATCGTATAACCCGTGACCTACACTGAACCCCATAGACCCCCACCGGTAGAACAATATCTGAATTGATGAGAAGCTGGATGAGGAATGCACACGTGATCTCTCATCTTATCAAACAATATATTGTTAGTGGTGGTACCGATTTTTGTACTCAATGTGACTACGAACAGCCACTGGACGCCTGTGCATGCAGAGGGATATGCGTGCTTACGCTACACCAACACATTGCATATCCATTCTAAACTCAAAACAACAAGACTGGGAGGCATTTGAACGGTAAACGCTGTTTGTTCGGGGCAAGCTCACACCCTTTCGACACATTGAAGATAACCTACGTTCGGGCCTTGTGAGTGGGCTTTAGGCAGCCCAAGATCGAACCGATCTTTGGACCGCGGATTGTCAAGAAGACTATAAACTAGGTGGCATCATTTAGCGAGTAGACTCCGTGTCAGCCTTCACCGCTTAGGGCTCGGAGGAACAAAGCCTTGACCACTAAACGTGGTACCACTGGTCTGTTTTATTGACATGGTCCAACCCGTATAACTTGGAACATTAGTGGACAAGGTCTGCAGCTAGCTCCAGTGTCGCTTTCCTGGTCGTTTTCTGCCATGAATGCTAGTTTAATGTATGGGGTGGGAAGAGTGGAAACCACAGGGAAGCCGTGTCATGCATACGGTTTTACCTTCATAAGTCACCTAACTGTTTGTGACCTCACGATATTACCAAGTTGCAGGCACCTTGATGCTTACTGTTCTCATGACACATTTATGCTCCTCCATTATCCCGTCCCGTCCGTTCACACAACCATATCGTGAAAGTAGTAGGGACATTTGTTGTGTTTTTGTGAAGATTCATCTCAGCTAGACTCAGACAGACAGCCACCACGCATCCAAGAAAGCGCTAGACGGCCGGTTCTTCCTATCGGAACTCGTCAGTAGCGCGCACCCGGCGAATCATGCAGGATTCGATTCCACGACCTTACGAGCCAGCGACATATGCCACTGAGCAGTGGGTGACGGCAGCGGACCACCATGACTGATGTTAACTGCGAATTAACGCGGCTCATCCTCCGCTGTCATGTATAGCGTGCACGTGCCGAGAAGTGGGCTGCGCCCAGGGCTACGACTTCCCCCTATACTCCTCTCTAATAAGCACTAATCGCTTTAGCAGCTTACGTGCCACGTCGATTGGTTGCTGATTGCAAAGGAAGTCGCGGCCCTGCGAGGCAGCCTATCCTCTGCGCGTTCCGAACATGAACGACAGTGAGGTTGAGCCGTACTATTTCGCATTTAGATATCAGTCATGGCGGTCCGTTGCCGTCGTTCATCGCTCAGTGACATAAGCCGCTGGCTCGCAGGAGTAAGGTCGTGGATTGGAATCAAGCAGGATTCAGCGGATGCGCGATACTGATTAGTCCCAATAGAACGAAACGGCCGTCTAGCACATTCCTGAAAGTGTAGTGACTGTCTAGCTGCGACGAATCTACACAAAACTATATCGTTGTCCTTAGGATCGCATGGCAGTGATGTGTCAGCCAAAGTACGACTGTACAGTGGTCGGCGGTGGTGATACTGATGACGAGAACTGCAATCTCAGTTGGCGCTAACGGTTCAGTATACCGTCTTCCTCCAAGTACTGTTCTACTGAATAAACATGACATATCATAAGCTCCGGCGACGACAGTTGGGAAATTAATCAGTGCATATGCTCACATGAGGTGCATTACAGGCGTAGTGCGATTTTTCAGAAAAGTAGGTGAGAAGAATGATTGACCTGGCTGCCTCCTTTGTTCACGACATACACCGTTAAAACAGTCAATTGTGAGAGAGAATACGAAAGTACAATTAAGTGGAGTTATACTAGATGGTTATAATACAAGTTGAGGCGATAAAAAAGAGACCTATGGGCAAGGGAGGTTAAACGCGCCTCTCGTTACGACGTGCGGTACGCCGTGAACTGGATTCTACGGTAAATTAGGTCACCGACTCGCTGTGTTGCCGCCTATGACTAACATATGAAGCCACCTGCCACGTGGCTACCGTGTGTTGCGTCGCTGTTGACTGTTCACGCCCCCACAACCGCAAGGAGAACACGAAGATGAGCCAGGACCGAGTTGTATGCATAAGCACACTGCTTCTTTAGATAGGGTACAATAGTTTGTGAATCAAGCTACTAAAGCACGTTGGAGTCAATTAAGATTATAGGAAACAACGAATAATACGAGCGGATGATAAGTGGCAAAAGAAAGAACCAATCAAGCGGAAATAGACCTCTGAGATAGCATTACTTATGAGTAACTTAGGCCGCCAATCGGAGCAAAGGAATGATGCGTTTGAACAATTGTCAAGAAATAAAAAATGGAGAAACAAAAGCAGGCGACTAAGAATTGTAGAAGAAAATATATGTCCATTGAGCATCCCCTAACACTGTGCATTACCCTTCACTGGCTACTCCAAAGATGGACTTCGTCTGACAGGTTCCTTGACAAAGATCCTACTTCCAAGCTACACTCAGCTTCTTGTCTCTAGTGACTTCGATGTGCACGATCTGGGCATCAAGATGCCACTAGCGAAAAATTCAGGGTGGGACTGTAAGAATTTAGTTCGATTATTCCACATGTTGCCAGGTACAGATTTGATGACAAAACGTCCTTACTGAACGTTGCGTCTGCGAATGTTGAACTGATAGAGATCCAGCTAGAACTCAGTGCTTAAGTAATCAAGCTTTACAGTTATGTTTTACGCTGCGTCCCCTGACGAACACAGTGGAGTGACATAGGCTAAAATTACTCTGACGTATCTGGCTGGGATAAGCACAGATGACTTTTTGATAAACTTATCGCCCTACGATGACCGGATACAATTTGTTGAAAATGATTCAGTGTTATGGAAAGTGGCGCAAACTTCCAGTTGGCCAACTATACGTTTTTAATGTACTTGCATGGAAACCTCAAGGAATAAGTAAATTTGAAAAATGAAACAAGCAACCGATCAATTGATAAACAAGTGAAGAATACAAGCCTAGATATATACGTTGTAATATTCCTATAGCGATAAAAAGATTAAACGCAACTCTCTCCGATGGTGCGAACTAAATCTTACAGTGTAATGACCAGAGGGGCTGGAGGCGTGCTTGGCAGATGGTACGCTGTTTACTTGCAAGAGTGGGCCACAAGAAGTGGGCAGGTTTATGTTTCCGTGGCTCACCACAGGGTATACACATGTTCAAGAATTCCTGCACCTGGGTGGTGTTGGAGAATTTGTTTAAATCGTGAAACTAAAGGGTTGCGCCCTGCTCTAATTTTCACCGTTAACCTGCTCCATCCGTATATATGTTTGTCAAGGAACAAGCTGCAGCGAATGTTGGCACAAAATTTCGCTAGAACGACCGAATACGGCTGTGTCTGTAATGAATCGCGAGTGGATTTTCTTAGGTGGACAGAACGTTCCGTGTACAAATTCGAACTATTTAACCCTACTCTGGAACCACGGAGTGTCTATATGACCCCATGGTTTTTGCTTGTGCAATTCTCTACGACAAACCTATGGAACTGTTAAGCATATGTCTTTTCGCCTGTCATAGACCATAGTTCCATCATTCCATTACAAAGTGCTAAATCTAAAAGTTGAACTAAAACAGAGAGATCAGTTAAATAAGGACTTGAAAATGAGCGCACACGGTATACCAATTTTGCTCCATCCAAGTGGAAAATGGCGAACGTTGTCTGGTGGAATAATTGAACACGGAACAATGGTTTATTACGGGTAAAAAGCAGGCGATTGACAAGTCCCGTAGGATGGCTGGAATGAAAACTAAAAGAGTAACGTACACGTGAAATGACAGTTTAAGCGCCTACCGAAGTAACTGCACTGTTGCATAACGATAGTTTGAAATGGGAATTGTGTGTGTACATAAAGTAAGATTGGGATCAGTTATAGCTTACATAATGCGTGAGAAAGAAAAGAAGTAACAACGCTTTAATCGTGTGCCGCTTCCTTGGACCGATGTGGTATGTAAATCCAGTTGGACTACACAACGTAGTAGCAGCGTTTAAGAAATAAAGTGTAGGAAGTAAAAATTAACACGTTGACTGGTGCCGTTAGGTTGATGCTCGGACATAAAGGTTATATAGCGTAATGTAAATGCATGAGTGTATCATCGAAACATCTTTAGAATATCGTCATTATAGGGAAAGAAACGACGTAAATGGGGAGGACGTTCTAAAGTTGGCACACACGGTGAAAATAAATTCTGCGGCATTCCAACCACCTATACTGTGTGGCGATTTTAGTTGGTGACTTCCCAGAGCGGTATTGTAATCCGTTTTCGTAGGGTGACGACAAGTAGGGTTTGGATCCTACAGAACCAAATATGTCATTATCAAAAACGCCACGCAGGCCTCGATATTGTCCACTGTATTTCCAAAGCGTTTTCAGTCTCATTTTCTTAAGGAAGATGAAACAAACCTTCTGCATTTTTGGTCGCTCTTCGTTGTGCCATTTCAAGGACGATGAGGTCGAGCTTGTGCCAAGACTGCTAGGTGTGGATGGCGTATTCCGAATAGGTCCTAAGGTGGTCATTGCGAATCTGATAGAAGGTGGAAGGGTCAAAACGCTTTGATGCCCCCTGCAAAAGGTCTAGGTGTTGGTTGGTCTTTCTGGATTATTTCTCTACCTGACATGAACAGCCAAGATCCTTTGGTACTATTCCATCTAGGTCGCATTCAGTAATAGCTCGCTGCATGACTTAACTGCCCATCTTGTACTGGCAATTGGATCGGTGTCGTATGTTTAATATCTTAAACTTGATGGCGTTGAAATGAACCAAACTCTGAGCCGCTCATTCGTAGACTCTATCAAGATCATCCTGAGGTGCTATGTCGTCACCTGTTGTTTTGATGACCGCCATATTTTGATATCATCGACGAAGAGTAAGAAATTGGAAGTGGTCGTTTATGTGAATCAGGAACAGGCGTGGACCAAGTACTGAACCCTGTGACACTCCGCACTAAAAATCGATAGGGTCAGAGTTGGCATTGAGAGCTCTCACATTCATATGTCGTTGAATAAGGAAGTTACCTAACCAACCGAGAATCGGGTCACCGATTCCATAGCTACGAAGCTTGTGAATGAGGATGCAGTGGTTCAGACGGCTGAACATCTTTGAGAAGTCCAGATTAACTGTGTTAACTCCAATAAGTCTGTCGACGATTTCAGTCCAACTGGAGCGGTCAAGTAGCAAACTTGTGGTTCAAGATCGGCCCTGATAGAATTCATGTTCTGGTGCTATGATTTTGCATCCTGCCACGTAATTCATGAACCCGTCGGCAGTAATAGACTCCACGACTTTTGATAACACCAGAAGGAGTGTTATCGGGCGATAGTTGGCCTGATCTGTGCGATTTCCCTCTTTGTGAATAGGAGTGACGATTCCGTGCATTCACGTTGTTGAAACTAGCATCTCGTGGAGACATCGTTGGAAGAACTGAGAGAGTGCATCGGTCGAATTCATTGCAGCTACCTTCAGCGTCTTTGGGCGGATATTCTCAGCCCTAGATGAGGTACGGTCGCGTGAGGATATATAGCGTTAAACGGGATACGACTAAGTCCTGGAGGAGGTAAAACTTGCATGAACAGCACAGACAACAATGTCGTGTTCTTGAAGATTGGAAATCATTGATCACATAGAGCGTTGGCCGCTTCTGTTTAGTTTGTGCTGATCCACTTGGTGTGCGGTGGGTAGGACTACCTCGCTACAATTTACGGAGTTTGTTAACATGATTGTAAAAGAGCTTGGGGTTTGAACAGAATTTCTTAGCCAGAACCTGTTGATGCTTTAGTTTACCTCACGTAGCAGGTTCATGCAATGATTCCGCTGAATACTGGAGGCTTCCATGTTACGACACACGGTGACTCCTCATAGTTTCACCAGAGTAAATCCCTTGTGGCCATACACTGCTGCGTATGAATGGTTTTGCTATCATTGAGCGCGGGGGACTGTTCCTTGAAGCACTGGTTATTAACTTGTTGAATTGATGAAAAAATCCCACCAGGCGACACCGGCTGATGGTTCAGCTAGTAATGACCAATTGGTTGCATTAATGAGCGTGCTCAGAACCCCGTAGTCGGTATAAGCAGATTCTGTGATTTCCTCGGAATACCATGCGTAGCGCATGTGGCTGAACTAGAGTGCTGCATAACCACAGAGGGCGAAAGGACTAACAGCAGATACCGTTTCGATTATAGGCTCCATGTTGGCGAACGCAAAATGTAGGTTTGTTCCGTCCTGAATCTTGTGTGGGAAGTAACGTGATTGTGGAGTGCAAATCCAATGATTAGCTCCTGCAACCCCATTTGGAATTCTTAATCGAGATAGGCTAGGGTTTCAGGACGTGAAGATTGAAGTCACCAACCAGGAGTATGTGAGTTTGTGCCTATGCGAGGATAGTTTTCATAGTGGAACCTAGGCGATTGTCCATTTCTGAATTGGACGACGGAGGGCGGTACATGATGCCCTCTAAACATGTCACCACGTCTTAGGTGATAACGGCACCAAAGCTCGTCGACAACTTGGACATCCGGTTCATCGATTAGATCAAGATGTAGTTCCCTGCGTTAACAGAATGGTACACCGCCTCCTCCATTCGGTCGGTCGTTGCGCAGAACGGACACCCAAGGTAATACGATTTCGGCATCATTGATCACTACACTCAACCATGTCTCGGTTACCATGATGAGGTCCCAAAACATCCAGGCTTGATGCAGTCGAGGCTCTATCAGATTGCGGGAAAGACTTGCGTGTTTGTATAGTAACAAGATCGCCTTATATGTTAAAATATTAAGGGAAGGTTTACACAGCGGTTTTGAGACTTGACCGATTATCGTAAGGCCGCTATCGTAAGCCCGTTACTCTTTTTTAAGAGTCGCCGGTTCTCGAGATGGAGTTGGGATACTTTGCTGTACCAGACACTTCCAGGTCATGATGATCCCGATGGCCACTCGCATCCTTCGGTGTCCGTCCGGTTGCTATAATGGCTGTTAGATTAGTCGCTGCGCTGGAATTAACTTTCCTCGAATAACCTGCAGAGGGCAACTGCTTGGTCCGATTCGACCCGGCGTCGGTGCGCAAACTGACATCCGGAGAGCACGAACCAATCAGCTCATATGCGGAACTTCGAAAAGAGAGTATTCATTGAACATTAGATGTTGTCCACTCTCAACACTGCACTTTACGACTGATGTCGCATTAATTTGCTTTCAAGGGACTGCTACTCGAATTCAAGGCCACTGGAATGCCAAGCGAAGGCTCTACCCATAAGACACTGTGTTGGAACTCCTCACCGAGTGTGTGATGGTAGCTTGCCAGTGGCCGGGAAAGCCGATCAGCACCACGACCACAAGGCAACCATGTTTACCGGGTCGAGGGAACAAAGAACAATCGGGGCACCATTGGTGAGTCAGGCACGGTCTTTGTCCTGGTCAAAGGCAAGCGAGTTGCGCGCAGGTTGCCCAGGTTTTCAGCTCAGTCTCATCGCATTATGACAGCTGATAGGCCAAAGGGGTGAAACAGACAGAGGAGGCGAATGAAAAACCAATCAGCACAAATACCGGTTAAACCGACCGGGATGAGTTTGGGTTGTGAACAAACATGTCTTTATTGCAGCTAAATGAGGAGTGGTCCAAACATCTGGGAGCACGTGATGGACGCCAGCCAATGGAATCAGACAAGTGGCCGGAAAAAAGCGATCATTTGAAGTGCGTCTCAGTGAATATACAGTATAAAATGCTTCTGTGTTCTTTAAAAAACAGATTTGTGATCGTCGACCAGACTGTCTTCCTGATCCTCAGAGGGCTATAAAACATAGTGAATGTTTCAATATGACACGTCCAACCGGAGGATTCCTTAGCTTATGACCAAGCGGAATGCTGTTTGACTGTACATAGACCTCCTTACTAGTGCACACATCTCATCTTCGACTCATTTTGACATCCTTGTGATGTGTGGGCCGTGTCACATCAGCTCACCTGTAGTAGTTCCTTCTGTTATTAGCAGCGAATATAAATGGCATTAGCTAGCGTGGTTTGTAACCGAATCCACAATATCTTCTACCACTCCATTTTCTAGTTAAAACTAACGAGGTCGAACAAACTCGTGACCAAATGCCGAGAAATTTGGGAGCAGCAAACCAGCAAGCAGCCCTAGAAGCACATAAGCCCACCGAGAACAGGGAAATTGTAAGTGGTGCTTGTTTCGTGGTTATTTCGACTATTGTTCTCATCACGTTACGGTTGAGCCTCAAGAGTGAAGCGGGACGAATTTAAAATAATGTATATTTACTTATGAGTAGAAGGATTTTTGTGAGTATTTTTGTTCGTCGCAGTCAGCCGACAATCCAGATAAGTCAACTACCTATCCGAAAAAGCACCAGACGGCCGTTTCGCCCTATTGGGGCTCGTCAGTGGTGCGCATCCTTCGGTCCTCTGCGGAGGATCGAACCTATGACTGCTAGTGACTTGTGCCAACTAGCCCGCAACTTATGCAATTGCGCCATGGAGGACGGTAGCCGACCATCACGAATTGTTAGCTAACTGCGATATAGCCCGACCCATCCTCCACTGCTATGCAGGCACTTGCCATGCGGAGGACAGCGGCTGGCTTTCCTGTGTCAGGACTTCCCGGTTACGGCTGACTGCGACGAACAAAAATCCTTCTACTCATAAGTAATACAAATTCGCCCTTACGGTTTCCATAAATGCTATGTCGATTCATAGCTGCCGTAATCGGGAAGTTCTGACACCGGAAGGCCAACCGCTGTCATCTGCATGGCAGTGGAGGATGGGTCGGGCTATATCGCAGTTAGCTAACAATTCGTGATGGTCGGCTACCGTCCTCCATGGCGCAGTTGCATAAGCTGTGTGCTAGTTGGCACAAGTCACTAGCAGTCATGGGTTTGATCCTCTGTAGAGGACCGAAGGATGAGCACCACTGACGAGCCCCAATAGGGCGAAACGGCCGTCTGGTGCTTTTTCGGATAGGTAGTTGACTTATCTGGATTGTCGGCTGACTGCGACGAACAAAAATAATGCATATTTATACCATCTGCGCAATTGCAGTTGAGGTGGTGTTTAACAATACTCCACTTTCTATTCAAGTGAACCAAACACATCCTGATGTACCATTATCTGCATACTGATGCGTAATTTGACATAGAACACGCTGATTCTCAATCATATTTTCTGTAACCACAACCATAAGGGGCTTGTAAGCCCAATCAGTAAAAGCTCCGAATGCACTGGACTAATTACCTATGCCTTCAATTCAACTTAGTTCAACTCTGAACCGCACTTAATTGAAGTCCATTGTATAAACCTATATCGCCAGTCACAGTACTGCCAGCACTAACATTATAAAGACAAGAAAAATGGGGTCGCCTCACCCATATAAACATTGCATGCAGTTATTCAATGTAAGCTGTAACGATTAGGAAATAGCAGATCGCCTACAGCCAGTTCCGAGCCCTTGATGTGCATTGCCTTTGTGAAATTTCTTGGCGGACGCAACCGAAACAGTATAGGTTTGCGCCATGAATCATGCATGAGGCTCATGAGGCACTTTCCAAAGTTCAGCTTGTTTGATGCGTATGACTACTAAGACTTCCAATGCGAAAATATATCTCTTCCTCTGGGTCATACAGGTGCAGGACTTTGGCTCCAACTGCCATACCTCTGGTATCAGAGAATATCCCGTGATGCTGCACAATCCGTGGAGACGAAATCCGAACGCAACAAGAGTTGAATTACTGTCCGACGCGTGCAAACAATCCATGGATAGCAGACAACCTCGCGACAAAGTGGCAGCCGTCATCCACCATGTGAACACGGGCCATACGCCTCAGAATCGAAATGGCGCCACGATGCAATTTCTCGATTCATTCAACTGGGTTTCATCCGTCTCCGAACCAGCGCAGGTACACCTGACCACGAGCACTAATAATGACATTTACTTATTGTGCCGTGGATTTGCCCACTCGTCTTTGAACGGCACAAACTGTACAAACAAACCCCTCCTACTGAGGCAGCAGCTCGGGATTTCTAATTTTGGTCCCTCGATTCGAGAGAGGGAGACCAGAGAAATCCTGAACAATGTGCCGAAAGCCCCAAACACACAGAGGTATTCTTTCACAGCAGATCATGTCGCTGGCTCGATAAAGAAAATGCCTTCTTTCAAAGAAAATAACAATGCTTTGAAGATTCGATCCGCTTCGCTTGATCGAAGGTTCGGTCATTTGACCTATGATCAAGCAGGTATGTTTGAAGAGTCTGGTTGACGGAGAGCTTTGAGTTTTTTTAGCCTTAGATTAGAAGTATACGGTAGACGGTAATTAACAATTGCAACATACGATCACTGTTTCGTGCATAACTGGCATTCAGCGACGACCACAGCCTACTCGTGCTCGTGACGTCGTTCATTTTTATTTATGGGCACTGATCCCATTTTCGGTATGCAACATTATTTTACGACGACTGGTGCCTCCTTAGAACACGCAGACTCCCAGCTAGAATGGGCAATGCTCGTAACCAGCGAATTAGGTGACCGGGTCCAGTTGACGCACTCCTCCCATAAGTTCGGTGCCACAGCTACATTTACACTTAGAAGCAGGTTATGCTGATTGATCGAACAGACTTCAGGTAACACAGAATTCCAGTCATCCAAATTGGTATCTTGAGCTGTGGATAGCATCATAACTTTGTACTGATCCTTTGTTGTAGTACAATCACAATAATCTGAGGAATCTAGCGTAAAACTTAAATGTCCTAAGTAAACATTCGGGGTAAAGGTGTCTACACCTTTTCAATATATATGGTTACACCTAGCTGGGTATCATGTAACGATAGGGCGACATTACCGAAACAGCTTCCTTGGGGTTTTCATTTCCCCGCGTCTTAATCAGCTATTAGCCAGGAGATAACTCAGCACCAAACACCCATTAAACCGGCGGTCCGACTAGGAGGCGACAGCAAACGTGTCACTGGTGCTGACTGGAAACCATGTACTGTAAAGCTTCGAGCCAAGCAAAAGACGGGTTGCGTGGAGTTCAGTTTGAAAGGCGAGGCGCACCAACAGCACCGCGTTTAGTTACGAGTGACTTTCTCTCCAGCTAACCAGCCAACTGTTATCCCCAAATCCTATGTTTTAGGACCATAAAAGGTAGGGTTAGGCACTAGTGCTCCCAGTTCAGTCTACCTACTTAGTATCAATGCTTTGATGATGCTACACCAGTAGTATTGGACTGGTCGCATCGCTTCGGTTGGTCCATGATTGTGATTGCAGTCGCCAGACATCCAGAAGCCAAAGCAAACCGTCATAGAGGAAATATCACGAGGTCCGTTTCAGCCTACAGTGTCCGTGAACAATGGCAACAGTGGCCCCATGGAATCGCTTTGTGTGCGTCGTAGATCTGGGAGCCACACGACCATCTGAGTCCTACTATTGCCTGACGGATTAATCTGCTGTGCTCTCTTACAAGTTAAGACAATATCCTTTTATTAAAGACACGGGCCAGTTTATCACAGCTCGAGGCTGGTGGTCTACTGGTTGCGTGAGTGTAGCGACGAGACATAGAGGACTCAAGATGCTCAAGTGTGCGTAGGGACTATTGGATTGGCAACTGACACTATGAGCCCGATGTTGGTGAACTTGCACAGACCATTCCACACAAAGCACTGTAGGATAAGCCGTCTAGAGTAATAAGCCAGCCAATAAGATGATCCCCTAGATTGTCTGCACATCATCGCACCAAATTACACATCGAAGGCGGTAGTCTGTTCATTACCACCAGAAAACTGCCTGAGACGACGAATCGATTCTTTACTCTGGATAATAAATCTCCCCAACCAAGGAGGACTTGGTAGTGCGGATTCCAGCACTCGTTAGGACGGTGACGAAGACCGAAACCTGGATAGCAGACAGAATGGGTGAGCGACCACAGGTACAGTGTAAGATGATCCACGTTTCTTCGTTTTATCACACGTTTGGGAGCAGTGATTAATCAACTTATCAGATGGAATAACTGTACTGCGTGGGAAGCTACTGCAGAATCTAAGTTTACTCATTCCAAGATGATCTCGAAAGCACGGACTACAGATTGTGCGTAATCAACCTAACCACACCGGTACATGGTTTGTCTTAACAATTCAATGACAATAGCATTGTGAAACCGACCATGTTGTACCCAGCTCAGCAACGTAGCAAAACTAACGTACAACCTAACCAACTACCAAACTTGGAGAATCCACGAACTACTTTAGCTATGGCTTGCAGCGTTTCCATACTGCGCCAACGAAACTTAAAGAGAACGAGCAAGTGGAATGCGGAACATAAAACGGCCTCATTCGATGGCATTACATGTGTTGCTTTTCTAACCACAAAGTAGTACAGAGTAATTACCAAAATTCAGGCTTATTATTTTCGCATACGCCCTCGCAACACTTGGTCCATTGAGCGTCATCCTTATGATTCTCTTTCCTTAGTGGTTAACAGTTCCCGAACCGTTGCACGGTGCCTCGAGCCCAAGAAACCAACAACGCGCCGTGCACGTTTGCACGGTGATTAACCCACAGTACGAAGTCCACCCATTGCTCGGGTGCGAATGACATGAATCGGTTATCTTCTAACAGAAACCCAAGCTTTAACGGCATGTGGGCAGTCAGGTTGATGCGATTCACGAATAGGTTGTTGGAAACGGAGACAATAGCTTCTCCACCCGCTCTGTGAGCAATAAACACCAAAGCAATTTTAACATAGCTAATGCAGCAATCACGTGAGTATTCAGAAGCAATCGTGGCCAATAACATGACATGCAGGAGCATCATCCGACAAAACCAAAGCACAGGTGAAAGTTTGGATGCTTTGGCACACAGTCTGCACAAAAAGCGAATTTGATAAAAGCTGCCCTCAAGTGTCTGTGGGCGAGACGAACATGTCTCCTGTCCACCATGGGTAGGGAAAGACAACAGACAAGAGAAAGTGAGTCACTTATCTGAGTTTTGGAAACTATCCTCTGAGAAGGAAACATCCACTGGGAAAGGCTCATGAGAGAGCTCGATCGAGGAATTGGAAGCTGCCTTGACTGGCTAAGATCACTGCTACATTTACAGCTGGCGGTAGATGTGGAGTTTTGGATAAAAAGTAGGATCGGAATATCCACTACCGGCCGGAGGACAAACCGTTTCTCGGATCCACTCCCTGCACAAACGGAACATTCCAAGAGATAGGATGGATGCGAGGATGTTGGACACAATAGAAACCAAATAGACTCTTCAATGTTGGTTTTATCTTTTTACAAAAGCAGAAAAAAACTGCACATTTGTTCCACTTGACCAAGTGGGACAATCTCTCGAGAAGGTGTATGAGTGTCGCTAGTTTATGAAAGACTGTGTTGCATCACTTGCCAGATTTATGCTCGTAACTACGCCTTTGTGAAAAGGATGAGATGGGGGAATTAAATAGTACAAATTGGCTGTGATTAAGTCCGGTAGCCTGGGTATAAATGGGCTAAGACTCGCCGATACCATCGGTCTGCTCTTGCTAACAGTCCGAACGACTTCAGACTTTGTGTACTCGTTTCCGTGTAGCAGTAGGTAGAAGTGGCAATACACTCGCGTAGTTGAGCGATACCATCCCAGCGAAGAAATTCAAAAGGCATTTTCGGAACTGGTCGCATACGGTCATTATTCCACAAACAGCGCAACAAATAAAAAACAAACTAGAAGGACAAACTCGACAAATAATGTGGAACTGTCCTTGCCAGACTCACTACAAAGCAGAGTTGAGTCAGTAGGACAAGAACATACGAAGCCGACAGCCGGTAGGGGGAAATACGAGAGTGAGTCCTCAGGTTCTGAATCTATTTGGCCGAGTAATAATATAACCTCTCAGAAGAGAGAAAAGCACTGAAGTGAGAATTAAGAGGGGCCCGATGTCAAAGAATATCGAGAACAAAATCACGCGGTTTCATCATGGAAACTACCAACAGGGTAAGGTCGCGCAGACAGATGAGTTCTTCGAACAACCTGGTTCGAGTTCAGACTTGTCACCTTGATTCGAGCAGATGATAGTAGTAGAGAGGGCAACTGGGAAGACAGCGGAACGGCCGCAGACAATGAAATATCTGATGCGGTATCTTCACGAAGGTATGCATCACAGTGTGGCGAGAATGTAGGGGTGATGGTAGTCCCTTTTAGGTGCTTGCGAAGGGACGGCTATGAAGTCATTGACGGGAACAGTGATAAATTCCAATGTACATCCTATTGTGATGTGTTTTTGAGCATCATAGATTATAGACAACGTGCCGCAACAGCTTTGAATCGCATCGAGTCAAGATCTTTTGGAACAGGCTATGCGTCGCTGGATTGTAAGGCAACAAGACGAAGCGACTACAATCTAGTTACACATTGAGTCTTAACTGGGAGCTAGGGTTGTTTATATGAAAGGAACATGGAGTGTCGAAGGTTTTCATATGTGAGAAGTCGGTAGTGGCGGTGATCCCAGAGGCTTAAGCACCTGCTCCCCATGGTGATGGTAAGGCTGTATGAGCCCATCAAAAGGCGGTACATGTTTTCAATCCCCATGATGGCTATACTATGCTTTCGGGGTAGCCTATGTGAGATCGGGTTTTTGTTCTTTCCAGGTCCCCAAGTATATTTCTTCGAATGGCACTGCGGTAATAGCTGAAAAATGTTCGTAGGGAGTCGCCTTTTGAAATGTGGGCTGTGTATACCTTTGTAGGTACTGAATTGTGAGGGTTGTCAGATATCAGTCCTTTGATAGCACATAACCATGAACACATGCTGATCACAGCTAGTCGATAAGGACGCTACAGTAACATAATTGCTTAGATAACCTTGACCCCGAACGAAGGTGAAGTGGATTTCGATATGCCACCACAAAGTACAATATAGTATGCTTCTGATATCCCAATTGGCCAATGATGAAAACTGTCCTCCCTATTGGCAATTTGGCTGCTGAATGGTGTAACATTAGCTCAGACTTAGGACACGGGCCACGCTGATCATAGTGGACAGATAGGAAACGAAAGATTAATGAAACATGGGTATGATACCAAACATCAACCCGAGTCTAACTCCTTGTTAAGCGTTTCCGGCTCTTCCCTTAAATGCCAGGTTAGTAATTGGATGTGAAAGCAACAATGAACTTCTCTATAGAGCAACTTTGGCCTTGATTATCGCCAATTCTGTATCATGCCTGCGAGTAAATCGCATCGATGTTATTTCCCATGTGCACACACACAGGACAATGCCAAAAGCCGATTTCAAGCAATGTCTCTTTAGACAAAACACAAACGAAGACAATCGTTATGTCAGTCCACCCTGGATTCAATGCGGCGGTGAGTACGGTCAAACGGTAGAAACAATCACGAAGCCGTCGGCTGATCCCTGCAACCAGTCTAACTTTGAGTAATCGAGTACCCTGGTTGGATGAGGCGGTGGCTTTGAGCGAGGGTGGCGCTACGGAACCACGTGACCACAATAATTGACCAAACACTTGGAGTGATCCAAACTGTTCGTTATGTTATGTGCTCTGCTCTGCGATCTATTGAAAAATACAGAACAGATTGCAGCAGTGTATGAGTTGCTTCAGTTAAACTAGAAATTGTTTTTTGCGTGACAATGATAACCATAATCGAGCGGAAGAAAGCTTTGTTGGCAAGATGAAAAGCCATGAGTTTGTAGGCCTGCCCACTTGTATCTCGACCGTGCTGCGCAACTACGATCTAGCGCAAATGTTACAAACACCAAAGCTGTATGTTAAGCGCAAGCCTCCTACAGCTTGTAAAAGTAAGTGGCTTGAGGTTAACACGTTCGGATGCATATACGTTGCGCACTCAGAGTCCACCAAATACTTGTAGTGTTCAGCAGATCAGCATTCGCAATCTCGAAGATATATCGACTATTACTCATCCACACATCGCCAGTGGAGCAACTGCACACCGCTGCTGGTCAGCCATCTCGTCCTAGTGGACAGGATATCGAAAAGCCACAGTTGCCTCATTAAGTTTTACAATAACCCTGGCACTGTTATCAACTGAGTGAATACAGCCATCCAGACACTCGAGCCGATCGATCAGTTCGCACCGCTGCTCAGTGTACAACCGCCTTGTGATTTAAAGGCAGGAAAATAATGCCATAGTGTGTGGTGCTGTAGAGCGGCATGTGCAACATGGTCTATACCTTCGTCGCGTTCGACCCAAGTGCGTAATTCACTTGGCAGTGTGCTATAAATTCCAATTATTTGCTAGTTCACTCGGCTCGATGAGGCCTTTGTGTCAAAAGCGAAACGTTGCAAACCAAATGTACGAACCGATTGTTTTCAAGCGCTTCTGAAATCAATTGGCAGTGCTCTAGCCTACTCGAAACAATCATGAGAGTAATCTGTGATCATTTTTCTGGTACGCACGTCAACGATAGGCTGTCGTACAGTCGCTATGAAGGGAGTCGTAGTTCTGGGGCCAATTCTGTCTTCTGCACAGTTCGCAACTGGCATGACCGTGGAAGACGAGCTGTGCTACATAGCAGTTAAGGATCAGTCACGTAGGTTTACTGCTGTCACTTATGAATTAGTAGTATAAGTTGCTGAGATCCAGAAGCCATAGAGTCGGAACTCGGAAAGGATCCGAGGAACGACCCACAAGATCGAAACGGCCGTCTGGTGCTTTTCCAGATGTGTGGGAGCCTGCATGCCTGAGAGATGACCGCAATGAAGTACATACAAAAGGAATAAGTATGGCTATCCGAATGAAAGGCAGGCTTTAAGTCACGGAATACGTCAGTAGTAGGCATATTGTTCAAAGATCAAGCGAAGTGTACAGCCTGCCGAAAGGGAAACCAGCCGTTTCTGCTGATCGTAGTTGACCACTGGTAGTTGTGCGCGAACTCTAACTACTGTCGGTTGGCGTTTGGTAAGAGAATCGCTGCTGTAATATCGGACCGCATGCCGAGTCAGACGGGCCTAAACAGGGGTCTTCGCGGACACGCGAATCACCTGATTCCATGTTCATTGTATGCCGCTGCTTCAACTACGTGGGTGAGGTGCCAGGTAGCCCTAAAACAAAGGGTATAAAAAATGGACAGATGAGTAGAGTTCGCAATTGTGGAGAGTGATTGTCGCCCGACGTTCGGAGGGCGTTCGGTTGTCCTTCCAGTAGGGTATTTTGTCTGCACTTGTCATCACCAAGCTACGTGAAATCATCAGTGCCCACTACGAGATCGAAATGATTAATGATCGCCGGCTACTTGGAGTGCCCAGAAGAAGCCTAGACGGCGTTTCACTCTTTCGGTACTAGCTAGCAGTGCGCATTTTATGTCTACTGCGGGGCTAGAACCTGCGACCATACACGTAGGAGTTTGTGATTTAGACCAGCTGACCACAGAATAAGATGACGACCAGTACGACGTACTGCATTTGATTTGCCACGGCAGTTATCAAATCACAAGAATTCGATCCGGTGGTTAGTTATAAAAGCAAGATGTAATTGAATGTAACAGCACACAGTCGACGACCGTGTAAACACTACACCTGTTCCTTTCTGGTGCAGTGTTAGTAAAAGTTTGATACAATGAGTGGTGTTCTCAACTAGGGTTTCCCGGTCGAATGTACTTTACTTTAAGCACTACGATCGGTGCAGATACTGATGTCGTTGATGGACACAAATGCGAGGGTAACATTTCTGTGATTGTTCAATGCGGAGGAGGCTCAGTTCCTCAGCCTAGGTAGACGTCATTAGACCAAAGACTCGTCAAAGCTCCAATGTCCTTAAAAGATGAATAGCTGAGGGTGGTCGATGCTTTCGTTTAATGGTCGTTGCAGCAAGTTGGATTTCATGTGAAAACGAGAATATGCCTTGTGAGCTACTGTAACTAGCAGCAGAAGGGTCAGAGTTAGAATGCCAAGCGTCATATATCGGACGACTGTGCATGTTCTTAAATTCACAAACATCCACAAATTCAGTGATATTAGTTGAACTTTTGACACAAGCCATCCGCATGATCAGATGTAGCAGAATCCTATCCGGTGACTTCTAGAAGTAACCGCCAGCAATCGTCTAGACTCGATTGGAAGCCCATGGAGTAGTGACATCTGCTATAGCCAGTGAGCAAATTACAATATGGCATCGCTAAGGAGGTGATTTCCGTTAAAGTACAACGATTTGATAACGCAGAATCGCGCGACCCAATCGAGAAGTGTGATTTTCACCTTCGATTCACTATTTCATACCATAGCCAAACTGAAGGGCGAATCCTAAGTAGAAGAGGCGAAGAAATTGCTTGTCAAAATCAAAGAGATGCATGAGGACCTCTGTAGCATGTTTTTAAAACGTAATACATGCCATTCACAGAGAACTGGACAAGTCCAGTTCAGTTTCAGAACAAGGACTCTGCTGCCAACAACCAAGGTGCAAGTGCAGGGAACTAACGTTAACCGCACTTCTGCAAGACAGCCAGAGATAATTTTTCGGCGATAACCTCGGGTCGATATGTTTTCTATCTCCAGCTTTGGGAGACGAAGTATGGATGGAATCAACATCAAATGGTGGGGTGAGGACTGTAAAGTCCAAAAGGAACTTTGATGTATCCCCGAAGTGGATTGCTTACATGAGGACACGGTATCTCTTTCCCCTGATTATCTTGCACATTTACACTGCCTTTCTGCGTTTTACAAGCGGTTAACATATCGCATATTTATTTCTTACACTCCATCACTGACACATTCTTGAGGTTTCAAGGTCATTCTTATGGTTATGTTACTGTGACACTGCCCAAATACTCGATCTACCCCACTCTGGACAGTTTCTGCCCACTTGCATTACGATTGCGAAGCCTATTCGTAAGTCAGGTACTGTATTTATTATGCCTTATAGAACCACGGTTACAGGATAATTCGTTTTATTCTTCTGCCCAGACCGTGCGTTAAGTCTAGGTTTATCTGTTCGCAGTTTCTAGTTTAGTTTTCGTACGACGTACTTAGTTTAGGTTTAGTGACGTTGGTACAAGGACAACCAAAAACCGTGAGAGAGAGACGAGGAGGTAGAAGCTCAGAATCGGGAATAATACCATTCGATGGAATCGATTGCAGTCTAAGACGTTCCTTATGAGGTGAGGGTCAAAAGCATCAGAAGAACCAGGCGACTTCAAGATTGATTTGGAGCATACGACGCGTGGTTGGGTTGCGACAAGCAGTCTGAGACATCGGTCCCTTTGAATTCGACCTCGGTCATTCCGATCACAAGGACCGCGTCCCGAATAGAGAGGTTTCGGTGTTGCTCCTCCCAACACTGACACCCCATGACCGGTTTCGTTCTCGTGTGGACTAATAACATGGAGATCACCTGAGCTAGAGTGGAATTCGGAGCTTAGTGTTTAGTGGCTGACGCCTTGATCCCTATGCAAGTAAGATTCGTGAGCAGCGTTTGGTACAACGGTAAGGAATTCAAGATTGGATTTAGAGTACGCGATCAACTTTCACTACAGTCCAAGACGGTAGGATCAGGCCAATACACACATCGCTACCCTAACAAAAATGGGATGACTCGATAATTGCTGGTAGTGAACAGAAGCGACATAGAACCAGCGGGCAGGAAGCCAATCAAGCGCCATCCACGTGAGCTGAAGGCGGTAGGATGAGGGCAGGATTGGGTCACCTTGGGACTACAGAAAACCAGTATATGCGAACAAGGTGAGGTCGGATTGGCCAGGACAATAGCGGGTGAGCAGCAGGCGCGCGCAAAAGAAGTCCGCCTGACGACACTTAAAATCTCAGGCTCCAATAAGTGTAGTAAAAATATTGGGTAAAATGCCACAAAATCATCCCCAGAATTCCCCAAGGCAGTTTAGACAATGTTTTTCTCCGCATAGGGCCAATTCGGTATGTGTTATCAGGCCTTTTCGCAGTTAGCTGGAGGAAATGACCAGGTTGGAATGAGGGTCCATTCCGATGGTAGCTCAATTACCCAGGGCAGCAAAATTTTTGCAACTTTCTGTTGCAAGAGATCTTTAAACTGACCCCACGTGAATTTTTATTGCTGACTTCATATCTAAAACCCTTTTTATCTGCATGCTATAGTTTTCAGGCATTTTGACATTTTACCTAAATAGAAAACTAAATACCAATCCATTTTCGTTTCAGTTATGACCATGGCTCACTCAGGTAGATATAAATGTGTAAATGAACCGGATGCGTTTTGCTATGTAGCCGGCTGTTATACACTAGTTCGTCAAAGGAGAAATATCAGTCCGTTTACCAAATGCGCCTATAGAGCATACTTTGAAATACCTCTTTGTGACGAGCAATAATGGGCGCCTCACATTGTGTGCCATTGTTGTGACTGGACAAAAGGCGAACGCAAAGGCCTGCTATTGGGTGTTCCCATAGTTAGACGAGAATCTACGAACCACATGACAGACTGAGATTTTTGCATGTTACTACAAAAGGTATTGGTATAAAAAGTTGGCAAGAGCTCTTATCCCAGTAGTTCCTCTGCAATTCGACATATTCCACACTCTGCAGAGCTTCCATTTCCAAAAATTAAAGGTTTTGCTTCATCAGATGATGAAGTCAGTGGGTGTGAAGATGGAGCCCAGTTACGTGAATAGGTTTCAACTTATGAAGACTCTGCAACTGATGCAGAATTTTTATCAGCTTCCCAGCAATTCAGTCACAGCTGCCCTCAAACTCGTGCTCTGGTGCATGATGAAGAATTTGTTTCAAAGATGAATGCCAAGGAGATGTTTGGGTGGCAGTCATTTATCGCAGTTATACAAAACTTCCTTCAGAACAATAAATCAGATAACTACGTGGAACAGGTTAGCAGAATGATGTTGACCTTTCGCGATCTTGGGTGCAATACGAGCGTCAAGCCGCATTTCTTGAACGGTCATCTTGATCAATTTCCCGTTAACCTTTGGACAGTTAATGTTGAAAATCAAGTATGATGACGATGAAAAATGTTATCAGGGACGATGGGACGAACACATGAAGACTGAGTTGTCGGAACATCGAACGTGACGCATAAGCTATAAACGCGAATTCTTGCCCGATTAATGCCTGTTATGCATCTAGCTTTGTGCTTATGTCATGCCTAATCAAAATGTTTTGTTGAGGATATATGTTTGCATCAATTGCTATAATTAAGATACATCGGGGCACAGATGAACATCGTGAACACTTTCGTCTTTTGCAAAATGCTTTATAGTCAATTTTCCAAAAATCTGAGGCTTAGAGAGAAAAACCCAATATCAGATTTGATTTCGGCATTATCGAATTATATAAGAGCTGCTGTTGGGTTCTTTGCATCTAAATATTGTTGCGCAATGTGATCCATCGTAAAGGAGCTAAGAGGTGTGAAAAGTGACATGTAAAGTCGATTTTCAAAAAAAACTGTAGCTTGTAGAGAAAAACATGTCAGATTTGAATTCAACATGCCCAGATTATTTAGGAACCACCGTTCATTTCCTTGTTGCGCAGTGTTATCTGGGAACAAATTCAAGTGGGACCTACGCGAGCCGACTTGATTGCACGCGCCAGAAGGACAACGCAGAATCGGCGTGCCATAGCATGAATCCAGCTCAACATGGCAGAGCATGCGTGGGTCGGACTGAGTAATGGATTAACGGCAGACCAATGAGCATAGGGCAAAGGGCATGGGACGCAGCGACAAGAAGCAGTTCGTGGAAAGCTGTCGCAATGAAATAGCGTTAAGTTTATGTACAGTCTCTATTTTCGGAGAGTTACACGGCTACGTGATGACGAGGATGTCCGCCAGTTCGTTTAGCTCCAAGTGGTGCAAATAAGCATGAAAACGGTTGTGGAATGGAGGACTGAGAGCGGGCAGTACATCACATCCAACACTACAAGAAACGATCACAGTTGTCGGGATGCACTCGCGAATTGCAGAAGTCGGACTGCGCTTTGATCGAGACTCTATTTGCACTAAAACTAAAGCGCTATTTGTGTTACAGAACATTGCAGAGGGGTCCATCTCCTTGGCCCTATATCTCATCACACTCTTCCGATCGGACCATCTCACGCTGGTCAAGCAGTCCAAACCGTGGCGTCCAAACTGTCCCCTCTCCCACGCTCTAGCACAACGTTCGGCCAGCCAACCCCGTTCCCAGACATTCGCTGACACAGCGGTTCTCACACTTCGGCTATCGCGACAAGCTCCACGTCCGGCCAAACAACCTTCCGTCTGTTCTCACACTCTGGCTCGGCATTCGTTTGCACGACGCTCGTAGAGCGGTTCTCAGGTTTCACCTCTCGCCACATCCTTCCCTTTTTAGCTTATGGTCCGTCGGTCTTTGAGGCACCGCACACTCTGCCGTTGCGTGTCTTTTTTCTGTCATGTCCCTCAAGACCCTGTCGGCCTTGCCGCTCGCTCGCTATCGCGTTATCTGGTGGATGCTGCCTCAGATGAATCCGGTTTCGTCGATATAACCCGTTGCCCACCCTGACGTCGTAGCTTCTCTCCTGCGCGAATTTCCACAACCCCGTGCCTCCACCGCTTCTGAACTCCGGGAGCCACTTGTATCCACACATCCTCACCGACCCAAAGTGGCAGTAACTCTGTTCTTACACTCTGACCCGGCATTCGTTTGCACAACGGTTCTCAGGTTTCGCCTCTCACCACAACAGCGACCAGACTGAGTGAGATCCACGTGTAAAAGGAAATCACGATCCGATTGAATGTCGCAGTCCATTCGCGCCACGGATACTCCAAACAATGTATATGCCAGAGGTGCCATTCATCGTTTGGTAGGTATCTCGTCCACATCCTCATGTCTTTACCTCAGTGACCCGTTGTGCACAGACGAATGAGCAGTTTGGTAAGCTCATGATCATCACTTGTGTTTCTCGCAGACCACATAGCTAGGCGACTAAGCGTGCAAGCTTTAGCCCATGTGTTGCTTCACCATGTTGCTCGCATACTCCCGCTGTACGAGTGTCTGAGTATGTAGTGTCGGGATATGGCGCTCCAAAAAGCAAAACAACGTCTTCGCCGCAACCGGAAACCTATTACATATGGACAAATACTACTTCTATACTGGGTGAATTACTAGTCTTTTATCGTTTTCCCAATCACCATCGCGCCGTGCGAGGTTGGCCAGGGGCTATCGATGCGAGTAAGTTAGGTCAGCTTTGGGACATAGAAACTCGCCCCATCGGTGAACCATTATCACACATGCCGCGCCCTATATCGCTACAAGCGGGCTTTGGTTGAATAACCGATGCTTGCCAGGTGTATAGCCCCGAGTAGATCGTCTAATTTATTCGCATTCATGTGTGGGTGTCAATGGGTTGGCACACGTGTGACGTCAAGGGATGACCAATGGCCCAGCCATCACTAACACAAGTAGACTTTCCTCATTTTCACACCAATGATGCACTGTAAATTGAAAAAGTGTGGACCTGCTCCGATATACCTTCTGACCTTATTCCCATGGCATACAATGGATATGGGGAGGTGGCAGTTCGCAGAGTAACGCAAGCAGAAAGCATGTGGATGTGCGCTGACATAGCGACGAGTAAAGTCAG
Source organism: Dicrocoelium dendriticum (assembly GCA_944474145.2). Lineage (NCBI taxonomy): Eukaryota > Metazoa > Platyhelminthes > Trematoda > Plagiorchiida > Dicrocoeliidae > Dicrocoelium > Dicrocoelium dendriticum. The sequence continues at coordinate 45,040,220 of OX104059.1, read as the reverse complement.
AAACAAATGGTGCCAACCATAGGTGCGCTCGGGTAATATTAGTGCATTGAAACGTAAGCACGGTCCCCAAATAGGATTTTTGGTTCAAAATCTCAATAACAGCTCACAAGACTGACCAATCTCATGAAAATGGATGCAGCTGTACTTCGAACTTCCAAGCTACTCATAGAATATTGAATAACTAGGGAGGGGCAGAACTTAAAGGAGCTAGGTCCAGTACAGTTCAGTTGACCGGGAGAACATGCAAAGCTTCACATCATGTTAAGACAGCTGGAATACGCACACATAGAGCGGGTGCGGAATGAAGGTGGTCATCCATAAGTATATGATGTGGTGCAGGACTAATAAAGGGTGTATGATGGACAGAGATGCGCTGGCGTTGAAAGCATATTTCCGCCGCATCCAAGACCTTAGAAAGAATCGCCGATACTCGGGTAACACAGTTCCTAACAAGACAAACCCTACTCAACAGTTCCCAACATGGGTTCACAACGAAAGGTTCCTGTGCCATATGTCAATTGCAATTCATCGACCATGTTATAGCAACCCTAGATAGTGACGTGGCCATCATCAACATCCTTCTGGAAACGCAAAAGTCGTTTGACTGCGTACCGCACAAACCGTTATTGATTGTGCTTGAATCTTATGGAATCAAAAACCCACTATTGAGATAGTTCGAATCATATCTGGAAGACCGGACACAAAGAGTACAGATTGGTCAGAGCTGTTCTATTGCCAGAAATGTTACGAGTGGTGTCGTTCAGGGCAGTGTATTGGGCTCATTGCTTTTCATCACTTACATAAACGACACATGTGATCTCATTAGACACGGGTGCCCATTTCCATTTGCGGATGACATGAAACTAGTGTATTCATTTCTACCTGATCAACTGGAACTATACCTTAAAAATATACGCGAAAACCTGTCATCCCTAAACAGATTGAGCGAAAACAGGTCAACAAGATTTTCGGCAGATAAAGCTCAGATACTCTGTTGATTCCCCGATCCCAACTGCGTATTCCGTTCGAGACCTGGGGGATTCGATGCTCCAGTAGCTTCATTTTCTCTTTACACATATTACATCAAGTAACGAAGCGACCAACAAGCTACATCACTAGGTCATTTTCACTATCCAAAACACGGTTTGAATCACATAAAATTATAGTGCGACCCACTCTAGAGTACAGCACAATCATACATAGACACTTACGCAAAACCGATAGAATTGCTTTGGAAAACGTACAGTGCTCATTTACAAAAATGCTCATGAAGTGCCCATCAATGCTTACCTATGAAGACCGATGTTCCTGCCTCCAGCTTGATCTACTCTGGCTTCAACGGCTGAAAAAGCAATCTCACCTTTCACTGCAGTATAACATACTCGCGAGCTTAGTCAACCAGTTCGGCCTTCACTTTACATAATGGATTAACCTATCCCAATCGTAAATAGAAATGTCCACCTTCCTTACAGAGCACCAGGCAAAACATCAGTTTATATTTCCTCTTGGTGAGGTACGCCAATTTGTGGAACAAACTATAGTTGCAACTAAGGACCAGCAAGGACCTGTCTATTCTTAAAACTTTTCTTTCCTTGACAAATGTGGTCAAACTTTTCGGTTTTCATCAATCCACGAACGCGCTCATGGAATCCGGTCCGAAAACATGTGACAATATTACCTATCAAATAATGTTACGCAGTACATACTCAAGGAAACATTGCACAACTGTTCAGCATTAAATGCAGTTCATAAATGAAATGATGACGAAACTGGCTGTACAAATGATCGTTCCACAAAAGGAAACGTGTCCCGCTCGTCAGGAAATATACCGATTTATTTATCTATGTACCTCGACGTGCAGAGCATTGAATGTCTCCGATCCAACTCCATCGCTCAGATCCATTGGTGGCAGGGCAACGCATAGCCCAGTAATGATGACAACTATGACAGTACCTTAACCAGAACTCGGCCCAGATGTGCCCAAGAGGACCGAAATTTCAGCACACTTATTACCAACGATGGTAAATAGAAGGTGACATAAGTTTCATAGACAGGCATAGATCTATTCACAAGAGCAGGGACGCAATGTACACAAAGGATGTCGATGGGTGGATAAGAAAGCGAAAGAAAGCACGCGGTAAGCAAGAAGAGGAAGGAATTAAGAAGACTCGGTCCGACCGCTGAGGCCTCGTTGCTCAAGTTCCGCGAAAAGCTTGTTAGCCGCTGTTTCCACTTCCGATCGATCATCCTCCAGTGCTTCCGACAAGGCCGATAACGTATCTGAAACCAAACAATGTGCCGTTGCCGGCATGCTCCCGTCAATATTATCTGAGGAGGCCAGTCGATCGAAGGTATTTTTCAGAAGATGAATGGCCGCAAGTCGTACACGCCAATGTGAACCATGAATGACACGTGAAGCAAGAGCAGCGCCTAACGGGCGAAGTAGAGCCTCGTCCGCAGCAATAGAATCAACTAATGCATCGAGAGCTTGAGCGAGGTGGAATTCCGTAATAGGAGGTGGCCCAACAATAGGCTCAGTTGGATCTCGAACACTTGTGACATCGAGCAGGGAGACGAACGCAGCAGGAAGTTCGAGGACCGTGTGGCCACCGGAAGAGAGGTCTAAGTACCTGATAGTCTGGATCTCACACAAGAGCCACTTTCTCAGACATTCGACGGCAGAGCTTATCATGCGCAGTGCTTCTTCAGTCGCTCCATTAGCTAGCTGTCCAATACACGATTTCAGACTCAAGCGTTCAGCCAATTTGCGAATACCTAAGAGAGAGAGAGAGAGAGAGAGAGATAGAGTGGTCATAAGAAATTCTCAGTGCATTGAAGATTACAACAATGGACTCCGATTGGTTAAGCAAAAGATGGTTTTGAAGCGAATAATGCAACTATAATTGTAGAGAGAAAGTGTGAGGGACCAAGTCAACGGTATTTCACTAGATGAGTCAGACAGGATGTGGAAACAATGATAAAAGAAATCATAACTGGGATGGATGAGAGCACGAAACACGGGAGCGCGTATGGTGACTTATTTAGAGTACTGGGTTTGGAGCAGTATGGGCGGACACGCTTGCAACATCGCACTCCAAGACCGGTTTCGTAGTGGTTTGCATACCTATCAGGTTGAAGAGCGAGAATCACTAGTGAAGTGCGGTGTTATGAGCACACAACACTTAACATCCATCTGCTTCAGCAGTGACGCCCCAAATGACCAAAGTGAACAATGTTCACCAAGAAACTGATCGCCGTCCAGATTGAGTATCGAAGTCCACTCACACACACACACGCAAGCACATAGTGAGCGCTTCCAAATCACCTTCCTCCCTCCAATAACAGACGAGGTAGATTGGCGCAGTTGAACAAGGTGCCAGTAGTGCATTCGTGTGGTGAGAGAGAAACGTACCTTTGGATTTGCGGCCGGTGGCTATGTAAAAACTAAGGACCACATAATCGACCAGACAGAGCTGTTTGCTGAGTTCGGAAAAGGCTTCGGAACCAATGCGATCCGAGAGTCTAGATGAAAAGTGGAAACGAAACAAAAGGGAAGGTTAAAGCTATGAAAATTCGTGTATTGACCAGTATGGTTTTCTGCACACACCTATCTGGATTGATCCATCTTCTCCTTTATTTAGTCTTGCATCAAGAACATTCATCTGATTGTTACTTTCTCTTTCAATTGTAAATTGTTGCTTAATAAAGGTTCGAAAGTCGCGAGTACGTTGTGGGAGAGTGTGTGGAACAGTAGGCGATGCACCAATGGGAACAAAAGAATTCAGAAGCGATAAAAGCGCTTTGGAACACAAATACATGTCCCAAAACGTACTAGTGTGTCGAAGTAATGCTGTATTTTATCTCCATCGACTAGGTGTTCACATTCGACAAAACAAACTGGAAGTATGGAGTGAGAAATTTTACCGTTTTGTGATAACCTCCACCGAAATGGAGGAGTGTTGGTGGATCCGCGGCTATGACGAATGATGACGTTTGAAAAACACCTGACTACTGAATGTGGACCTTCGGCACATTCCATGTACTAGGGTACGGACTATGAAAAGGAACCGTAGGGTAACACGCTTCATGAAGATGTAGTCCCAGGATATAAACTCCGATAAAGCCCTCATGTAGCAATAGATTGCCGCAAAGTACAATTAATAATTAAAAAAGATCGTTTTCAGAGAAAATAATGCAGAATGTTGACAAACTTTTCCCGTGGCCAATCCGGTAACTTACCCAGACATAATGCAGAAAGTCATCGATAGACGATCGAATGAGGCATTCAAAGCCACTTGCTCTGACTTATTCTCCGTACGGTCCTGGCCAATGGTGACCGCCCATGCGAAAACACTGTGGCAAAGTCGCAAACGCACTTCACTAGGCGATGCTGCTAACACCGCCGAGACAGCATGATACAGTGCATTCCGTGCTGTGGTATTAGAGTACGCAGGAGAAGTGGTGGAGCGTAAACTGAAAGTGACAAGGTGCTGCAACAAGTCCGGACGAGTGGTGGAGATCTGAATCCATCCCTTGCGAAGGTTCTCAATGGTCGGTTGTTCGGTCCGAGAATCCCGGAAGGCCAGTTCGGCCAAATCGCCCAAGAAGAGAAGAGCTCCTTGTGTGACTAACTGAAATAACAGGACGGTAAAAGGGCTTCTCAGTGGCTAGATGCATGCAAAAGATGCAAGGGATACATTAAAGGCAAAGGCAAAAACAGGAGAGTGAAACTGGGCGACGAACTGCACTTGAAAAATCCAGAGTAGCTCAAGACAGTCTGGTACAATATGAAGTGTGTCAGTAGATCGATTAAAAACCCTAGGCAATGAACAGGAACATACCACATCGGGTCGAATAAAAGCATCCTTCAGAATGCGCTGTACAGCCTCCAAAAGGTTTCCGACATCCGTGACGTGCATCAACAGTTGACTGAAAAAAGGAAAAAAGTAAACTTTATGGGGCTGAGCACCGAACGCGTTACAAAGGAACGCTAAGCGGTGTCAGCGAGCATCAAAGCGACTAGCGTGCACAAGTCAGCAGCACAGAAACATGGCTTGTTAATGCCTGATACCTGCGCATGTACAACGGCTTAATGAACTCGTGCTTTTACTGTCAAAATCCCGTTTGGCTTGGAACTAAGGTTCCAATCCTTGATCAAGTTGGAGTTCAGCACCACTGCAGAATCACATTCCGAGTACAGGAGCATGCGAACAGTTGGCAGCGAAGTACCAGTACGAAGTACCAAGGTACAGTTGACACTTTTCAAGGTCGACGTGTAGGGGTGAGTTCAGTAAAAGTATAACTAGACTGTGAGAAGAGCACCCGGTCGGTTCGAATAGATGAGTACGAGGAAAGAAGGATATGATTATTTGGAAGCGAAACATTGGATTCGTTCATTAGGCGCAGTCGCCGGCCAACACGGCTCCGCCACTGTGATTTCGCTCGTGGTTTGGTTAACTGAGTCACCACGATATAATGAGAAGTTGTTCGTGGGTCAAACGTGGTGTCATATTCGTCTACTTAAGTTGATCGAAGAAAGCGTTTGTTCCTGAAGGAAGACCGGCTTGTGACAATCATCTGCCAGTGAGTCGCGTGTTGCTGACTGATAGATGGCGAAAACCATAATCCGGTGCTGAAGTTTCTTCACTCGGATGGTTACAGAAAAACAGTATTAGCCATATTTTATCATTAGCATTCTACCTGTTAGCTAGATGTAAGAGATTACTAAATAAAATAAGATACCCTCAGCACCGGCACTCCCCTCCGAGGGTAAATGGCGAAGATCCAAAAACGTGGGAGATGTAGATGGTTAAGATGAAGTGATGACGTTGCTTTGAATACTAAAGTGTAGTAGCAGTTTCACACGTATTACCACGGCAAGATAAACCAAACAATGCGAAACGAAAAACAAACTTGCAAAATAACAACCAGTGATCGAATACGTTGTAACATGAATTCAGAGGCAATGTGCTGTTGAACGAAAGGCCCCAAAGAAGGCTCACCGTATTTGTTGAATGAAAGCGGTGATTTGCCTCAACGTATGACCAGAACGCTCCAGATTGGCGCCCGTGGCAGAAGCAATGTTGAGCTGACTTAGTTGAAATACGAGGCGGAGTAAAATGTCCGACATGCGACAAGAATAGGTTGCTGAAGTGGTGCGATTGTCCGAGTCGAATTGAAGCCAATGCACACGGGATGTGGAGGAGTCCGAGGAACTAGCTTCTATCCTTCGATTGACCACCGCCAATTCGAGCAGGTTGTCCAAAAGGGTCAGGCCGGCCTAAACAAGAAGAGAAAGCAGCGGCTGAAATGCAGACTGAGCAGAAAGAAAAACAAAGGAGAGTAAAAGGAAGCATTACTCATAGACAATAGAAATATATATACCAATGCGATCGATAGCCACTCGCAAAGTTGTGCGAGTGCCTCACAAGGCAGTAACAGCAGGTATCGCAAAAGCCCCTGCACGCTGTTTATGGATGGTGACGTAATGGGGGTTCCTTCACGGGAAGCAGTCGGTAATGGAAAGTGAATTGCCGTGGCTGTGTAAGCATGTCGAAGAGTTTTAGGACGATAGTTTAACGCGTTGCCAAGAGGTTAACGCTTGTCCATTTATGCGTGTCGGCTCATGACTGTTAATATGATCAGTTCAAGACCTGCATGCACACGGCTGTATTCACATCTTCGATGTTGTCAAAACGCAGGTATGCAGCTCTCGCCAGTAATGATTCTCACTTGAATTTACTTCTGAGTGGTAGTTTTGAACTCTCCCCTCGGAGACATAAGTTAAGTGTCATACGTTTGCTACTTTGTAAAAAATGCCAGCCCAAGCTTTCAATCTTGTTGATGCACCAGTTGTGAGGTCCAAGTTACAAATGCAAAAACTGACCGACATTACTAGAGTTGAGTCCAACTCACGTGATCAATTGTGATTCGTGCACACCAAAGTGTGATGAATTCAGTTGTATTGACTCCATCAGCACAATAAATACGATTAAAAAGGTGGAGAAGATAAAAAAGCAAGTAAAATAGGTGGCTGAGTGACGTGACAGCCGTCAAAGTGAAGAGTTGAGAATCGGCGACCGGATTTCAAGATGGTTAGAGATGTGACAATGTTCACCACCATGAGCAGCTGTGCACCAGTTATTTGACTGACGCGTCTGCCATGCGGCCATAATGACGTAGAGGCCGAGGAATAATAAGAGAAGAAGAAATGGGATCTAGAGTGAAACCTAAATGTCCTAAACAAAAATCCAGAATCAAGGCGCCTAATCTTGGTCAGTAACATCGTCAAAAACAGTTGGCTATTGCGCGAGGGTAAGGTGGCAGCGACGAGACAACTTCCTTGCGTATTGCATCTGCCTGCATCATATTTGGCATTACTTCACGAATAACTCCGTGACACACTTTAAACGGCCAATCCGACTAAGAAAGAAAACGAGGCACCAGTTGCGATTCGTGTCCTGCAACGTCTCGAGCCAAGCACAAGGGGAGCCACGTGCACATCAGTCTGGAAGGCAAGAAGCATCAACAACACAGTTCAGTCGTCGGTGATTTCCTTCCAAACTGTCAAGCCAACTTTTTTCCGACAAACAAAACAAGGGCCCATTCGGTGTACATTGAGGAGGTATGCGCAGCACGTGCCCAAATCAAAACAACTTGCTCGATGCTTTCTACGTAGTAGTTCCAAATCCCTCATTCTCAAGCTAGTAAGATTTCTCTGCGGGTATCAGCCTGGTTGATGAGAACAAATCAGCCAAAAAAGGGTAAAATGACCATCAATAAAGCAGTCTTTTTTATTTTACTCCATACACTCTGCTGCAAGACACTTGTATAGATGACAGCGCTGCCGTCTGGTAGGGAAGTGTGTGACTGGCGAATACCGACCTCGAAAGTTATACCGTGTGACGGGGCATAGTTATTGATATTTCACGACATAGAGAAATAAAGAAATTTGCAGCCCGAGATAGTCTAACAAAACATGTAACGATACGTTTAAATCATCCGATCGGGAAGTAGTACCATTTTCAGCAGCTGCGAGACGAGAATACGTGCCATAAAGCCACATGAGACAAGCATATCTTGGCCGCCTTCAAACGCACAGAAGCACTGGTATTTGTACGGGAAGTAACGTCTATGGCGCAGTGTGATAAACGATAAACTGGACAATAGAAATGAGATGGGGTGCAATAATGTCGCACGTTGGTCACCAGAAGATATAGGCGACATCAGAATACCAGAAATCGCCCCTCAAGAAAACTGTGGTCAATATACTTTTCTCGCCCTAGCTAGTCCTAAAAGTCATTTGGCGGCCTACCCTAGCGAACACTGCGTGCTGTGAACATATGCGCTGAAGACCGGGCGACGTAACTAGACAGCCGCGAGGATGAAGTCTGAACAGTTAAACCCGGTGGAGAAATTACTTTCCAGAAGCAGATTTACGGGGTGACTAGCGTACGCTAGCATACTGATACGCGTTCATAAGATTATAAAACTAAGGCACAAGCTTATCAGATACACACATAACGTTTTCGGCAGTGTTTCTTTTATCATCCTTGTAATCTCTGATAATAAGGACCATCATTAGTTGCAAACTAACAAGTACAAAATCATGCGACCACTATGACTGGATAAAAGTGTCCGGGATAGACAAGCGGAGAAACTACTTCCGCGGAATGTTGTAGCGAAGTGTCCATACCGGAAGAAAGCCATCCACGTTACCCGCAGGACGAAGTCTCGTGCGAATGACTAACAAGAAAGTTGTAATACTGCCTTGTCACCAATTCGACAAACAGCAACTACCTTCACGTTCCTCAGGAGTCCAACAAGCGTCATGATGATTAGCTGTGATGCAAGAGTGGTGCGCGGACACAGAACAATCGGCTCGGGCGTTTTCAAGCTACTAGCAGTGAGCGAAACTGAAGAAACATCTATGAAACGACGACGAGCATAGAGGCAAAAGTCTCAACGGGCCATAGTGTGTCAGCATGACACCGGTCGGCTCGGTGAAAATGAAACCGCCAGTGTCGACACCGTAGTTGTCGACTCATTTGGACAGATTGATTGAGGGCCGCCAAAAGTTTTATGCCTGCGGAGCCCATGAAGCATGAACGACGGCTGCGATGCAGAGTATTCCGGCTGCCAGGAGAATGACCCTGATTCGACAGTAGTTACCACCACTAGCTTGAAGACAAGCGAAATGTGGAGGGAAGACATCGACGACAAAACGGCCAGTGGTGTTCAAGTCAGCTACTATGGAGCTTAGCACCTCTAAATGACCACATTACACGTAGCAAAAAAATCAACAGGGAATGATTCACACCTAGTGCTGAGTTTGAATACAATAAGCTAATAAGGCGCATAGCAGTGCTGGAAGCAAGCCTAAAGTCGGCTGACAACGCCCTATGCCCGGTGGTCTACAGAAATTAGGGGAGGTGGATAAAATCGATTAGATCATTCAATAGACATCCGGCCCGTAGTTTTAAATATCGCAAGCCTGCTTTATAATCTGAGGACACGGGTTCGAACCAGTGTAGGGCTCAGGGGACCCTTGCAATATCCCTAGCCCATGCGCGACTGTTGGTGGTTGCACGGCAGTCAAGCGTCAGTACTAGTAGTACCATTTTCTAGTCTTTTTTGATCAAAGGCGAAAAGTACGCATCATCAATGGGTGCAAGATATTTAAAAAGTATGAGCGAAAAAGCGGTTTATGCGGAACGCACATGGTTAACCACAGTGGTATTTCGAAATAGAAACAAAAGTGGACAGAGAAATAAGCGACTCTTACCAACAAGTGTTCGTGTCGTGAATGGACCAGTCCGGTCATCAAGGTGGTCGATGAAACAACATCTTTGCCCGATTGTTGAAGCCACTCGACCGTGATCGTGGGTGAACGTGCCAAATGACAACTGGTTATCGTGTGATCAAGCGAGAAGGCAAGAATAGAGCCTAAACGATGTACTGTGGCGCTAGCATCCGGGCAAAGCGATTGTGCGGGCAGACGTTGTAGGCATTCCACGAAGAAAAGGCACATAAGAGAACGTGATTCAGCCAAACCTGAACCTCGAGGTTCACGGGGACGGTTAGACCCATCAACCGTGGGTGATAACGGCCACCAGTAGACGAGATTTGCTATCAGTATGTCCATTGTCTGCAGAAGATAAATTGCGCAAAGTAAAGAAAAATATTAAACACAGAACGACACAGAAGTCAAAGAAGTTAACAGAAATGAAGATACGGAGTCTCGTAAAAGAGCTATGGCTTACCCGAAGAAATTCACCAGGATAACGAGAGGCCAAAAGTCTGGCCAGATCACGGAGGCAAGCTAAGCATTGTCTGGAGAAAGAAGAACCAAAAGCGCGTAGATCCGAAGGTTTTGGATGGGGGGTACCAGTGGTTCCGGAATGTCCACGAGCATAACAGGAGCCTAGATCGTACTGCGAGGAAAGTTGAGCGGTGAAGCGCACCAGACCGGATTGCAATGTTAGATCAATCTGACGAGAGCGGCGACGTTTGGCTCGCTTCTTCACCTTGTCCTCCGCGACAGGAATGATGCTGGAGTCAAACAAAATGGGGGAAGGCTCGCTATATACGGTGAGGCTGTTCAGCTTAGCTGTTAGTAGATCTAGTGCCTTTCGTCGAAGACCGTGGTGCGATGAATCGAATAGGTCGGAAACCATGCGAATGAAGGTGTCACCTGAGACTGAATCGTGAATCTGTAGGAGGGTAACACGGCACGTACAGCGTAAACCAGATCAAAAAGAGTGATTCTACTGATAAGCAATTAAAGATGAATGCGAAGCTATGCGGTTTCGCAGGCTGAACTAAAGTATGGATCTGTTCGTTGACGACATTACACTCCACTAGAAAACTCGTCCTCGCCTTGGTTGCTCAAGTTGTGATAGTCCCAACGAGAACTTGAGCATGTTAAGCGATGTGTAGTGTGGTGACCTATGCTAGGACAGTCTTGAGAAACCTCAAGAAATTGAAACAAAATTTGCAAATCAGGCTTGAGAAAGTAAATATCTAGTGGTAGACTCCTTAGAGCAAAATAGAGTCAACATAATCATGGGCGCTTCGAACGTTGAGGACAGTATGCTGAACGAATATAATCTGGCAGGGAGGATAACAGTACACAACGTCAACAAACCTGAATTAAAATGGTCTGCAATCCAGTCAGTGTCTGTTTCACACTGTGCATGGCGGATGGTTCACTGGGTCCAGTGGACGTCGGTGTTGTCACATCATCCGTCAGAACGGCCGATGCGTTCAGCATGAGTTGTACGATTTGCTGAACCAATCGACCATAGACGGCTCCAAAACCCAGCGGATCGTTCGATGCGGTTTGCAGCTTATGATCATAAGTTGGATCTGATAGCAAGGAGTTGAGCAACTGCACAGCCCGAGAAATCAATGACCACATGGAGAAAATGCTAAACGATGGGCTGGTGGAATTCACCGTCATGGAGCGGTCGCTTTCGCCCCCGAACAATGCGGTGACTAGAGCCTCGGTGACTCGAGGCGATGACAGTTTGTCGACAGTGAGATCCATGGAAAGCTCGAGTGCCTGCGAGGTACGATCGCTCGTTCCTGGATCTGTGAGTCTCCGTTTCGATGGTGGAGATGAAATCTCTGTATCTACGACCTCAAGCGGAGGAGCGTGCATATCCGAGATCGACTGAAAATGTAGTGGAGGAAAAAAAGAAGTAATATGAGTATAAAATGGCAAACAAATTGTGGACCACCTATTGAGTATTGTTAAGCGATATGTCAGCCAGAAGGCATAGTAATGATACATTACAAACGCGAGAAGAATAGATTAGCATAGTGTCTGAAAAGAGAGATCAGCCTAGTGCCTGGTCACCTGTGCTAGACAGTAGCCACCAAATGCCTGATACGGTGGGAGTACACCAACTGCGAACAACAAATGGTGGTGCCGGCCGTGATGTAAAAGCGGGGTTATTTCAACGGTAATGTCAGGAGACAATTAAAAAAAAACGTAACGGTGGTGGCAGACCAGAACAAACGGATAGGCTTCGAGAAGTGAAGTTGGCCGCATACCAGAAGGTATCTGGTTTCCGTCGAAACTTAGGTGCCAGACAGTCTTGTAAATGCGCAGAGAGCAGTAAGTAACCAGCGCAAATTTGTTGTTCAGTCACTCATGCGCGATGCCATCAAGGTTTGTTCCCAAACCGCAAGCCGTTGAAGTCTACCGAAGAGATGAAACAAATGTGACGCAAAAAGAAAGGTCGTTCTATGGCTACTGTACATAGACACAACAAACCTTTGTGATGATATTCCCCGTCTGTTGTGCCCTAGCTCGCGTTTGCTCCATCGTTTGATTTTTCCCGATGTGAAACACACGAAGATGCTGATATGCGAGATTAAAGTGGATCGCAGCCGCGACGCTGAATGATGAAAACTGTGATAACCCAATTAAAGCACAACCTACGGCAAAAGACGCATCCGCCAAAGAAGGTAATTCGATGGGTTCAGGCAAATGGTAGAGAGGTAACACACTTGGGTGTAATAAGGTGACAAAGGAAGGTAAGTAAAGCAGTTTAAAAATATGGTTGGCTGCGGTCAGTGCGTGTTTTGAGACCCCGAAGGCAATTTACCGAACAGTGGATGAGTAAGATGGGGACAGAAAAGGGTTCAGGGCGCAGTTGTGAATAACTGTTTAGTGACTAACGAGAAGAGATCCGAAAGACGTGTAAATGAGGAACGAGCAAGTGGGTCAATAAAAGTGTCGCGCCATGGGAGAGAGCGAAGACCGTGGATCATAACCGTAAAAATCATAAGGAGACGATAGAACGTGAAATGAAAACCCGATGGCATCCATAGACTACCAAAACTGATGGTGAAAAAGCTGCCATTCTGCATTGTGAGAAAATGGAGAACGATAGTGCGAACAACAGTTCTGTAAGGAGAATGACACCGGAAAACGCTAGCGTTATTACAAACCATCAGGACCACTCGCCATGCAGCTGTACCGAATAGTGCGCAAAAACCCCATCATTTGTTAATTTAATTGGCTGCATCATTACGTAAGAATTAGCTGATGCAAAAATGGCATCGGGGTTAGTTTTCTGTTGTTTGATAGAACACAAGAGACGACCGACCAACCGACAGCAATGCTGAGCGAATCGATGTTAGTAAAGCGCCTTTTGATTGCCCTGCTTCACGCCTGGAGAAAAAGTAGATGAACAGAGCACAACACCATGCCCGGTGGTATAACACAAGACACTGTGAAATCTCAAGGCCTTCCAAGCCAAAACAAAGGAACATAGTGACTACTAGCTAAGGTATCCTACTTTCATGAATTCGAAACTGTTGACGCGCCTGGTCCCCCCAAAACTACTACGCGTCTGACATTCTCCGTTGCATTCAACACCGATGTAACGAGAGACGTGCGCCGTTAGATCCCCAAATCAAAGAGTATCAAATATTATTAGTATTATCATATACTTCAGTAACTGTAAGTTTATTGAACGGATGAGCTAGTAATTGGATAACACCGGAAATTAGATACTTGAAGACCCTGATCAGTTAAGGAACATGAATTGGACGTGGTGCAATGGGCATAATAACAGTTAGAAACGAAATCGGGACCGCTAACACTCAAAAAACCCATTTAGCTTCACTTCGACGAAGCTCGATTAGTCAGATGAGTGACAAGAAACTTAAATGTGGTGAGATTGATACACTAGACGCGTACTTCTTTTGAACTCTGATCCACAATCAAGCATATCCGGGACCAAGCGTCCGTTTGGGTTGGAAGATGGTCAATGGATTGACATTGTACTTGATACTTAGAATTTAACAATTTTCGACAACCCGCGGTGCAAATATCCCCACTGGTGACACAAACAGCAAAATTTCCAAATAAGTCGACGATTGGGGTAAACACAGCTGCAATCTGCCACAAATGCTAACATCGGCTTGCATTGCGTTTGCTCACCAGTTCGTATGCACCCTCTTGTCGCTCCTTCGTCCATCGCCACGCCGTCACCTTCCGTAAAATTGCAGCGTAGCGATTCGCAAACATCTAAAAAATCTCGGCCTTCATTCTTGTTGTCCATACCTTTGCACACATCTGCCTGGCAGTGTATCGCCCCCTGTAAAAACAACCCACACCATTTCGTGCGGTTACCTAGGCGGTTAAGAGCCAGCAAACACACCAGGGAGGCACAAGTGGGTTTCTTACTAGGCACCGGACTGGAAGACCCTAGCATCGCTCAGCCGTTCCCATCAAATTTGAGCAGCACGCCGCAAGTACCGGTGATCAAACACGGCCAAGCGTTTAATGTCTTCACTGCGAACTGACCAAGTCTCAGATGGATACAGTAGCACCAGCTTAGTCGCAGCGTTATACACTGTACGTTCCATTGACAGGCTGATATCCCGCCGTCTCCATAGATGGTTCAGGCTCTGAAAAGTCACGTGGATTTTGCTGAAACGCGAGGCAACCTCAGTGGTACGTCCATCAGAGGTGACACAGCTACCAAGGTGCGTGAACTGACCGACTACTTACGGTGACTGCGGGGTGGTGGATAAAACTGGTGGCGTGTCAGTTCAGTTCTGCAACAGTGCTTTGCACTTTGAAGTGGAAAGCGTATGCTGAAGCATGAAGCACTAAGCGTTAGACTCTTCAGTGGCTAGATTCAAATGCAAGGAGGACTATATCGTCCAAACTCTCGAGGCGCGTTTGTAAGTTACTCGATAGAACTTCCAGTTTAGAAGAACCTGAGAGAACTGAGTTATGACCATGTCGACCGCAATTTGAAGAAGAAAAAAGATAACCCTTGCGCATCCCACTTGTAGTATGAAATTTAGAGGCTTTCGCGTATGCGTGGACGCCGCCGATATACACTTGCCGGCCTACAGCATAAAAACACGGATAAAGATATTGTGAGACAAAACAATGAGATACTTTGGCCAGGCTTTGAAACTTTCAAACAATTGCTAATCAGGAGGTATTCGGAAGGAAACTGTGTTGTGGCTAATTGCCGTGGGCCACAGTTCTCTACAGAACGTACACATTATAAATGGTTGTTCAGCCACATCCTTAGTGTGAACTGATCGGCAATCGGAAATATAATGCAAATTCTACGAATGCGAGCGATAACGCTGAAAATGTTGTGATATTTGCTTTTCGAAAAGTCCACATATGAAGAATTTAAAAGAGTGGAACACACCACATCAAACAGATGATCAGCGGGCACATGCACAGAGTGAAGTTCGTAATGAGATCCTCCTAAGCCACTTACCAATTTTTTGGACCGAGCGATGCCTCCCGAAGGGCTATTATGTTTGCTCACCCATAGGAAAAAGGTGAGACATTCGTACCACGCGTTCACTTGCACATCCCAAGCAAACTGGTTGTGCAATTCGAGCAGTAAGGGAACAACTTGATCGGCTGGTAACGAAAAGTAAAAGATGCGGCTGGTCAATCAGATGAAGGGCAAAACAGGGGCGACGAATAAGAATTTGAAAAAAGCAGTAGAAAAACTGGACAGTGTAGCCTGTATAAAGCCGTAGTGGCCAGATTACAAAGGAGTGACCCAAAGAAAACGAATCGTTAAATACATAGCGTAATGAACAGTTGGATCATTTCAGCTATTAAACTGTGACGGTATCGGAATCGGAGTGCGGTGAATCCTCCGCAGCCGCAATCAGACAACAACTAGTTGATTAAAGAAAGGAAGGTAGATACTCATTAGCCCATGACACCAACCTGGAACGGAGCAGCTTGGCAGTTTGGCTGAGTTCAAGTGGTGCAGCTTCAATCAGTGAGGTCGACTGCAGTGCGTCCATAATACTCCTTAAGGTTGACTGGTTACCCAGAAAGATGAACTGAACTACTTCCCTTGGTTGGACATGAATATGTCCATAGGGGCTGGGTGAAGCTTCACAACGGGGTTGCAGATGCCACGTCAGACACAAAACCGGAGCTCTGACATTCGTCGTGCTTTCTACGTGCAGTCGCTACTAATCTCGGCTCCTCTTTGTGTGCGTCATTCAAATCTGGAAAAACTGGAAGGATACCTGTCTTCGTGAAAACTGTGCAAATCCTTTTCAAGCATCGAACGCTGTCAAACCTAAGCGCATAAATTCATCGCTTCGAAACCGACAAGGCTAATTTTAGTTTTATTTGCAAGATCACTCTGAGGGCCCCTAACACTCCTACATCCATCTCATTTGGCTGCTGTACAAGACATTTATTGAAAAATTTGCCACTACTCATACGGTTACTGCTGCGTTGTTTACAATCCGACTGCGACCAACTCCATTTGAAACCCACCCAAATCTCGCATTCACCGAGACCAGATAGATAAGCACGCGTGCACGGCCCTTGTGTCCACCTGTTCTCGTCGCACACACTGGACTTTGTGGCAGGACAGTACACGTGATCTAAAAACCGCCTGACCCATACCGTGTATGACCAGGTTACCCTGACCCTAACGAGTTGCGCTTCACTCTCGTCACCCACATTGTTCCGTCAACGACTGACACCGGACTTGACGCAAAGGCAGTTGACCAACCAAAATAAGTGAGGAAATCGGACTGTATAAAATTGAAACCGGTGTTTCGGCACTTAAGTTACCATTTCGTAGTACCAAACAGGAATCCATCGGTTGTATTTTGTCCCTCGTATTAATCCGACGTCAGAGTAGCGCCATATTTGGTTCCATCCATATGCTGTAATTCAGAATTTTTTTACATCTTTCCGAGTTTTTATAGCTGATATTCGAGGTTAGGTATGTCATCTGATTTCTTTCTTTATGATAGCGAGAAAACCATCTGTTCCTCCGAAAACAGGTAGCTAACCATAAGTCGAGTACTGCCAAGCTCGGTGTTCAAAAATTTTTAGATTCTCCTGACCAAAATGCAAATTTGGTTGTAGAAGATGACATGGAAAATAGCAACAACCAGCTAACGAGAGCTGCTAAAAATAAGAGCACTGCCCCACTCCTGACACCTGAAATTGCCACCAAAGTCCACAATCCAGAAAGTGAGGTAACCGTATAAACGAAAAGCTCAAAGAAGTCAGTCAGGTACTGGATAAACTGACATTATTATCACACTTAGTGAATGTGCCAAATAAACCGAACGCAGATCACTTGCAAGCAGCAGTATCAGTCTTTTCGTTGCTCACCACCGAAATTCGTGAAATGATAAACGGGCTAGAAACGTAATCATGTTTTATGTACCGGACAAAATACACCTGGAAACTGTGAAGCGTGTCTTGCTCAATGCGAGTAGCATGAGTGGAACAAACTGTCACCTTATACGCCTAAGAAAAGCAAACCTTAAGTACGCGTGTCCAATCCTATTAAAGTTTACAGAAGAAACCCATGCCCAACTATTTCACAAGAGGAGTTTACTTGCTACCAACACTGATTTCAAGCGTATCATGGTCGAACGTCCCTTCAGAGGGAAATTAGGGTAAAGCAGGTACAAGCCGATGACAAAGCTACTCCCTGTAATATTGTTAGTCACCAAACTGATAGAGAAGCCAAAGACCAAACTACTTTGGATTCAAACTTGTCCCCGTGGGAGTGTGGTTCTAAAGTTCTAAGTTCGGATTGCTCTATGACTTCGACCTCGAATTTAGCTTTGGACCAGTCTTGCAAATCTGCTGGTCATATTTATCCTCAGACAAATACAAATAATCTGGGCATTGTAATGGACGACGATAACGCCTCAACTACCGCATAAAACAGCGAAGTACCTTCTATAGTATTCAAACGACAGTTAATGTGCTTCTCACTGATTACCGGCAAGATGACAATGCAGTTGAACTTAGAACCCCTAAACACGAAATCGCGTCCAAACAACAGTGTGAACTGGGAGAAAATCGGAACCAAAACAAAACTACAGTCAATACGGTAACGCTGCATTTTACCGAAGAAGTCATGTGACCAATAGAAACCAGACCATAATCCAGTGTGACTGCGATGTTCTACGAGGAACACTCAATATAGAAGCTGCAAAAATAGTTCCTCTAACATCAGACATCAACCTCCGATTATAGGTAAAAGGCTTCCGTACATCCCTTCTGGAAATTTGGGGCAGCCCTTTAACCAGTATCCCGCAAGTGTTAGTAGATCTCGCTTTTATCATCCTGTTCATCTACCGCTCACATCTGCTGCACCCACAAGCATTGTAAACACGAATACGTTTTCTGCCAATTGTTGAGTACCCTAGAGCTGCAATGTGCCAGCAAAATAAAGGTGCTAACAGTTACTTTAGACGAACCACAGAACGTGTGACCGCCGTGGGTGAACGACTTAAGCTCACTCCAAATACAGACCATGATCTAGCCAACCCTGACCAGCATCCCTTTTGAGGTGACATCAGTCAATAATACAGTACCGCCTTCAGATATAGTAAACTTCGTGTCACTGCGGATTGTTAGGTAAGTGGGATTCACCATCATACTCCGAGAGATGTCTCTCCGTGCACGGAGTAAATCAGCTAGGTGAAAACTCCATAAGAATACATCAGCTCCATCAAGATATTACCAATTTACTCCCATATTCTCCAGTTAAGAATACAATTTTTCACATGGACCGCACCCAGCCACAGGGCTTATTTTAGATCCCACTTCTAGCTACTTAACGCATGACAGTTCCATAGGAATAGAGGGTCGCTTAAACAAGATGTTATGTAAACGCATGGATTATGCCTTTTATGATGGTACATCCCAACTGGTGCTCATCAATGTCCATTCTCTAGTACATAAAATACACTTGTTCCGCTGCTTCGTCGCCATTCATCAATCCCACACCCTTCTTATTACCGAATCGTGGTGTACGAGTGAGACTGCGGACTATCTTATTGCTGTCCAAGGGTATTATTTCTTTCGAAAGAACTGATATCCTGGTAGAGGAGGTGGTTGTATCAAGTACTGTATGAACAAATTATGTGCTTCACAATGTAGTGAAAAACAATTCTTAACCCTCGATGAGTCCATTTGGATAACAGTATCCTTGCGTAATAAAAGAATGTTGGTCGATTGTGTTTGTTTGCCGAGGCTAGTGCGCTTGAAAACGGATTGTTTCAGAATGTGATGACGCATGCCATTGCAGTTCCTATTCGCTATAAGATAGTTGGAGGAGATAAACTTACCAAACATTTCATGGATCGAGTGCAAAGGTGCAAGAAAGCAAGCCAAAATCTTGAATTGCCTACTTGAGGGAGGCTGGACACAGCATAATACACTCGACCTCATATTCACCGCTGAACTAGTAGTTGCTGTTATCGACGTACTGGACTGTCTACCCAGTAGTGATCATAATGTTGTCAGTTGCAAAATGAACATTGCATATACACCTAAAGCCACGTTTAGACACGTGTGTAATTTCGGTAAACTGGAGAAACTTTGCTACCCTTGTGCATACATTTGATTGGACTAATTTCTTCTTGTCACCTAATCCAAAGGTGTCATTGCAAGCAATTTATGAGAAGATAAATCGGTGCATTGAAATACTGTCGCCTGCTCTAGCTCGTAGTCGAAGTAAGTAGCAGCCACGGGCGAAACTGTACGAACGTAAGATTAGAGTTCGTTCCAAACAGTTTCAACAGACTAATGACTTTACAATTCTATTTAAGCCACACAGAATGCTGATAAAAATTAAAAGCATGAGAATTCTTCGTCCCAAGAAAGAAGAGACTGAAATCATGAAAAGTGCTAATCCAATGTTTGACATAACACGATTACTAAAAAAGCCGAGTTGTACACAACGAAACCCACCGATACATCATATTAGGCCTGTGGATATCCTTATCGATACTCCTGCAGTTGTAGATGTAGCTTCTGACAATTATTTTGCCGATTCTTTTACTACTGAGAATGATATACTTTGGGATCACCCCACACAGTACTGTGGGTCATGTAACTCGAACGTAGATTTCGACTGGTTCAATGAAGCGTCAAATTAACGCCTTAAAGATTACATTTCGTCCAGATCGAGATGGAATCCCGCCAGTACTTTTAAAATCCGGTGGGAATGATGTCCCCTGCTTACTACTGAACTTATTTACTACATCAATGACAACTGGGTTTATCCCGATCGGTAGCAACTGACACCACGCCATAAAACTGGACCTAGACATAACGTTAATAACTATCGGCTCATAATCACACTGTTATAATTTCCAGAATCATGAAGCGCCTAGTTAAAAATGAAATCGTTAAATTCCTAAGAGCAAACAACCTTTTGTCACATTTGCAGTACGGATTTCTTCAAAAGCTTTCAAGTGCCACTTACCAGCTAGATTTCTTTGGTCACTAAGCAAAAGTCGACAGACTCTGGTAAGGCGTGTATCACACTTCATTTGGACCTTCAAAAAACCTTTGACAGTTTCACACAGAACGCATATAGATAAAATTCGACTTTGTGGAATCGCAGGCTCACTACTATCCTGGTTAGAAACCTACCTCACGTCGAAAGCAGATAGTCAAGATAGACAAATATCTGTCAGGAACAAGTGATATCACTAGTGGCGTGTTACAAGGTAGTGTACTCGGCCCTCTTCTTTTTTGACATATGTAAATGATCTTTTCCCTGTAATAAGGCATGGTAGACCTTATTTGTTCGCAGATGATATAAAAATTTTGTATGCCAATGAACCTCAACCTCCGTCTTTCATATCTGTGATCCAAAGTGACCTAGTTTCCCTGGAAGACTGGAGTGTCAGAGCTTCCATGAAATTTTCAACATCTAAATGCGACATTATGTGTTATGGATGCTATGTTTTCGAAGATTTAGGCTGAATCTATGTTCATTATTCAAAATTGTCCATCGACTGACATACACTAGCTACTATCAGCAGGTGTTCCAAGAATCTTCACCGTTTAAAATGACTTTATGTACAGGTAGCCCGGGTTGATCGTTCTTGGGTTCAATTGTTCGCCGAGCTTCGTAATTGGTATGCAGACGTTTCATCACCATGCGAGGTGACTTCCACAGTGCGCTGTAGGTTCAAACGTAATCCGCTGGTTTGGCCGTCGATTTGTGATTGATTAGCAAGTGACTTTTGAATTGGCTCTCTCAATCTGTGCCCCGTGACCATTCGTCTACCCAGCTTCTCTGGTGAATATGGACGTTCCATAGGATGGTTTTGTCCCGGTTGTTGCTGCTGTGTTATTAACGGGTCTGTTAACTGCTTTTGACGGAGAGAATTAAAACAACTTAAAAACCGTCAAAAGCAGTTAACAGACCCGTTAATAACACAGCAGCAACAACCGGGACAAAACCATCCTATGGAACGTCCATATTCACCAGAGAAGCTGGGTAGACGAATGGTCACGGGGCACAGATTGAGAGAGCCAATTCAAAAGTCACTTGCTAATCAATCACAAATCGACGGCCAAACCAGCGGATTACGTTTGAACCTACAGCGCACTGAGGAAGTCACCTCGCATGGTGATGAAACGTCTGCATACCAATTACGAAGCTCGGCGAACAATTGAACCCAAGAATCTTCACCGTATGACCTAAGAAACAAAGACTATGTGATAAAACTACCTCGTTGCCGCACACGTCTGCGGTATAACAGCTTTACACACAAATATCCCACATTATGGAATAGATTGCCTCAGATCATCAGAAGTACATCTTCGCTTCGAACATTTAGGATGCAACTAAAACAGTACTTAATTGTTAATAAAGTTTAAGAACTATTTCGTGTCAGTTGCACAAACGAATGGGTGTACGAAAATGGGCCTGACAACATTTGAGTACTTACGGAATTCGCAATATAAAGGTACAGATAAATATGGCGAGAAGGGTTCGTCGACAAAAAGTGAAGTAGTGTTCCATTATCGTTTTTCTTGCTAGATAGCTTAGACCTCTCATTCCTTCCTACTGCTTTGTCACATGCTTCCGTATTACTTAAAGTGATGCCCCACCGGTGGCCTATGACAAAATTGGTACATTGATAGGTTGGATAAATAAGATCTATCTCTGATTTTCTCTTGGTCTATACCGTTATATTCTTCATGTTACTCAGACTGATGGCCCGTTGGTGACATAGGAAACATGGGCACATCGAAGAGTTGGATAAATGGGTTTATCTTCGATTTCTTCTCCATCCACACTGCATTTTACTGTGCTCTTACAGCTTGAGGACCCACTGATGGCATTTGAAAAACATGTGCACATTGGTGGGTTGGATAAGCAAGCTTTTTCCTTAACCTTCATATGGTGCTTGCTTTCTACTACACAGCTAGATGAAAGGTATGAGTGTCTGCAAAACATGGACCCATTGAAAGGGTGAAGCGTTGATGGCCGCAAATAACCCACCGAATTTGTATACGCAATTCCAATTGCCCTGCATTATCACATCGTACCTCTTGTGTGAGGTACGTCGTTAATTCTAATTGATTTGTTTCATGAAGGATACAGTTCTCAGTTTTACCGTCTGTCGTTTTATCATGTTTGCTTATACACTTCCACTATGTATAAATTATGGTTATATACCAATGTTATGAATATTTAAATTACATTTTCCATGTACATATTGTCACTCACCTCTTAAAATGTTGTTATTTTGCTTTTTTCCCAACCATCCACCTAAACGTATCTGAACGTTTTGTAATTGTCGTGGATTCCGAGGATTTTGAAACGAAACCAATGGCGCAAGGATGAGTAAAATCGGAACCACAGCAATTTTGTAAAACTATGCTGCATTCCCTTTGTACTTATGATCGGACTAGCTTAGCTAGGCCGTGCCTCACCTAGTTGAGACGATACCAATGAAACTGCGAGAGTCAAAACTATGAGACGGACGCCTATTAAATCAAGGTGCAGGAGGGTCAAGAATTTGAGGTTAAACGGGGATAAAAATGAAGTTGGAAAGAAGATAAAGATGAAAAACTGTAAGGTGGAAACGCCTGAGCAGTAGCATGCTCAGGTCTGTCCATCCCGCTCGATACAGCAGATAGGGAGCCACTGATTATAGTCAACAGGCATTTTTCTGTTCCTGGATTTGAAGCGTGCTTTTCAATTTTTTGTGTGTCCCCGATGAACAGAAAATGATGTTTGTTCCTCAAACACCTCATTTTTGTGATCAGGACAATGATATCTTAAAACTTATAGGCTTCTAACAAAATTCCACCCTCTACTCACATTCACTGCTCAACGAAAAATTCCGCCGATGAAAGTTTTAAGAATTATTCAGACTTTTCTAACACGCTATGAAATTATTCGGGAACAGCGTATAGTGATTACAATAAAATACAAAAGAACTGTCTTAGAAGCAGCATTTCAGTTTATGTTTCTGCAAAGTAAGAGTGGAGTTAATGGCAATGTATTTAATTCAGAGGGCATCCAGAGAATATTTGCACCCAAAAGATGCATTCTTTTCTATTTGTGGACATTTTATGAAGACAATGATAAAAAGCACTTGGTGAAAACATGTGCGTGTGTGTGTGTGCGGAGTATATAAAACATACCTTGAAATTCTTGTCGGTGATCAAGACAAGTCATGGATGTTGCGGAACTCAGTCCTTCAGGGACAAAGGTTTATTCGGCAAGGAAAACGCAGCGAAAATTACGGCATATTTGGCAGGGCAAACTCCTCGATATAAATTGTCCGATCAATTGCATAACTAACGATTCTTAGGAGCCGACGAGGCTCCTCCCTTGACTCAGCTAAACGGTGAGTAACTCACACGAGCGCTGGTCAATCCATATCCAGTAATCGAATCCGGTACGCCCGTCTTCCACTGGCTATCTGGCTCACTCGGTTGGTCCATCTGTTTACTATGATCTGACAATGCAATCACATTTTTCTTTTTTCTTGTCCCCGCGCCTCCATAGTGCTATGCACCCCATTCGCCTTGCCACTTCGCGTCTTGGCTGTATTTGCCGCAGTGGTCTCTTTGTCTCACGCCATAGTGCGCTCTTCACCCAATTCACATTGTTGTCTCCGCCGTCGTCTCAAATGCACGCGATTTTTTCCGAACGTTTTCCTCCATTGTCTATTTTGTATGAACATGCACCGACCTTCGCAGTCACAATACCTTTATCCCACCGCTCATAACCATCGGATGTTGATTGAACAATCTTTCAGCACCGCCAGCTGATGTAGCAGGTAACTTCATCGATTTATTCCAGATTGTGCTCAGCCACCGGAAGATGAGCTTTTGACAGGGTAACCGCGATGGAGATCTGTGCACCTGGCATGTACACACTATACATGTGATACATCTGAAGCCAGATAAGAATACGCGGAAGACGATGAAGAGCATTGTGCAATGGTTTACTGGCTGTCGAGACAAGCAGTTAACGGTCAGCATACAGAGGTATCATCCTTCGGAAAATAAATCGTTGAAAATGTTGTAGGACTGACTGTTGCAACGCTGACCTCGCCCCTGTTCTCTGAGTAACTGCTCTGCACTGCCGGAGACTAAAACAGAACAACCAAACTTGCCAGACCGAAGTATAGTAGACACAGAACACAGTACATTTTATAGATCACAATCTCCTGTTGTAAGTTCCTGGGCTGACTCAAGCCACTTGCCCTGGACAGATTTCAATCTTCCTTTCACCCTGTTCAATGCTGACGGTTTGATTTCCTCAGCTTCCCGCGTGCCTTAGCCGTGTTACCGCCGTTCGGGTAGCAACCCGTGTGATGACGAATGGATTTCATCAGCTTCCGGCATTACTCAGCCCAGGTACAGCCGGACGGGTAGCAATCCGCGTCCAGATGATAGGCGTCTCGAAACCGTGTCACATACTAATGCTGCGGCCTCCGATTAGAAACACTGCATAGTATAGACTACCACGAGCATCTCCTTTTAAGTTTGCGTATACCGCTGCTCGGTCACTGTGAGTGCCCGACTGCAGAAATCCATTGGTTTTCCAATCTGTAGGAGAACAGCACCCATTCCATCCTGGCTACTGTCTCACTGTACCTACAAAAGTTGCGCTGGATCGTAATATCCGAGTACAGGCGTGTTGCTGGTAAGGTGCTTGATAGTCGCAAATGAGGCTACCTGTTCTTTTGCATAACTCCATTTTACTTCTTAGCTTCTTGATTGGTAGCACGATGTAAGCGAATCTTGGCATGAAACGGCACATATAATTCACTATACCATTTAAAAGACGGATCGTGTAGAAGAGTTTGCAGCAGTTGTTCCGGTCAAAAGATCTCCTGGCACACACACAGCACGGCTTCATGCCAAGTAGTTCATGCGTCACCGACCAGCTGATGACGAGGTATGAGTGGTTGCAAGCAGTGAATCAGGGGAAGTAGGTCAACGTGATCTACATCGGTTTCAGCAAAGCGGTCGACAAGATAAAGCATAAGATCCTCCTTCACAAGCTGAGAGTATGCGGCGTTAGAGGCCCACCGCACCAACGAATCTGCGAGTTTCTCGTTGGACGAAAGCATAGGGTGCAAATTGATAGCCACCTGACAAACTGGTTCCCTTCAACCAGTGGCGTACCCCAAGGCACGGTGCTAGGCCTACCTTGTTTCCGAGTTAGGTCAGCGATCTACCTCAGTTTCTTTGGTCGCTGTGCGCCCTGAAAATGTGGAGAGTGGGTAGCACTTCCGACGACAGTGGCCTACTTCAGTATGACCTCACCCGCCTTTCCATGTGGTCTGCAGAAGTCCGCCTCCCAGTCAACCCATTCAAGTCGGTATTCATGGGCTTGGGGAAGGGTGGCGACGGCCGAACCTACACTAAACGACCACATGATACATCCCACACGTTCCGTGAAGGACATAGACGTGCTCTCACGTTGCGATAACAAGAACAGACTACACTGAAACGGACTGCGCATGCTATGGGGGCTCAAACGCAGCTTCTGCGAGCGGTCTGAAGAGATCACCACTCGCCTCTTCTCCTTCAACATCAGACCAATGCTAGAGTGCGGCTCGCGCGCTTATTGCCCGAACACTCGAGGCGAGGCACAGAAAATCGAACTGGTCCAACAAGTCGTTACCAAAATATCAGAAGACGTAAGCTGTGAGATGACCCAGTTATTTCGTGCCTTCTCAGTAACGTACAAAGCACCTAACTTCACAGTGTTAGTACACACAAGTACAAGCTTGACTCCAGATCCGAAGCGAGTTCCCCATCCACTGCGGTTTGAATGACAGTGGTCAATGTCTGGAACAGCTTGCCGGAGCATATCGTGGAAGCAAACTCGGTGCAGCAGTTCAAAACATTGTTCGATGTACATTTCTACAGGGTTAGATTCCGAGAACGTTTACCTACTGACAATGGTATCTCCCGTTTGTGAGACCCCATTTATTGTGAGTTCTACGTTGTTTTTTTACGATATCATGCAAAAACCTGAAAAACGATTAGTATGTTGACAGGTCATAGGTGGTTCATAGTTTTTGATCCTTCTTCGATGGAGTTGTGCAGATTCAAATTCCTACTTGCTTCCACAATATAGTATGCAATGTTCAACTGTTTCGAGTCACTACGTACGCGCAGTTTGCCCGTCTTCTTCGCAATGACTGCGACCTAACAAACCCAATTGGTTAGATCGTCAACTTTGGCAATCACACCCACCCCCACCAATTTGCTCAAGTCAGCGGAGAACCTATCACGCAGCGCAAACGGGCGTATTAGAGTTGTATTAGGAAATCTAACGACAAGTGACAAGGGTCCCACAAATTTTCCCAAACCTGGGCAAACAGACGGATACAGGTCGCTAATAAAGGTTTCCACCGGCAAGCGTGCAGGAAACGATCACGGAACTAAATCAATGCCGAGAATTGGCAGGAACTCTTCCTCCATGAACACAAACTCCAGTCGATGTGAGACCCGATCGCTTGGGATAACCACTTCGATTGTAGCTGAGTCCTTAAGATAAAGTCTAGCGCCATTCCACATGCGCAAGAAATCTTGATTTCATCGGATGTACATCCCGGGTAGAATATTGACAGTGGCACCCGTGTCTAGCTGGAATCGTACGTATTTGCCTTGTATCAAAAGACTTGCATAAACACATTCTTGTGATGCCTTCCGAGACACGTTGCCAATTGAATGTTCTGCATCTTCTGGTGACTTGTCACGAACGAGCGAACGCACATTGGTTGATTGACATCAACCAGCAAAGTGGCTTCTTTTCCCACATTTGGCGCATTTCCGTCCCCACGCCGGACACTGTTCGCGGCTGCTCGGGTGTTGTACAGTGCAAAGTTTGCAGATATCCTGTTTCACGTAAATAGCCTTCGCTACGTCGCCTCCGGAAACAGAACATAATGCTGTATCCGTTGCGAGTTTCATTTGTTGGCATTGATACGTGGTAGAAGACTCACTGTTGCAGATATCGATGCACTGCTGGAGTGATAAGTTGCGTTGTAGCAAAAGTCGCTTTGACGCACTTTCACACTGATTCCTAGAGCGATCCGATCGCGTATGAGACTGTCGCCCAAACATTTACAGAAATTGCAGGATCAGGCCAAAATCTTCAACTCGGTTGCGCGAAAAGAAAAGATAGCGCCGGTAAGTCTCGTTGGTTTGACCTTCACAAAATTCACTGAACTTTTCAATGACCGTCTCCAAAGCATTGTCTTTGTCGTATTGTAATATGTCTATCACTCGGCGCGCGTCATCCCCAGATGCGTGTCGAAACATGACCAAATGATATGCCATCGGTTGCCCATCCAAACGTGCTAGTGTGCAGAAACCCATCTACTTGTCCTTCCAGAGGCAAAGTACTTGCCAAGTTCCGTTCATTCATGTTCAACAGGGCAGGCATTTGAACAGCATCCGAGATCTGCCGGTGGGATTCATCTTGGTCTTCTCTGACACCATGTTACAGTATTCAGTCCTTCAGGGACAAGCGTTTATTCAGCAAAGACAAGTCAAAGAAAATTACAGCATGATCGGCAAGTCAAACTCGATATAAATTGTCCGTTCACTTCCATAAGTAACGACCTTTATGAGCTGATGAGATTCCTCCTTTGATTCAGTTAAACAAATGGTGAGTAACTCACACAAGCATCGGCTAATTTATTATGTCCGTCTCCCAGTGGTTATCTAGCTCGCTCGTTTGATCCATCCGCTCACTCTGATGGGGTACTCCCATCACAATGGATACTTTATTTCACATGCGAACATTACAAGAAAACTCTTGAACTCTTGAACCAGTGCTCTTCGCATAATTGGTAGCGTTTTATTTGGTGAGATGTACTAGTTAGTGTACTTTAAAAAAGAAGCAGGTTGGCAAATTCTCATAAGAATGCAGAATACAATATCTATGTGATGCTACTCGTTAGTGTCATGCATCATAATTGACAATGTGCATTCTATTATGTGTACAAGCTGGCGTGGTGAAGAAAACAGGGCCATGAAGTTTGGTATCCCCAGAATTTGGAGGGAACTAACAGACTAATTGAGCAACTGTCACTTATGCATGGTGGACCTTTCCAAACGTCGAACTGGCAAGAGCGCTATTCATTACCATTTATCCAAACAGACCTTCATCCATCGCCCCTGTACCACACTACCCGAATATTCCCCATTCCTCCTCCACCAGAGAGGGAACAGTCATCTTCATCAGCGAACAACATAATACACACCCAGATAACAATATCGTCACTGAGGTTGAGAAGAGACCTCAACGATCTGATTAGAGATATTGGTCTTACCAAGTCCAGTACATAGCTCCCAGGCTCAAGGAGTCGAACTCGTTGGATGAAAATGCGCAAGTCACGGAGCAGAGAAGGCGTTACCAACGTTTTGCCAACTGCTTTACCAAGCGAGTTAGCTGTGCTATTGCAGCAATGTTACTGGTCCCGGCAAGGTTATAGAAATCACCGGTTATCCAAGTGAATAGCGCCTATTTATAGCCGTTTCATCAAGGAATCTCAAAGCTTTTGCTTCTTAACGGGAACAAGTACCTGTTTCGCCCAATGGCACATTTTGTGCATATCAAAGAGGACTGCATCAGGGTTGAAATGTTGCTGAGTGAGTTGAAGTATGACGGCTATGGCTGAGAGGTCATTGTGGGAAAGCCTGGACATCAAAGCACACTATCATCGGAGAGATTGGCCATAGCGAACAGAATTCTAAGTGGGGGAGAACAACATCAAATGGGAGCCGCTGGTAGACACTTATAAGTTGCCGACGTCACCAGTGCGCATCAAGTTAGCCCTAATCAATTTGTAAGGGCTCTAGATAGGGAATCGGTGGCTTTCAAGCACCTTCAAGTTCTCGTTTCATAGATAGCAGAGGCAAACGTCAATGCTGGTATCTTTGTTGAACCACAGATAAAGAGTATAGAATGTGCTGATTTCGGAGTGAACCTGAATAAGACAGAGAAAGCCGCTTGGAGGGGTTTCGTTGCAGTGGTTCACGGCTTTTCGGACAATCACTATAGGCAACTAGTTAAGACTCTCACAGAGAACTTTGCTAACATGGGGTGCAGAAGGTCCCTCAAAGTCCATATTCCTAATGTTCATCTCAATAAGTTCAAGGAGAACATGGGAGCTTACTCAGAAGAGTAAAGCGAGCATTTTCACCAGGAAATACTGGATTCCGAACTTCATTAGCAAGGGCAGGATATGGAAAACATGATGGGAGACTATGGGATCCTCATGGAGAAGACGATTTACATTAGACCCGCAAAACTCAGAAAATCTACTGATTTCTGAGCAGTTTTGTTATTTTACCCATCGTCGTGTATATTTATACCAACACATTCAGTATTCTCTATCGGATCGGGAATAAAAATTCAATGCAAAAATTCGCTTGCTTTGGCTTGATGAATTCTAGTTTTGTAGGTTCTGGACATAAAATCAGTCTATGGTGAATATAGATGTTTGTTTGTACTCCAAACATGATTGCTAAAAGACATCCACAAGCACATTGTATGTGGCTTGTGGAATTATATCGCTCCTTGATAAAACCCTTGCAACCAAATGATCAGTTGAACGGTCAACTCGAGCAACGATTATGTTTGGACATTTTGCGACTTTCTGAGTCGAAAGGAAGGCCTCAAATAAGTGAGTAAAGATGTAAACTACTTGGCGGGATTTGTCCTCTGACATTGATTCACCTTCGAACATTGCCCCAAGCAGCGATAAGGGTAAAGCCAGCGGGACACCGTAAAGGAGCTGGATGAACCCAACTTACGATCCGTCTACGTGAAACAACGTCTCCCAATGACGCTAAACAGATGATGCGGGGACATTCACCTCAGGTGGTGCAGGCTTAAGCTTCAAGTACCTCGGTAATTTGATTTTGTAAAATACGACTCAAACATTGATGAAAGCAAAGAAACGGGATGCTGCGGGTATCGAAATAGGGTATATATATGGTTGGCGGCAGTCGGTTCCGGATTTGCCTGTCACTGTGGGCTCCATAGGACAGCCCCAAGAGGCCTGCATCTACACAGGGATCATGGGTGGCTTGCGGTGCACCACCCACAGCTCTATCCACAGTCATCATATCCAGTGTAAACACGAAGAATTAAGACCGGGAGGCAGGTGAATGGGAGCCACGTTTCAGCAACGGAGCTTGCCCACCCTCCTTCAACATGCACGGCAACAGCATTCCTGTCTACCTATGAAGGGAATCATGCGTACAAGATGTACACAAGGTGTTGTCTGGGCCGTAGTCGCTCCGCAATGCATGGGACCAATTTCGAGCCTAGCACGCCCACGAGGACCGTGCAAACCCCCAGCAACGATTCACAGTCTAACAGTCAGTAATCGAGATGGAGGATGTTGGACTGGTAAGCAGGTTGCCAACATTAACATCAAGCGCAGCCACACCGGGGATATCAAACAACAGCCATTCGCTTGAAATGACATTATCAAATAAAATATATCTGTTAAAGCAAACGGCTATGTAGACATAACTTCCCTAAATTAGCATATGAAGTAAGTTGGTTAGCAACGAATCCGCGATAAGTACAAAATGTCCAGAAGTTACTCAAAAAGTGCTACAAACGCAATAAAGTTACCGAAGATAAGCGCAATTAGCGTAAGCAATGTGGCCAGTTAATAGAAGACAATTCAGGTAGGCAGAACAAACCAAATAAAGTGGAATGAAATTTATCCAGTTTAAAAAGACCTAGTTTAAGTGTAAGTTGGTTTAACCCAACTGCAGTGAAGAAGCATCAGGAAAGCAACATGAGCCCCAGCATGGGACAAAATAAATTACCACAATCAATACACACATAGGATTATTCTGCAATAACCGATTACCCTTCGGGTTACTTTGCTCCGGCGATCTTGCAGATTATAGACAACTTAGGGAAAGAGATACTCGGGGTTTGCGTTTATTTGGACGGCCTTTCGGTTACTGGTCGTGCTGACTGCGGGCATATGACAGCATTCGCAACAGTCTTGAAACGCCCACAAGAGAACGGACTGAAACTCAAGGAATCTAAATGTCTTTTTCAGTGATACCGTTGGGTATTTGGAGTTTCATCTGGACAAATACGCGTTATAACCCAACCGGAAAAAATTCAACCAATTTGGATTCTTCACAACCCGAAAATATTAACGGACCAAATTAGAGTCTTCTCGCACCATTTCATACTTTGCTTCATAAGAACACCAGGTGGCTGTGGTCCAATGAACAACAAAAAGCTTACGATGCTGTCAGTTTGTTATCAGTAACGCTAATCTGTTAGTGCACTTTGATCCAACAAAATCGATCACCCTTCTTTGAGATTCGTCATGCACAGGCCGCTGTTCGACATCCACGGTGTGGTTGCGCTTGATGTGCACGTTGACAAGGTGCCTACCTGTCTATTACCCACTACCTCGTCCATCTGGCTCCAGCAGACAGTTGGTCGTTGCTGGAGGGGACGGGGCGCAAGGCCCCAGTGGTCGTGCTAGGATCAAAGAGTGGTTCCATGCAGTCAGTGTGGAGCGGACTACGGTCCAGCCACCGCTTTGTGTGCGCTTGATTCCCCAAATACAGCGTGCTTGTGTTTACCTGTGAAGGAGTGTGGGCCGGCTCCGTTGATGAAACGTGGCTCGCATCCGCATGCCTTCCGGTCTTATTCCTTCGAGTTTACACTGGATATGGGGTGTGTGGTTGAAGCTGCGGATAGTGCAGTGTAAGTCACCCATATATATATATATATATATATATATATATATATATATATAT
Organism: Dicrocoelium dendriticum; assembly: GCA_944474145.2. Lineage (NCBI taxonomy): Eukaryota > Metazoa > Platyhelminthes > Trematoda > Plagiorchiida > Dicrocoeliidae > Dicrocoelium > Dicrocoelium dendriticum. The sequence goes on along the minus strand of OX104059.1, from coordinate 45,008,116 downwards.
ATATATATATATATATATATATATATATACTCAGTCCGTAAATAGACAGGGAGCCATCGAAAAACCATGAGGAACTAAGAGAAAAGATTACAAATGTCAAGAATAGGGAACAAATATTTTGGGCCTTTCGTTTGTTTTCACACGCCTTTTTGATGGGCTAAGAGACGTTCTGTGTCAACGGATGATCTTATAGCAATAAAAAAAGCTGCAGGAGACAAAATGTTCTCTAATCGTGTTGTCTCAGTCTTTGAGTTCATGTTCCTAAAACACGAGACATGTGTGGTCGATGACATACGGGAGGAGGCAAGAGGTAAATTATAATGAAGAACAGTTTGAAGTGTACTGCGATGTCTTCGTACCGACCGAGTGATGCTACGGATAAGAACTCAGGTAAGAATCGTGGCATCGTATCCTGTCTATGTAAAAACTTCTGTTCTTTCTGGCTCAGTGAACTGCTCGGCTATCGGGATTCACAATGCAGCCGAAGAGCGCACGCACCGTACTAAGGATGATTTCCTTCAGTACAATTGGCCAGATATGACCGAAGTTCGACTTTGTTGGACTAGCCATCATGGCTGTGGCAATGGTGACTAACGACAGCTCCGGAAACAGGGAAACGAACGACACGAAACGAGAAGGGGTAGAAAATGAAAGCGCCAAGCGGCTAAGCTACTATCACGCTCTCCCCACCGATCTGAAAGTCAAGGATCGCGAGTGTTAACCTTTTACCAGTTAGATGGAACGCATATCACCGACGAGTCCAGAAAGGACGAAACGGCCGCCTAATGTTGTTCCGGATGTGCAGTTGCTACCTGACAGTGTAACAGTGATGAATTTCATCTGAAATGAAAGGGTAGCAGTCAGAAGTGTGGGGATTGAAAGTAAAAGCATTCCGGACATCTCAATCACACCACAACAGAAAAACTCCTGATCACCGATTTTGGCGAGTCCGACTCCCCAGCCGTGATTATGATACCGGTTGACCGGAATCGAGCCTTACATTGGCTATTGCATGCCCGTATCATATTAAGGCATGCCAGAATGATGGTGCACCGCGATATACCGATTAGTTTGCTCACACAAAAGAAAGGCGAATGGGAACCAATGAAACTCACCTGTGGCTTTGTCGAACCAATCACGATTGAGAAAAACTAGGGAGGTGGCCCACAACCAACTGCCAATCCAGGCCTGTTTGCAACGTTCGACGATGGTGCGGTGTTGTTGGCGCTCCAATCGCCGTTTCTGCTTATCCGACTTGATGAGATTGCCTTTGATCGGTGTAGTGGACAGAAACTCCAAGGCAAACGGACTGGTAGAATGAGCCAGACCACGAATAAGACCGGTGTAAAATGCCAAACGACGTTTTGGGAAGCGACCTGTCAAAGCGGGTAAACCGTCGACAAATAGAACCAGCACTTGTAGGGCCGACTTGGTTTGGTCTGTTGAGGCTTGTATTAGCGCGGGAACTGCGATCACGATGAGGCGCCCGACAAGAGACAAACTGTGCACAGTGTCGAGGCGCATGAATTGAGGACTGTTTGTGACCCACTGAATGAGGCTCACGAGACGTTCGCACAAAACAACCTGAAGAGAAACGCACCGGGGGGGGGGAGATGAACGAAACGAGTTAGTCGATGACTCAGAGATGATGAACAGAGAGATGAATGGTGGAGTTGGGATTCATGCAATGTCTACACGAACGAGCAATCCCCGCAGGCTTATGACGCTCTGGCTGTGGATCCGGAAGAAGCAGAGATAATAGGTTTAGATGAACAATGAGGGAAGAATGAAAGGAACTAGTTTCCCATGGTTAAGAATGAGTTCGTCGATTACTCAACCACGGAATGAAGCATCGAGGCGTAGCGTGCACAATCTAGTGTTAATTTTGTCGTCACGGTACGAAACCTAACATCGGTGGTGGAAATTGGAGAGAAAAGAAAACAACTCGATCGGGAAGTGATCGAACAAATGTGACGATCATAATCAGAATGGCTAGAGGTCGGATAGAGAGCGGTGCGATGCACACGAGTATACTAGCCAAGCATACTAAAGGACAGATGCAATAAATGGTACCCAGGATGCCACAAAAAGCACACCACATTATCATAATGAGATTAGCTGTGAATCTGTCAGTGACATGCCGCAAAACGGATAATCGTTGTAGGTTAGATATGATGCTAGCGAACACACTAGGTGTATTGCTCACAATGAAGCGAAGAGACTCAATTGCGTCGAGGTTTGACTTACTGGGAACATAGCCGCCAGCTCGACGAAACACAACAACACCTGCTGATGTAGAGCAGCCCAATCCGGGTAGGTTGGCAGGCACTGAAACACAGGATCCACAGCTGACTGTGCAGCGAGGAGAGCGGTGGATGTGCTGTGAGTGTCCGGAGACGATGGAACACGCAAACGCCGAGGACGCCTTTTCGTAGATGTGCGGTTAATTTCTGCAAGAATGGCAGTCATACAGACTAACAAACGATACACGCAGTGGCGAACAAGTGACGGCATACAGGGAGAGAGTGAACCAACGCATTTGGGAGTATCAGCACAGCCAGACAAATCGAGGTCCATAGGAAGTGGTCCAACTGAAGTATCAGCATCGTCATCAGACTCAGATGCACTCGTGATCGACTTTGGAGAGGCCGAGGTGTGAGCCTCATTGAGTAGACTGAATCATGGAGAGAGGGAGTAAAGGGTTTCCAAAAAACATCAAATCACCACAGAATGCACGGTAGTGCTGCAAAAAGTACGCGGGGAAGGAACAGCTTACTTTTGGGTAAGAAATCTGTTGAATAACAATGAACCCGTTGCCGATCCAAGCGGGAAAAGAAAGCCATAATAATGTAACACCCAGAGGATTATAGTCAACTGGATTTTATGCACATGTCCCGGATTTTATTGCCGCATTGTTTGCAAGAGTGGAATACAAAGATGAAACATGCAATTGAGTGTATGCGTGTTTTTTGACACAAGGGAGCAGATCTATCCTCGGTGACCAAACACGCGGGGGAGGTAATTTGATATCTTTTGATGTATTTGTCCCAGCAGTTCACATGCTACATAGCACAATCCTTATCCGGAAATGCACCAGAAGCGCGTTTCGCCCTATTGGGTCAGTGGTGGGTATCCTTCGGTCCCCTATGGGGATCGAATCGATGACCGTTAGAGCCTGACGCCAACTAGCTGGCGGCTTAAGCCACTGAGCCATGAGGACGATGATTAAATTACATAATTTGCAAACTAACTGGGATATAGCACGACCTATGCTCTACTGTCACGCAGTCTCCCATCAGTGCAGATGACAGTGATTGGCCTTCGAGGTCATGACCTCCTCTTACTAGATGCTATGTCCATAGCAGGTGAAACTAAGAGGGTAACATTTTATATTGGTCATGAGTAGCTTGCAAATTATATAGCACAACCACAGTTCGCCATGGCTTACGCTGCTGGCTAGTTGGCGTCATCCTCTAGCGGTCATGGGTTCAATTCCAAGTAGAAGACCGAAGGATGCGGACCAATAACGAGCCCCAACGGGCGAAACGCGCGTCTGGTGCTTTTCCAAATGGGGATTGTGCTATGTAGCTTGTGAGCTGCTGGGACGAGCACATCAAAATTGCTTCTAAGATCCCCTCACTTGCGAGTAATCTTGAGATCGTCGCCGTCAGACTGAACCAGACATTCACCACACGCTGTCTTACTGAAACTTGTTGATAGCGAATATTCACCGAATTCCAGGGAAGGTGAACCCATGACTTTTCTCTTATGAGTCAGCGGCTTAAGCCGCGGAACCATGAGTGAGTCAGAGGGGTTTTAATCCAACAGGATTTATTGGAGACGTACTGCTGACAAGTTCCAATAGGACGAAACAGCGGGGCCATCGTTTATCTGAGCGTGTAGTGATTGTTTGCGTGAGTCTGGATGCAATGAGCCTTCTTTGAAAGACGCCAAACATTTCCCTGTTACTTCTGACAGAACGGATAACCGGGATGAGCTCGGATGAAGTGATGACACCTCGGAGAAACAGCGAGCGAAATAGAAGCGACAAGTACACTGAAGCAATCGGGAAAAAGTTGATCATAGGCCCATCGCACACATACACAGACCAAATGCAGCAAAACGAATCGTTGTGATTGTCAGCGTGAATAATCTGCACAGAGGAAAAGGAATCAGCCGAGTGTCATAACAGTAGGCGGATCAGTTCAGAAGGCAACGAAAAAAGAGATCCAAGAAATGTGCTAAAATCCGACCGATCCCACGAAGTCAGAACTGCAGAAGTTTTCGCTTTCTCAGGTGGGGCAGGGGGGCAGAAATAAAAGCGATGTTCCTTGAATATGTCGTGTGATCTAATAAGGCACGTAATGTTGAATTGTAAGGGCACTATTGTCCTTGACGAAATTCAACCACTGGCTCAAAACGAACGACGTGGAATTCTTCTCGCTCTGACGTTATTAGCCGTATCACAAAATGCTCAAAAGGGATGTTTAGAAAAGGTGTCATGCACGTAGATGAGGCAAAAAAGGAGAGGATTCGAGCAATCCAAAAATCAGACAGGACATTCACAAATGCAATCGAAAGTGCAAACACAAATGAGCCTAGGCAGATGGAGACTGCTGAATAACCTGCAAGAGAGTATGGATCAAGAGTAGTGAAAACAGACAAACACTTAGAGAGCTGTATCTGGGAGGCACCACGTTTTATATCGCTACCGGCTGAAGGCGAAATGTGATACGACAAGGCGGCTGTTGCGTTCTGGATGAAATATTTGAGACCACTGATCGACTGAGCTTATCAAGTGACGATGTGTTGCTCGTAAAAATCGTCGTAAAGGAGCGACTCGAAGTCTGTAGAGAGCAACTTATTGAAAAGGAAGAAATGTTAACCAGTCCATTCAGTCGCCATTGACAAACCAAGTTCTAAGGATGGAGAGACGGTTGCAACGAATGTTTAAGCTAGCGAGTGCACTTGTATGAAGAGAGAAGCAAACTGGTACCACTGGTCCTATAGACTATACACAGAAAAGCTCAGAAAACACTACGAAAGCAGTATTACCTAACGAGGTGGTTCACCAGTGGGGTAAGCAAGACAAGAATCGAAACACCGTCTGGCTTCTGGCTGGACAATGTGCGGATTGATCTGGAATTCACAGTCAAATCTGGGGTGAGTCTAGAGAGTATGTGTAAAACGGAATCGTTCTGGTCGGATTTTGCGGACTGCAAGGACCCAGAAGAATGCAATCGCTCAACGGAGTCGGTAATAATGATTAGCAGCGATCCGAGTAGCTTCAAACGTTGGGTACTCAGTCTGGTGCTGTGTATGTTCGTCAACTTGGTCACTTCTGTGGAGTCTTCTCCAGCTGGGGTGTTCGATTGCTTCAATTGCTGGCGGCGGTGCTCGCTGAAACAATAAAAACATGCCGAGATGAAGGTAGGAGGCAGATTTAATACAGAATATTATGGAACAAGGATGGCTTACACGATGAAAACAAACCAAATATACGATGAGATGAATCCTCCCAGAGTTCAGAACAGTAAGGCTGATAATAATAATAATAATAATAATAATAATAATAATAATAACTGGTGTATTCTCAACAACGTAAGACGGTCCAGCCAAATTGAGCTTCAGTGGGAAAGAACTTGGAAGGTCATTCTTCCGGAAATTTCCGGCGAAGAAAGAGTGTGAATCTGTGTGCCATTGGCGCGCCCATAGTGAGTCCAGTGTATGGCTAGCGTCACCCGCAACAACAGTAGTGACACATCAATTCTCCTCGCAGGTGCCGCGTAACAATAAATTAAGTAAAACGATGGAAGGGAGAAGGAATAGGGAAAAGGACGAAGAACGAGCTGAAGTCAGAGACAAGTTTAAACATGCAAGATCAAGACGTCTAACCCATTCCAAAACCGTGTGATGATGTTCATGTGTCAGTCGAACTTGGTGGACAGGTTGCGAACGTTGCATCACCATCATCAGCGCGTCATAACAAGTGACGCTTCTCGTTCATATTGGTCCTTAAACACATTTCGGTTGTTGGTAAGCGGAATGTGACACGGTGAGAGATGACTTGCAACGTACCGCAAAGAATGGCTGCGGTATACAGTGCCAGTTGAAGGGAACGTATGGCAACTGAGGAAGATCTGCGTGATGAACCGATCTCAGGACGTTTGGGTAATGCAGCAGCAATGTCGATAACGAAGCCTGAGTCCTTGGAGGTTGTGTGGAACCGCCGCTTACGATTATCGACATCCGAGATGCACATACATACCGGCAGCTTACGAATCATTCTGTCCACCGCTGATCAGTGATGATGCCGTGCGTCAATGATGAAATGCTTGAAATGGACCTATCAAGTTGGACCGGCATGTGTGTATTGCAACCAGTCAGGTCAGAACATGACGGCAGGTAGGCGTTGGTTACATGCAAAGATGTGCGACATTCCTAGTCAAGCACACAGCGGGTCAGGTGGACGCTGAATCAGAAGGGGAAAATGGCGAACAGCATCCGATGCAGCAGTCAGCGAGTGCAGTTTATATTAACAGCCTAATGGGTCGATGGATTAGATACGAGGCAAATATACGTCTGGTCAAGTTCTCGGCATCATACCGGAGCCTGATTCGCTTAATTAAACACCTTGAATTGCTGGTCGCTTGCGGAAAGAAAGTCGATATAAAATAACCGCAGATTCTCAGCTATTCCATTTGCGGATTTTACATTTTTCTCATTCGACTTGAATCATCATGGCCACTACTGTTATTACAAATAACTTGTTGGTTGTGTTATCGTAAGTGGGATCTACCAAACCTCCGTGTACAGATCGAGACTGACAAACGTTCTTAGCTCCAGGTTCGGGAGAGAGAAGGGGAAGAAGTGGCGCTAAGGAGTCAAAGCAGTTGATCGTGAGACAATCAAACCTTGACAAATAGCAGAGAGACAGGCAAGTATCATACAGGAAGCGCAACAAAGATAAGCTGGCAAAATCAGGTGGAAATAAGGGGGAACTGAAGCGCGAAGGAAAGCCAGGGGAAATAAACTGATAACATCGCATCGATCTAAGTGCAAAATGATGCTTACCGAGCTTCAATTACTCGAGCGTAGAGTGATTTATTGGCTGAGTGTGCTATCGCAGCTCTGGAGGTGTCCAACTTGACAAGAAGGTAATCCAAATGTTGAGTACCCAATGAAAGCTGAAAAAATGAGCAAGAATGCCATAGAATGAAAAAGACGTGAGCGTGCGCGGCGACCATAAATCAGCAACGGCTATTTGTCCGTAAAAAAACACCAGAAGGCCAAACAGGAAAGGTTTAAAAAAACCACCGATGACCGAGTAGTACAGGGCGTCTGCCCACCACCAATTGGAAACCGCGTAGATGAAGGGGACCGCGCAGCATCTCAAGTCCCGCGAAGGTTGATGGTATCCAGGACGGCATAGCGGTGTAATGCTGATACCAACAGGCTGACGGTTGAATTAGTTAGTGTTGTTTAATCAAAGCCTCAAGGCTATGTGAACGTACCTAAGCTAGGAGAAAGATGATTCAAAAGCCACTGTGTCAGCACATACTTTCATAATAAGTACACAAAAGCAGCAGCAATACGCCGGTACGCAATACCGACGCTTCGCTGCCGCACAACCACCACCAATCGCACGTGGGCCAAGGATACCGCGAGGATCGCCCTGCCCCTATGCACGTTCGAACTCGCGTCCTCAAATTAGAAGATAATCTCGTTACCTTTAGGCTCCGGGCCGCAAAGGAAACCGGTCACAGAGTCAATCAATACCAATACTGAATCAATGGACAAGCTAGCAAGTGAAATGATTTTCCCCGCCTAAAAAGTTTGGTAAATGTAGCAATTATCTTCGGGGAACCAGGTTATACGCATTAATTACATCATGCGTTGTTTCATGGACTAGTGTGGCAGCATGCTTAACGCCTTTAACTAAAACTGAACTTGTGCAGGTCGTGTGGAGAAGGCCAAGGCCTGGAATCCTTCTTTTAGCCTGAACATAAGGTAGTATTTTGATCATTTAACCCAATAATCAGTAGGTGAATGCTTCATAATGCGTAAGTCCGGATGTTGTTCTAATAACAGTGGTTCCAGTGGCACAACAAATCCTTTGAAAGTAGAAGTGTTGTGGGAGGGGGTGGTTAGTCACTCCTGGCATCAGCAGTACGCCGGTGCGCAGTACCGACGCTTGGGGACCTCGCAACCAGCACAAGTGGCACACTGACTAAGGATCCTGTGAGAGTCGCCCGGTTTCTACGCAGGTTCGAACACGTGTATTCGGATTACTAGGCAGGCCTATGATCCTTAAGGCTACGGAAAGGACGAGGAAAAAAAGTTAAAACTGAGAATCATATCACTGGTTGTATAATAACACACTCTTGTTAGCACTGTTTCGACCAGGTTGTAGTCGGACGTCTCCGCCATCGCCAGGTCATGCAATGCATCCAGCAACTGCAACTGAGCACTGCCCGTTTCTCCCGCTAATCCCCCGTGAGGTGTGCCTTTACTGGAAGTCAAAGAACGCAATGTAGAGAACAGGTCAGGGGTGAGGAGTGAGAGGCAAGCTGAGTGGAGAGCCGGGTAGACAACGCTCCCGCGTCGAATGAGGTCCAGAAATTCCACCCAAGCACTGGATGACCGGACGTGGAAGAGTTCGCTGATGCCACTGTCCGATAGGAAACGCAGGCCGTACGTCCACAAGAGCACTGGTATGTCCATAACTCCAGGTGAGAAGGATAAGGATTCACTGAAAAGAGAAAAAACAACAAACGCGAGAAGAAAAGTGAGAATGAGGAGCTATGTATTTAAATGTTCACAAGTAGCCGTACACAGCACGGTAACGTGGATGTACAGTCGTGCACGCAAGGCAAGCTGAATAGTATGATCCCACTGGCAACTGAAAATAAAACAAGGTGGAGGCAATTTCGAGAGAAGAGGCCGATAGGTGAGTGAAATCAAGAACCTTTCGAGCGGCCGCGCACAGGGCACAAGAACGCAGATGCTGTTCGATGTGGTTAGCGCATGGGTTCACACAGGCTAGCCAAAACGAAGTCAATATGTATCTGTCCGCAGCCTCAACAACAAGCGGAAAGTTATGAGGATAAGTGGATGTTAGCCCAATGAACGGGAACTTGTTCTGAAGAGAAAATTACATAACAATCGAGTGATCGACATCCTAGCCGGACTTAAGATGTGAATACAGTGATGCAATCGTATCAGCTAGGCACTGCGGAAAAAGCGAGCATTGAGAAGCGACATAAGCATGTCCGGGCTCCACATTGTTCTCCATTCGTTGAATGGCGCGTGTGCACTAAACGATATCAAGAGAGGAGCACAAGCTATGGTCAACACTTTGAGTCGAGCTTGAGAGAACCGGGGTTGATAGCGGTTTCGGTTGAACATTCGTACCACCTATCGTTCACAGAGTCCCTCGAAAACTTCTGATAAAAGGTGCAGTGAAAGCATCCGAAGGAGCACCGTTACTTCACGACCTGAGGCTGAGACACATTGAGTGGCCCACCAAATGGCACGAAATGTGAGTTGTCCACAGTCGGAAGATTGGTTGAGAATGCACATCGGTTGTCAACACCATCAGCACCATCATTCTACACGCTAGCCAGAGGGTGAGACATATCCCAGTTATTGTGCCGCAAAATCAGTCAAGCACGTAGCGGAAAAAACAAAGAGAAATTAAGCTATTAGCATGCTTTGTTTTATTTCACGCAATGGAAACGAGATCGTGGTTGGATAGGAGGTTAAACGGGATGGAGCGAGAGAAATAAAATTCACAACACAAACGTCACCTGGCTCTTCGCGAGGTTAACAAGTATTTTGGAACCTAAGCAGGAAGTCTAGAGGAGCCAACAGGCCAACTTCGAAGTGGGGGTCTTCATTCCTTTTGACCAAGCCATCGCTTGGTCTCCTCTCCTCTTTTTCCATCCACACCCCGATCGAGCAAACAACGCACGTCGCGGGATCCAGTGCGTTGGCAAGCGGAACATGTGGCCCAGCCATCGGAGTGTGATGCATGATATAACGGTTCTCAGTGATTCACTTGCTCTTTCTGTGTCAAATACGAAGCACCGAACAGGCTCATTGTGCACGCAGAGATCCCACCAGCTATGAGTTGGGCTGCGAAGGCAGCGGTGGTCGAACGTAACACGTCGGGTTACGTCTGTTGATTTTGTGATGAGGGTTGGACGCACGGCTATCGCGCCGGCGCCACAGGTGGCGAAAACTAATAAAATCACTTTGATCTCTTTCTGCACGATTGTGGTTTCATATTCCATCCAACAGGCAATGATACAGCCGCCCAGGTAGTTCGATTTCTGAATGATGTCTAACTGATCCCAACTAAAGGCGAGTGCAGGGAGATGTCCCATCCAAACTTGAAAGAAAACTTTGTACTTGGAGTCGCAAAGCATAGTCCGAAACGACTGACAAACAGTGCCCAGTTCTGTTTGGTGCGTTTCTGAGCTATCATAGATCAATTTGTAACACCAAACACAATACGAAAGTTAGAATGACCGGACTGGTTCAATGGATGTGTCAGAAAGACGATGAATTTCCTTGATGAAAGCGACAATTTCCAAGGAAACTAAGGCGAATTGATGACAACCAGTGGACGCAACCGACTCGTTACTGTAGGCTGGAAAACGCTAAGGGATGTTGCAACCTAGTTACAGATCAGTCAAATCGGAGTGAATTGCTGCTTTTGATAGTCAATGGGGCGGCTCTAAAATCTATAGAATCTAAATCTATCTATATACAATCATAACAGCGAAAAGAACTTCTACATGGGTGCACTCTGACTGTATACTAGTTTCGAGGAGTGGATAAGGTATGCGAAAGTAATAAGTTTCGAGCTTTTAAGTTGACTAGGAAAGATACTTGAAGACTTTACAATGAGGCGCATTTGTGTTGTTGCAAAACCTGGAACGAACTAGGGATCAGTGTTCAGGTAAGGACAAACACATAACAAAATAGATGGCAACGATGGTACTAACCTAAACAGTAAATGGATGGCAACCTTGACTAGCCGAGGCGCCGAAGTGCCCAAATTAAAGAGAGGATCACCCAGTAACAGGCCCTCCAATGCCTCGGGTAACAATTCAGTTGTGTTTGTGATAGGATTCACTGCGCCAGTTGCCCCAAGGAGGCGAAGTGTCTCTGTAAGAAAAGGATTGATTGTTTCATCCGCAGTCCACCCGTTGCGCGTTAACTCGGCTAGCCAGAAAGCCAACATACGGTAAACTTCGGTTCGAACGGAAGCGGCAGGGTGCGACAAAAATGCGATCAGTAATGGTAAAGCTGGGAGATAGAAAAGAGAGAGGAGGGATAGTTAGCAACATGCCGGAGCTGGTGGAAAAACAACATGGCAACGAGATATGGGCTGAAAAGGTGAGGCGGACTCACTCACCTCGGTCCAATCCATGTTCTAATGTGCGTTGGGTCTTTGAGAAAGACGGCCTATATGAAGGTGTTCGTTGGTTGGAGGGGCTCTTAGCAGCACTTGAAGATCGAGTGTTCGGTGGTGAGAAAGGTAAACGAAAGGCCTCGACGTGGGCTGCTATGGCTCTGCGCGTGCACTCGAGTAGCCGATGAGTTCGACGAAGATCAAATCGTGAAGCGGCAAATGAACTTGAAGATGCCGACAATAGTACAGGGTACAAGAGATCACACAGCCAGTTTTGATCACAGTGAACACTGGATAGCTTGGGGCAAGGGCACTGTTCATTGTTGAAGAGACAACCACCTCCGGGATCAGGAAGTGAAGCTATCAGAGCATGAAGAACGTTCAACTGTGACTGAAAATCCGGAAGAAGTTCGACATTATCAGGAACGTGAGCAGGCGTGATGGCAGCTCTGGAGGTAGGTTCGGGGATTTCAAGATCCACCAACTGGAAAAGAGCAAGAAGATGGCAAAAACGGTTAACTACGAATGAATCTTATGAAAATCTCTAACCGTATAAAGAGATGCTAAACACTTACCATGGTCGCTGCCTGCACGTGTGGCTTGTTTTTCAGAGCATCTACGGCCAACTGATTGGCATCCGACTTTTCAATAAGCAGATTCTCCTCTGCCTCGAGTAGTTCGCGTTCGGACGTGGAAAGTTCTGCGCACAGTTTGGAGTATCGCTTGGCAAATTTCTCCGGCAGCAATGGGATCTGTTGGTGCCTCATTAGTTTTATGATGACACGCAGAGACTCCCAAGCATTGGTGGGACGACTGTGTCGCAGCAGCGCTTCGATCCAGTTGAGAATCAGAGTGTGATTCAGCCTCAGCTTCAAGCTTAAACGAATTGCTATCAAACAGGCGGCTGATTGGAACGGGGGACAGTGCTCGGCACGTAACCCTGACTGAATCACATATTGGAATGAATCGACCACGTTGGCCAGTTGGGTATCCGGGATGCCCTTGTCGCACAGGGCAGTGAGAGTAGAGAGGAAGAAATTTGCCAGATCGTTTAGGCGGCCGGGATTGCACTCTTTGGAGAGCTGGAAATGAGAGAGAAAGAAGGGTTAAGTGCAGTATGGGATGCTCGAAGGGACACAAAATATGAATACCTGGAGATGGATGAGAACAAATGTGATGAATTAGTTGATTACTGGTTGGAGAAATTCCAGACACAAAGAGTTCGAGGTGGTGACGGTCACAAAAAGCACCCTTTACATCTACCAATGCGATGAATGGATGGCAATAACAGGCAACGGGAGAACCTTGAGTTGATAGAGGAAGAAAAGGCACCACCGGTGCTGTAGAAACAGCCACACTAGTCAACAAAAGCACGTAAATGGGTAACACAAAGAGATGTTCGATTCCGAAGTGCAAGTTATGAAAGTGCATTCGTTGGAGAGAGGTAGGATGTCTCTGATGTTGAGGCTTACCACAACCAAACTCAGCTGTTGATTGGTTTGCCGAGCGTGACTAAATGGCTGCATACGCTCCGTTACCATACAACGTACCATCGTCAGTGAGGTGATGCGCGGTAGGCAATCTCACTGATTGAATCGTTCATCCGTGATCGACGGGCAGGTGGCTTGAAAGCGACATCTTCGATTTGCACCTCGTGATGTTTGTCCACTTACCCTTGAGGCTGAAGCGGTCGCTCAAGTTGTTAGCCGCTCATCTTTCAAACTCTGCATTTGGATTCACCGGAGAGTATTGAGTTGCTGATACATGGGGTCGATGTCAATGCGCATGTTGATCGAATTAATAGATGACCAAGTTTCCAGGAATTCCCTTCCCTTCTATTTGAGCCGGAAACTCCATTTTGTCCCAGTGGAGGCTATACCCTTACTTATCAACATGGGTTGAGACTAGTGATGATGCATAATGTATTTTGCAAACCGTTTGATGTTATGGCATCCTGATCGATAATTTCCTTCCTATCTGGTCTGTTCTAGAGTTCTTTTCACACTTATTGCAAATTACTATGTACACCACGTATGTTCACGAATTTCTCGGTTGTCCTTCGGATTTGACAATGTTCTTCTCAAAGTAGTAGTTGGTTTGAGAGGAAACATGATATGGTTGTTTGTACAATCCAGACGCCATTTCAGATCAGCTCTTCATGTACAGTAAAAAAGGATCCGCTTGTTTATCTTTGGCATCGGCTCGGTTTAAACATCTGCGGATGAAGCTGTGTGGGTATCCGCTGGGTTCCAAAGAAATGTGCAGGTGTTTCCCTTCGCGTTCGCGGTACTGCAAAAACGTTATGTATCCTCAATGGTCTCAGCTTATGCGGATGAAGAAGAACATAGCTTCGATTGGAACAAAACGGTTTCTGGCTTAAGTATAGACATAAAAAGGAAGCGAATTCTTACAAGCTTGGTCATCCTCTAATGATTCGATCAACATGTGCGTTGACATTGATCATATGTTCCCACAACTCAGAAAGAAAGATCTCTGACGAATCGAAATGCAGAGTTTGAAAGGAGATGCGGGACGAACAACTCGAGCGACCGCTTTAGCCGCAGAGGAAAAGTGGCAAACATCACGGGGTGCGAATCAAAGATGTCGCTCCCAAAAGTCACTTGGCCGTCGATCACGAATAGACGGTTCAATCAGCGAGATTGTCCAGCGCGCATCATCGCAGTGACGATGCTACCTCGTATGTCGCCGAAACGTATGGAACAATTTAATCAAATTCGGCGAACCAATCAACAGCTGAATAACTAACCCAGGATGCCAGTGTTTCAAATTACAACCATACGCAACCAGACAGCCACCACAAGTCGGAAGCCGTTCTGCCATATTGGGACTAGTCGGCCGTGCGCAACTGCTGAATCCCACTAAGATTCAAGCATGTGATACTGCGCATATGAGCCGATGACTTGGGCTGTTGAGCCACGGGCGATAAAGGTGGATCATACTGACTGATTACTAGCTGCGATATACCATGGTTTATTCTCCTATACTATGGAAGCTGATGCCATGCAGGAAACAGGACTAGCCCCCAGAGTCACGGCTTGCCTCGCAGAGCCGTCAAATCCGTGGCTTAAGTCGCTAACTCGTAAGAAAGAAATCATACGTCGTAAGCTCACGGAACACGCAATCCTGATAAGACCCAATAAGACGTGACGGTCGATCAGCGCTATTATGTCCGCAGTGGTCACTTGGCTGAGTTTGGTTGCGATAAACCCTCACAAAAATGCACCTGATGAAGACGAAAAAATCGACATCAATGAACAGGAGGAGGGGTTGCGTAAAGAAAGCATTGATGATGCTTGCCAATTTAGCAAGCTTGGCACACCATCGGCTAAGCTGTGTCTGGAGCGTTGCGTCGTTAGCTCATGCTAAAGGCCAGTGTGTGTAAGTTATCAAACCTCAGTAAGCATGAAACAGTCCGATCGCTGGGCTTAATAATAGCAGCCACCAATGCAAATGATACGAAGAAAAGGTCACCGACTCACTTTAATGGCATTCAAAAATAGCCCACATAGGAAGGGGATTAATGACGGTTGACGAAGGCATTCGCGAGACAGCTGAGGTCGTGACATACTTTTACCAGCCTCCTAAAGCAGGAAGTAACAGAAGAGGAGATCAATGAAACATGTATGAACAGTGATGAAGTTGGGTTTGACGGAAAAGATGACTACGCTAAATATGAGAGACACAGTTCAGTTGAAGGACCATGATCCGGGCACCGAAGTGTGGTGTATAGAGTTACCACGACATATGCATACAGAATAATAATAATAATAATAATAATAATAATAATTGATGACAGTAAGGGAGCCTGAACGCAAATGTAATACCAAAAAAACGGAACCAAGAAAAGAGGCCCCTTACCAAAAACGGACTGGCGGAACTCAGTATTGCACACCCGGTGTCCCCATCAGATAAAAGCAATACTCCAGAAGTAACGGCGATCAAATACGAACAAATGTTTAATGTCTTCATTGAGAACTAACTGATCAGGTCTCTGATCGATACAGAAACGCCGGCCTTATCGCAGGCTGATATCCAGCCGTCCCCAAGGTGATTCAGTCTCTAAAAATCCACACGGACGTTGTTGATATGCGTAACAAATATCTCAGTGATGTGACCGCCAGAGGTGATACAATTACCAAGATATGTGAAACAATCCACCACTTCTAGTGGATGTTCGCTAATAGCTAAAACCAATAGTGTATCGGTTCAGTCTTGCACATTTCGACAGTGCAAAGCTCCTGCCGAAGCGTGTAGCGTTACGCGTCAGTCTGTTCAGTAGTTCCGTCATAGCAGAAGAAATAAAAGCGTCAGCGGTACGCCGCTAAGCATTATCGATGCTTCGCTGCCGTGCAACCACCACGTCGCACGTGGGCTGAGAACACTGCGACGGTCGCTCGGTCCCCTACGCAGGAGATATGTCATGCGCATACACAAGGTTTGTCAAGTGGTCACTTGGCAGAAATTCCACTCAGGAAGTGTCTAAAGAACAGTCATTCATGATCATTTCGATCACTAAGTTGAAGAGGAAATGAGATTTAAAAAACCCTGGCGAACCCTACTTGTCGTGGGGAACGCAAGAGAAATTTCTGCAAACGCTCATCGGGCCTAAGGAGTCACGGTAGACAGACTTGGGAATGGAGAAAAGTCTCCAGACACTACCATCACAAATAAGCAGTGCCACGAGCTGATTCGACCAAAAGAAAGGCATCGGCAGTACGCTGATGCACCGCACAGATGTTTCACTGCCACGCAACTACCATCAGCCACGAGCGGGCTGGGTATATTGCAAAGCCGCATTCAGCTACGTGATCAACAGTCGAAGGCGGCTTTGAAATCAAGGAAAACCATCATAGTCTGTCGTTCGTAAATATGTCTGCTTTAACACTTGATAAAGAGTGTACAGGTGGTAGATGCAGTCACGATCAGGACAGGGGCTAGCCTGCCTTTCAGTGAATGGGCACTCACGAAGACCAACATGTAGTCGGAGAATGATGCCCGTGAGAAGTTTGGAGACAATAGAAAGAAAGCCGGTGTCTCGATAACTTTAGCATAAGATCCGTTGACTCTTTCTGAAGACGGGCACAATAGATGACAGTCACCAACCCGAAGGAAGCTCTTCAGTGTCCCATATCGTGCTGAATAAAGCAGTAAGTTCAGTCACCTCCACCATACACCAAAGATGAAGGTCGTCGGGTGCAGGAGACTTGCTTCGTTTCAACACGGCGATCTTATGCCGAATCTTTTGCAAAGTGGGAAGCGTGACAACTACTTCCCACGTCCGCTCAGTTGATTCGACAAGCGGCAGTGCCGCAGCAGGCCTAGTGAAAGGCTCTTCAAAATGTTCCGCCAAAGGGGCTAGTCGACGCGGATGGGAATGGATCGACTGTCCATTTTTATTAGCTTTTGTCTCATTGAATGAGGGCATGTTTGGATACGTGTTCCGGGTGAGTTGGAATAGCACTGACTTTCTCCATCACACGCGCTTTTGCCACCAACCAACGTTCCCGGACAATTCGAAGAATCCTTGTCCGTCGGCGTTTTAGGGTGGTATGGACACGCTGAAATTCAGTACTAATTGGAGGTAGCTTGCGTGCTCCGAGCAAAATGATCTGTGCCTCGGAGATCCACTCATAGTTCGGTCGTCTCAAGTTGAGAATATAACATGCGTCAAAAGCATTTTTTATGGCCCATTTGGGACGATTCCAGTTAGCTCACCATCCTTATTCACCAATGATAGCGGCAGCCATTCCAAACAACGGTTCAGGGGACTGCGATAGAATGCACACACGAGCAGCTCTCCGTACCTAAGAGGGATCGAGCAGCACAACTGCTCAGATAGACCATCTCCGCTTCGGTGGACGCTCATGAGTCTCCCACACAGAGAAGACCGGATGTAGAGCAAGATGCCACCGTGGGCATTCGATAGCCTATCCCAGTGGAAGTACGAGTAGTCATTAATCTCAACTTCCTGAGTGAGTACCTCATCGTTCAGCCACGTCTCTGCGACTACTACATCTGGTCAGACGAAAGCAAAGAAACTGTACAGCTCACTGCGCTTGTTCATAAGACTTCGGACGTTTGTAAAGGCTACACGCAGGCTGTGGTAAGAACTAACAAGCGAGCCTGAAGTGTGAGCGACCGATTTATCCGAATTCGTGATCGTGTTTAAAAGTTACAATACGTAGGTTTGTTTATCCTTCATCAGTTCACCGCTTTAGCTCGATGATGGCACAGTTGAGACGCCCCGGTCAGCTTGATCGATATCCGGACGAATATGCACGCTATCGCCTCTCCATCTACCCAGCCGAGACAGTTATGGCTTCGTGCTTGTCTCGTCAGTAAAAGTTATTCGAATGAGTAGGTCTTCCTTAGCAGTGTTTTTGCCAAGGTGGATGACTGGCTTCACTTTCACTCTCTCACCCACATCGAGGAGCCTATCAACCAGACGCTGTAGAAACACTACGTCATCAACATAGCGTGCCTGAAGATTTGGATCGTTGGACTCAGGCGCGTGAAAAAGCATCAGATTTTATTGCCTCTTGTCATTGAAAGTGGTTCCTGCGGGAGAAGGGTGGACTCGAGCGTTGCTTGATCTAGTCTGTTGTTGGTCAGTAGAAGGAAGCTTTTCTTCGTTTCGCCGCTTCTTCCGTCGGCGAGTTTTCCACGGCTTCTCATGTATTGGGCCTTCATCTGCGTCACTAGAGCTAGCAGAGCGCAGTTAGCGGATCATTAGCTTCAGTTAGTGTCGTGTTTCCGGAAACATTAGGATGGCGAGGTAATGAATTGTCAGAGGGCGTTGAATGGGAGGATGAGCTTAGGGCCAATTCGCGAAACGATAGGTCTAGGACTACTCACAGTTAAACGATTTTGGTCGCGACCTGCATCGGTAGACGTTATACGTTACTCCTGCTTTCTTAGACTGCGACATTTATTGCAAAAAATTTGGATGAAATCATGTTGGATAGAACGCAGAAGACGATAGGAATCGACAGATAATCCAATACACGAAATATGAAATCTAGCACAACAATCAAAGCATGTAAGGGCATTTGATGTGTTTCCAACAATTTTCTAACAGGAACCACAAGGTGAGTACTTCGGCATTTTGGAAAAATAATGCAAAAGTGCAGTAAAGTAGGAAAGTAGAATTTGCAAAACGGAATTACGAAAGCTGTGGGAAGATACCATACAAAATATGATCCAGAAGTTGCAGACTCAGAAATCAAATTGAATGATTCCGAAATGTTCACAAAATAATTCCAATATGCCGGTAAATCCACAAATGAGGATCCTGACAACGCAGGCACGGAATAAGCAACCGGTTGTTAATCGCAGTCCACTCGGCCCGCCTGGGTGAAAGTCAGGAATCAGGCTCAAATGATTAACAGGAGGCTTGCAAACCGTGGAGAGCTAGCGTCGTGATGTGAGACGTTGTTCTGAAGTCAGATGAAGTGTAAGTATATAGTCAACGAGTTTTCGAACGAGGTGCGACCAGCGCGGCCTAGGACTATCCGACCTCCGTGAGGACCAGTAATCCGTAAAGAGTGATTATGCATGGCATAGAGGCGGCAGTAGTGACTCGGATGCCTCGATAATGTTTAGACAGCGGCCGTTGGATGACGACGATGAACATTGGTCATTACTAGTCACGAGTATCCTTGGTGTAGATTCGCAACAATAAAAACCCAAGGATCCCCATCACTTGCGCGTAATAGAGCACAGCGACACAAATGCCCCAAAGTCAAAACTCTATAAGCTAGATCCTCAAAGCGCAGATCACCTATGCACTTGCACTAACAGTCAACATATGCCGGAAACAGACCCAAGACTGGGAGTGCAGAAGTGTGCCAGGTATAGACGCAAAGGGCGGTATGCAATACAGTGAAGGAGGGGGACGGTCGTTGGTAGTAGCAAGTGTAGAAGAAGGAGCGCATGCGATTAAAAGTGCCTTTGCGGTTCAGTTCGTATCCGATGGGCATGTATGTTAAACAGTATTTAGTCCCCCAAGGAATAGCGCCAGCAATGCAGCCAGAAGAGGGGAAAACATCTGAGAGGCAAACTTCAACAGGACAGAGTAAAGAAGTCAATTTCCGTCACGATACCATTCATGACATAACTATCGACTTCATAAGTTTAGAAAGCACATGATATTACTCTAAGTTAAACGACAAGCCCTAAGCCTGAGCACCTCTTTCAAAAGAAGTGGATGTTCCGGGAAAACATTAAAGCTACCGGCAACACAAACGGACACGGAAGTGGATAGACGACCAGGAAATGTAAATCGGTACGAAGCTAGACAGTGTATACGAAGCTCTGCAGATCGAGTCGGCAGTAAATCTTACACAGACAGGGTGGAGAGGCGATCACTTGGTGGATCCATGTGAGTCAATCGACAGCTGGCATTCAAGGCGGGATACGATCAATAGCCACTCGAATCTGGTATTGGCTCATGAGGCTCTGCGATTCAGACCTTGAAAGTCACATTGATGATGTTGCCTAACTTGCCAACGAAACGTTTGCAACTGAAGCGTTCAGCTCGGAGAACATAACTATCCTCTCATGCACACTCCGAGATACAGGTTGTCCCAATTATTTCCTTACTATATAAGCAATCGAACATAAGTGGATGTACAACCACGTGGGAGTGCGTTGTAAAATGGGCAACGAGTGGATAGACGAACGGTTACTAGAAGCGTTGACCAAGGATACCAGTCTAAATGAATCTAGTGATGAGAGAACAGGACAGGATCCGGTGACGAAACAAGCTTCCGCTTAACGAGCGTCCCGTTTCGTGTGCCAGTAAGTGACTTGATAGAATATTCTTGATTCTATAATGGTGAAAAAACAGAAGCAAGTGCAAGAACAACACACTAACATGAAGTAATGAGATTGGGAGTTGGCAAGCGAAAAAGTTCGGTCGCCGCAAAGAACTGAAAAGTGGAGCCAGGAACGCAGTGAATCAGTGTGTTTAACGACACCAGTTGATGACCTAAGATGCCTGTTTTGCGGTATCCAAGATCCTTGTTCCCATAACTCATGGAAATCGAATAGTGGGTCAACATCTGATTTCGATGGACATTTGAATTAGTTAAACTTCCCTTAGTTCCTCACATGATACATAAGAGACGTTTCAGATAAACACTAAGCACAATGAAGCAGTGGGTGGGAAAATGATGGCAGGGGACAAATAATTCGAAAGTGAAGCCGAGCCGACATGGACAGATGTCTAACTTACCGCGTAAGGTTTCATCCATCTAAACTCCGATGGACACGCGTTGAAGTCAATCAGTTGCAGAAACTTTGGAAATACACCTGTTTCGTGATAAGGCATAACGCAACGGATAAAGTCTTCGACATAATAAATGTGAACCTGAAATCTGTACGGAGGATGAGTAGGTCGATGAACTGGACGAACTTGTGCACCAACCACTCAACAGCATGCAGTACCTCAGAGAATCGAAGGAAAGGAGAGATAAAAAATAAGAATCGTGAGATCACATCGTCCAGCTGCTTTTTCTCTGCATCAAACAAGTTGCACATTTCCAAACTGCATGAAGTCTCAGCGAAGAGCGTTTGCGCGAAAGCAGCAAACACATTATCACGTTGGACTAGTGTCTCAAAGGCCTTCACGCCTGGACAAGAGATGACTGAAAGCAAAAGTGAAGTACTTTTTTGGTAGCAAGTAAGCGTATCAACTTTGGAAGGATCGTCGTATACCAAAGACTTGCGGCGCACAAGATCCACGGAATAGCTTGTAACAACCGGGACGGCTAAACGCTTAAGCTGATCTGCAAGAGACATCTGGAAAAGGTGCTATTATTTGGCTGGTAGGTAAGGAGAACCTACAAAGCAGAAAAAACAAGTTATAGGAAAGTATGAAACCTAAGATGTCTTATATAGTTCCGGCCAAAATTCGCAAACCAGTTTCTAAAAGTTTGCGAACGCTGAAGTGCCTGGGAAACACGCGTATGAAACAAAGTGCATTAATTCAGCTTGACGCCTCAAGAGTAAAAAACTGGTGAAACAACAGAAGTATGGAAACACTTTGCGCCATCGAAGAGACGACCATCACCAAAACTTATACACACCGTCAGCCAATCAAAAGGCATGTAGGGTGACGAGATCATATAGTCCTCAAGAAAAAACACATCCAGGGACAGGCGAAGTCGGAGATGCGGCAGCTGCTTTGTCACAACACATCCGTGATGCGCAGACGGACTGTCAGCTTATAGCGTTCCGCGACCCAGGATTATATATACATACATATATATATATATATATATATATATATATATATATATATATATATATATATATATATATATATATACCGAATCGGCCAGGACTCGCTCCCATACAATACTGAATGAACAGATGCGCTGCAAACGCAGTCCTTTAGAGAGAATGAGACGTCGCGACGACGCCACAAGTGCCTCGGATTGGCAAATGCTGATCCGACTTTAGCGATGCAAAATGAAATCTCTTTGTTGATAGTGCCGTCAACAGAAACACAGTTCCCAAGGTAGACGAAACTATCTACTTGTTCAAGTTGTGCACTTTCGACAGTGAGCACGGAGCAGGTGTAAGCCAATTCTGGAGCAGTACTTTACACTTTGATGGGGCGAAGCTCCTGCCATACTTAGATGCTTCAACCGCCAAACGATCCAGAATGAGTTGCATACCTTGAGGATCGTCACCAAGTAAGGCGATATCAACAGCATAATCTAAGTCGGTCGCGCGCTCATCCGGTAGAAGCTCTAGACAAAATGTTGGAAACCTTCTAGAGCACTCGACAGAACGTCTTCGATTGCGAAGTTGAAGAGGAATGGGGACACATCCCCTATTGACAGCGAACAGCGAGTAAAGCTTGCCATAGACTCTCACTCTGCCGGAGGTATGATGATAAAGTGCTCGTAAGATGGCGGTATATTTCTCTGACACCCCGTCGTTTAGCAAGCAACGCCATAGAGCAGGTCGATCAACTGAATCAAATGCTGCACGTACGTCTAGGAATGCAACGATAGTGGGCCTGTGATAAATGTGGCGATGTTCGAGGAGTTGGCGGAGCGTGAAGATTTGGTCCATGCATCCACGGCCGGGACGGAAACCAACTTGTTCTTCACGGTAGGACGATTCAGGTATTGGTGATAGTCTACGGAGCAGAATAGATGCCAATAGCTTGGAGACAACCGAAATAAGACCAATCCCGCGATGATTTACACATAACTGCGAGCGCCTTTCTGGAAAATCGGGGCAATAACAGATTCGCCCCAAGAGGAAGGCACTTTCTCTTCATGCCAGATCTTTACAAACCGCGAGGTCAGCTGGCTAATGATCGCCAAGTCGCCTTATGTGAACAGCTCCGGAGGAAGTCCGTCAGAGCCGGCACCCTTGAACCGTTGCAAGCGTCGAATCTCGAAGCCGACTTCCGCTTCGCTGGGTGGATTCAGTGGGACGATCTAAGGTGAAGAACAAGCTGCATGTATGTATGTGGCGATGTTGCATTCATGATGCTTCTTCACCGCAATTGGGCTAAATCAAACTGGATAAATTTCATTCCACATTATTTGGTTTGTTCCGCCTACCTGAATAATCTTCTACTAAGTTGCACCCGTTGCTTACGCTAATGTTGATTAGCTTCGTTAACTTTATTGCGTTTGTAGCATTTTTGAGTAAGTTGTGTACAATCAGTACTTAACGCGGGTGCGTTGCTAACCAACTTACTTCATATGTTAATTTAGCGGAGTTACGTTGGCATAGCCTTAGGCTTTAACAGATATACTTTATTAGAGAATGTCATTTCAAGTGAATGATTGTTGTTTGACATCCCGGTATAACTGCGCTTGACGTGCATGTTGACAAGGTACCTACCTGTCTGTTACCCATTACGTCGTCCATACTTGCTCCAGGAGACAGGTGATCGTTACTGGATGAGGACGGGGTGCACGATCCTTGTGGCCGGGCTAGGTTCGAAGGTCGGTTCCATGCACTCAGTGTGGAGCGGACTACGGTCCAGCCATCGCCTTGCGTGCGCTTCACTGTGATTGTGGGCCGGCTCAGCTGGTGAAACACAGCTGCCATCCACACGCCTCCCGGTCTTGTTCCTTCGCGTTTACACTGGATATGCGGTGTGTGGTTGAAGCTGTGGGTGGTGCAGCGCAAGCCACCCATGATCCCTCTGTAGGCGCAGGCGTCCTGTGGCTTGCCACAGTGACAGGCAAATCCGAAACCGGATGCCGCCAACCATGTATGCATGTGTGCCCCATGCTGAGGCTGATGTTGCATTCTTGATGCTTCTTCACCGCAGTTGGGCTAAACCAACTTACACTTAAACTAGGTCTTTTTAAACTGGATAAATTTCATTCCACTTTATTTGGTTTGTTCTGCCTACCTGAATAATGTTCTATTAACTGGCCACGTTGCTTACGCTAATTGCGCTTATCTTCGGTAACTTTATTGCGTTTGTAACATTTTTAAGTAACTTGTGGACATTTTTTCCTTATCGCGGATTCGTTGCTAACCAACTTACTTCATATGGTAATTTAGCGAAGAGTTATGCCACCGTATCTGTATACATTATTGGATTTATTTTATTTCAGCTTGTCGTTTAAAGTGAATGGCAGTTGCTTGATATCCCCGGTGTGGCTGCGCTTGATGTGCATGTTGACAAGGTGCCTACTTGTCTATTACCCACTCCGTTGCCCATATTCGCTCTAAGAGACAGTTGGTCGTTGCTGGAGGGGACGGGGTGCACGGCCCCCATGGTCGTGCTAGGATCAAAGAGTGGTTCCATGCACTCAGTGTGGAGTGGACTACGGTTCAGCCACCGCCTTGTGTGCGCCTGATTCCCCAACTACAGCGTTCTTGTGTTTGCCTGTGAAGGAGTGTGGGCCGGCTCCGTTGATGAAACGTGGCTCCCATCCACATACCTCCCGGTTTTATTCCTTCGCGTTTACACTGGATATGGGGTGTGTGATTGGAGCTGTGGGTAATGCAGCGCAAGCCACCCACGGTCCCTCGGTAGGCGCAGGCGTCCTGTGGCTGGCCACAGTGACAGGCAAATCCGAAACCGGATGCCGCCAACATATATATATATATATATATATATATATATATATATATATATTCGGCTGCCTATAGAATAGAGGCCGGGCCATCGAAAACCATGGAATAGATGTGCGTACTAAGTACAATGACCACAAAGTGGAAAATATTTGAAGAAAAGTTTTTTCGGTATTTTTCACACGCCGTTTTGTCTTTTCTGTCAGTTTTGTGAATACGATTTTCGTTAGTAGAATCAATACATAGACTTATATAAACCTTCTACTAGCCCCGAATACGCACCATCTCCTCAAGTCTTCAACTACCTATGTTCTTTATGTCGGGCTCCCCTACCCGGGAAAAGTACGGAGCCAACAACAACCAGGCCGGAAGTCAGCACTTTGACGTTTTGTCAGCAAGTGATAGGTTGACCACCGCACGAATTCTTCCAGTGCAGCCCTGCTCGAGCGAATATAGGACGCCGTGATTAACGCCCGCATGGCATACGTAGGAAGTGACGTATCCGCCTCAGTTGGCGCAGCGATATTAGCTTATCGAGGAGGCGCGCATTACCCAGGACGCGGCGTCTAAGATCGTTGTTGCAAACGTGGTGTTACCGCCACACACGAGCTATTCTCCGCAGACAACCGTTGTCAAAGGCCGAAATCCAACGCAAATCATTTACATGGATCGGCCAGAACTCACTTTGGTACGACAGGACCGCGTGAACACAAGCATTGTGCACTTTGCACTTTACCGAGAATGAAATGTCACAACGACGCCACAGATGACTCAGTTCAACGAAAGCCGGTCGAGCTTTGGCAATACGGAGCGAAATCTTTTTGCCAATGGTGCCATCAGAGAAAACGCAGCTCCCAAGGTCATGCCATACTTGGTAGCTTCAATTACCAAGCTGTTTAGAAATGTATGCATAATCTGTGGGCAGTCACCGAGCAAGGCAATGTCATCAGTATAGTCCAAGTCAGTCGCGCGGTTGCCTGGAAAATCTACGTCAGAACCCTGGACACCATCCAAAGCGCTTAAGAAAACATCCTCAAGCGCAAAGTTGAAGCGAAACGGGGACATGGAACATCCCTGTCGCACACCGCTGGTGATGAGGAAAGATGAAGAGCGCGGACCATAAGCTCTCACTTTGCCAGAGACGTTGCATGAAGCACGAAGTATGGTGCTATACTTTTCGGGTATCCCATCTCTTTGCGGACAACGCCATAAAGCAGGCCGACCGACCGAGTCGAACGCAGCTCGGATGTCCAAAAAGGCGACAATCGTAGGCCCGCGATAAAAGTGGCGCTGCTCGAGGAGTTAGAGGAACGCAAACATGTGGTCCACACACCCACGACCGGGGTGGAAACCAGCTTGTTGCACACAGGAGTGTAAGTCTCGAATCAGTGTTAGTCTGTGCAGTAAAATGGACGGAGCCCTCTGTGATTGGCGCATGAGATACGGGCACCCTTTTTGAAGATGGGTGTGATAATCGACTCGCTCCAAGAGGATGGAACCTTTTCTTCACACCAGATCTTGGAGAACAGAGTTGTAAACTGGCTGTCAATTGTCTCGCCATCGTATTTGAACAGCTCAGGAGGAAGTCCGTCTGAGCCAGCAGCTTTGAATCGTTACAAATGACGAAGCTCAAACAGACCTCCGCTTCGATAGGTGGTTCCAGCGAAGCGTTCCAATGTACGCAATTACGCACACTTTTTAAACAACCAGAAGGAGGTCAACTGAACTGAGAGTGGAAGTGTTCAGCCCAGCGGTCCATGCACCTAAAATTGCGATTGGTGATCCAACAGTCTCACAAGTAGCTTCACTGACGGCAGGTCTTCTGTGGCCAGTGGTCCGAATGATTTGGAAAAGCTTGCGAAAATTTCCGGAGAGAGAAGCTGCCTCCATCTCCGAAACGCGCTAAGACAACTAAGTTTCGTCGTCGTCACGCAGGCTTTGCTTGAGTTGTTGGTTGAGGTTGTGGCGGACTACCTCGCAGCCTGAATCAATTAAGCGACGGTCAAACGATTCCAACAAGCGTGCGGAGATCCAACCAGTCAGAGGACACTCATAGTAAGACTGACCGGAAGAAAGTAGTGCCTTCTGCAAGAAATTTCAGTTATGTTAGACATCTGTAAGTGGAGTACTAGCGAGCATGTATGATAAGGAGAATTGATAGGCAAGTTAAATAGATGGGTTAGCTAGCATGCTCAGGGTTGGCCCCGAAAGACACGACGTCCACTAACCAGCGGTTCAATCCGCTGGTGGTCATGGGTTCGAATCCTGATGGATCCGATGGATGCGCACTACTGATGATGCCCAACAGGCTGAAACTGCAATCTAGTGCTTTTCCGGGCATGTGGACGACTATGTGATTTGGAAACTGACTGCGAAGAACCTCACTTAATTACATCAAAAATCCCCTACTCATGAGTACTACGAAATATACCTGCCCTGACAGTTTCTAAATGCTATGTCGTACATAGCTACTGTTAGTGGACGTCGTGTCTTTCGGGGCCAACCCTGTCCTCTGCAATGTTCGTAACTTACATGGCAGTGGAGGATAAGACGCGCTATATCGCAGTTAGCTTGTAAATCACGACGGTCCGAAGCTGTCCCCCGTGGCCCAGTGGCATAAGCTGCTGACTGGCGGTTCAATCCGCTGGTGGTCATGGGTTCGAATCCTGATGGATCCGATGGATGCGCACTACTGATGATGCCCAACAGGCTGAAACTGCAGTCTAGTGCTTTTCCGGGCATGTGGACGACTATGTGATTTGGAAACTGACTGCGAAGAACCTCACATAATTACATCAAAAATCCCCTACTCATGAGTACTACGAAATTACGATTAGTTAGTTGGGGTGGAACAACTGTAGTTGTGCATCTCTCAAATACTGATTCACATTAGAAAGCAAAAGATGCAGAGTGATTTGTGCTTGGGTGGAGCAGTGAATCCGATGAATTTGGGTAAATAAGTCAGAGAGAAAATGAGGATATAAACTTGGGCAGTGTTGCTAAGGATAACCAGCAAATATATACGATTTGGGATTTGTATATTACTTTATATATATATATATATATATATATATATATATGTAATACTTGGTATATTACTTAAATAAGTAATCAAAACAGACTAACAAAGAAAAGACCCAGTACAACACTCACAAGATTCATCGCAGAAAAGGTTAACAGAATCATCGTTGTCAAGGTCCAAATCACATTAGTGACTCATGCTGGTTTTTCGGTCAAGCAATCATAAATTGTGAGAAAGGATGCACACCACCAAGTACTCGGTGTGATTAGAAGACAGAGAATTTCCCACTTGCATCGGTTGCAAGTTAAGTTGTGTGATGCCCTGAGGTAAGCGCTAGGTGGATAGTATGTAGACCTAACACTAGAATTCAAGTCAGTCTAATGACTTCCATTTTAAGCATACAACATTCGAAGCGCGGCAATGCAGAACAAGGCTCTCAACGATAAACAATGGGTAGCATAGAATAGGACCGGATTAGCGACGTAATCAGTCGTTGTTACTGATATAGCAAACCAATTTTATTATCATTGGCTAGTATACGCCTGTGCTACCCGACGGGGGGAATGTTCCATGGGCAACAGTGTTAATAGGTCTGAAGGTGCCTATGGTCGTCGGATCGGAGGATCCAAGTCTTAGGCTGTATAGGAAGCGGAACCCACTGTGCGCCTGCAAACATGCCCTTGAAAGCGCAGAAACCCCCTTTCTGGTACTAAAATCGTCGCAGGTTCACAAAGGCAGTCTTGGTTTGCGAAATACATGAACTGACTTCGGAAATTATACCCGTCTCTGTCAACGCATCGGTCACGAATAAGAGTGTACTAGACACTTGAGCAATAACAACGCAACCGATAGTGCCACAAGGTACACAAGAGAACAATAAGACAAAAAGAGAAACATTAAAATGGAACTTCAAACAGACCCACGGAAAGCGTCCCCGAATAGAGGTACTCGCGGTCTCTGAGTCTCCCATCCGGGAATTAGAAGAGTCTTATCACGCCCAACATCGAAGTTAACATCTCAACACTTGGATTCCAAGCCATCGCTTTCAACGACGGGCGACGTGTGAACAGGGTTAACGTGATGCTACCGTTTAGCCATAATGCGAAGTACGCGTCCGAACTGCCGAGTAATTCGCAATGAAAATAGGAAGCGCAGAGGTCAGCTGCGTCCCTAGCATAGCAATTCGCCAACAAACATCGCCACTATTAATGTGATGTTTCCATCGTACATAAGCAATGCACCGGGAGCAGCAGCGATCACAAAAATAGGTAGCAACTGAATATCTTTTGTGCGATCGGCCGAAGTATCGCAACCGCAGAGAATCGCTTGTACAGAAGTATTGAAGACTCTGACCTTCAGAGAAAAGTCGAAGTGACGTAAACGCAAGAGATAATTGAGATTGGGAAAAGCAACCCAAGCTTTACAAACGCGCAGAGACCTTGTTATCCAAATCGTCAATGCTAGGACAGCAAAAACAGTAACACCTAGTCTACCGTGGCAATTTGAGTGCATAACCCAAGGTCGGGGCTTGCAGCAAATTGTCAAGGTAAAACAATGTCCCTGAAGGATAGTGTCCATCGCAATGAGGCTGGAGCTTACGCGGTGCGATGGTTTGCGCGCTTCAGAGATCCACTGAGATATGCTGGGTGGTGCTTTTCTGCATCTTCAGAGCCACTCAGACTAGATTGGTCAATGGTTAGAGGTAAGACAAACGCAGTTCTCCTGTCTGGGCCTGGGCAACCTGACAGTAGCCTGCCTGCGCAATACAATGAATTTCACTTCAAACACTTCCCTGATGCTCTGGCCACCGCAGACAATAATCAACGGTGCCCTATCTGCTGCATCAAGCAGGGTACATAGGGGTTTGGATGCTACTGAGCAAGCCTATCCACCTTCTTATTCCCCCTCTTATGCTTTCCATTCTTACCGTCCCGTTCCAGCTTCACTTTTATCCCCCTTGTTTACAACCCCCAATTCTTGGCCCTCCCCCACCTTGCTATGATTGGCTCTTACCTTATAGTTTCAACTCACACGTGAACGCGGAGCGTCACTCCTCTCCCGTCAACAAGCCCATGTTCAAGCCCTGTTCATTGGCTTCCAGTTGGAGTCCTCCATCATCCTTCAGACTGGCATGCCTCAATGTACGCATATTGCTACAGATCGGTCAACAGGCAGCACTTGCCCGAACTTTAGAGACCCTCTCCATCGATACCTGCTGCTTATCGGAGACCCGCCTGCAAGACGAGCTCTGTGCTCACTTTGTGATCCCCTTCAGGTGACACCAGCAGCACTTTCTCATTGCGTTTATCCGGTGACGATGCAGCTTCGAGCACCGGCCAAGCTGGTGTTGGCATTGCCCTGAGTACCCGGGCTGAAGCTACTCTGGTTGACTGGATTCCAATCAGTAGCCGGTTGTGTGCGGTCCGATTGGCTGGCTCGTTCAAAGCTTCGAAGCCGCACGGGACTAACAGGTGTCTATTCATCATCGCTGCCTATGCACCCACAAACTCTAGCGATGATTCGGTAGAATACGACTTCTATCGCCAATTGAACGAGCTCCTTGGCCACAGAAGTAGCTCGGACACCGTTGTACTAGCTGGGGACCTGAATGCTGAAGTTGGAATATTATCCACTGATGAAGTGCATCTGGGCGGCCAACATGGTGTAGGCTCCCATAGTGATAACCGTGAGCGTTTACTTCATTTGTGTGAAGATGCTCGCTTATTTCTTGCGAGCACTAATTTCAGACACAGCACCCACCGGAAGGTGACTTGGCGCCCAACAGCATCGAACCAAGTATGGACGCAAATCGATCACATTGCGATAAGTTACCGATGGAGAGGCTGCGTCCAGAACTGTCGTTCGATTTGGAGCACAGGTGTGAATACCGACCAAGAACTTGTATGTGCTGACCTGCGGATGCGTTTTGGCGGAGGCCCACGACGACGTTGTGAGCGCATTGACACCAGCCAACTGACGAAGCCAGCTGTTCTGAATGCCTATCAAAGTACGCTGTCATCCGAGTTGAATAAGTGCTCACTGGATGCAACTGAAGCTTACTGATCTCATATTCACCAGTCGTTACTAGCAGCAGGAAAATCCTCATGTGGTAAGTCTAATCGCCAACATGGACATTAGGTCTCTTCGCAGTCTCTAGAACTTATCGATGCTCGCCCGCATATTCCGGCTGGGAGCGAACCCAATGAAACTCGCAAAGAGCTCCGGGCAAAACTCCGTGCTAGCCTGAAGAGAGACCGCGAATCCTGGTGGTCTCATCGTGCATCAGAGATGGAAATGGCCGCTGCCCTCGGGAACCATCTTAAGTTGTCCCGGCTGATACGGGCGGCAGGAGACCTGGTGTTAGGGAAACTACATGTGACGAGTGGACAGCCTATCCACAACTTGTAAAAACGCTTGGGGCGTTGCGCTGAGCATTTTGAAAAGCAATTTAACTAGTCGGAATTGTTAGATTTCTCGCCGGCCAACAAGCGCCCCACTACATGGGCTGTCCGTTCGGATCCACTCTCTCGCTCAGAAGTTGAACGTGAGATCGGACTGTTGAAGTTAAGTAAAGCCGCGGGACCAGATGATCTTCCTCCAGCCCTCTTCAAATTCGGGGGACCTGCTCTTGTGGATGATTTATACGAGTTACTAGTGAAACAGTGGGAGCAAGAAACTGTCCCAGCCGACTAGAGCCGCTCCGTCATTGTCCCAATTGTCAAGGGTGGCTCAAGATCGGAACGCGGCAACCATAGAGGAACCAGTCTGATCTCCATCGCCTCCAAATTGCTTGCCTCTGTCATACTTCACAGACTGACTGGCACTCGCGAAAGCCATATTCGTGAAGAGCAAGCCGGGTTTCGTCGAGGTCGTAGCTGCATTGACCACATCTTCATATTGCGTCAGTTGTTGGAGCACCGTCACATATATTGGCGGCCCACCGTTGTCATGTTCCTCGATATCAAAAGTGCATTCGATTCTGTGGATAGACGTGCACTTTGGGACTGTCTACTCAGGAAAGGTGTACCTGAGAAATATGTAAATATTATCCGAGCATTATACGCGCGTAGCACGGGCATAGTGAGAGCTTACGGCAAGCTATCGTCGCCCTTTAATATCTCCAGCGGTGTGAGACAAGGATGCCCGCTGTCACCTTTTTTCCTCAACTTCGCTGTTGACATAGTACTGGAAATCGCGTTCACAGGACACGACTTTGAAGGTGTGGATCTGCTCCCAGGAGAACAACTTATTGGCTTGGAGTATGCTGACGAGATTGCCCCAATCTGCGACAGTTCACAAACGTGCCAAGCGGCACTGGATAGATTAGCACTGGCTGTCCGTCACTTCGGGCTTTGCTTCGCACCCTCGAAGTGCAAAGCGTGCCTACAAGATTGGTCTGGACTGCTTCCTACGCTGACCCTTGGTGGGAATCAGCTAGAAGTCGTTCAAAAATTCCACTACCTGGGAAGTTGTATCAGCGCCCGTGAGATTGAAGATGAGATCGTGAACCGTATAGCAAAAGCTCGAGGCGCTTTGCTAACCTTCGCCACTTATGGCGGCGGCGCGACATCACTCTCGTTCTGAAGGGTAGAGTGTACAATGCAGCGGTAGGTTCGACTCTACTGTACGGTTGTGAAACTTGGCCCCCTAGATTAACGGACATAAATAGGCTAGTTACGTTCGACCACCGGTGTCTTCACAATTTGGCTCACATCTGGTTGGAACACTGCATGAGCAATGAGCGTGTTCGACGCCTTGTTTACGGAACAGGAAATGAACTGCTCGGCACTATTATTTCGCGCACCAGGCTCCGATGGCTCGGCCTAGTGTTACGCATGCCAGCCATTCCTGATCCCGCGATGTGCATTGTTTGCGCGCCGGGGGTGTGGATGGAAAAGGAGGGGTGGCCAAGCGATGAATTGGTCGAGAGGAATGAAGGGCCTCACTTCGAAGCTGGCCTCGGTTGGAGCATCTCGGCTCCCTGGTTGGGGTCCGAAAGACGATGAACACGTTTGGCTGGATACACTTGCTTATATGGCTAGGAGCCGACCTCAGTCGCGTTCGTGCTGTGAGTTTCTTTGACCCACCTCAGCCCTATTAGTCTCCCCTCCAACCACGATCTTACTATTTAGACTTATATATTTTTGCATAGTAATTTTTTTTGCTGCATAGTAGCCGGTTGGTAGCTTACAGGAGCGATGCCCATAGGTTACCGGTAGCTCAGCTGGCTTGCACCTGTTGTATTTTTCCCTTTTTTCTTTTATGTATTGCGACACAGTAGCTTAGGTGTTTCCCACCTCTAGCTAACGTTTATAATGATTATGATGAGGGTAGTGCACAATGCAGCGGTACGTTCGACGCTGCTGTGCGGTTGTGAAACCTGGCCCTTTTGATCAGCCGACAAAGAGGCTAGTTAAGTTCGATCGCCGGTGCTTTCGCAATTTGGCTCACATCTGGTGGGAACACTGAGTGAGCAACAATTAACGGCGCAGGAAAAGGAAATGAACCGCACAACATCGTTATTTCACCATTATTTCATGCACCAGGCTCCGATGGCTCGGCCACGGGTTACGCACGCCAGTCATTCCTGCTCCCGCGACGTGCGTTGTTTGCGCGCTGAGGTGTGGATGGAAGAAGAGGTGGCCAAGCGATGAATTGGTCCAGAGGAATGAAGGCCCTCACTTCGAATTTGGCCTCGGTTGGAGAGTCTCGACTACCTGGTTAGAGTCCGAAAGACGATGAACACATCTGGCTGGATACACTTGCTGACCTGACTAGAAACCGACCGCAATGGCGTTCGTGCTGTGAGTTTCTTTGTCCCACACCATCCCACGTAGCCTCCCTCTAAAACTACGATCACACTTACTAGCATAAGGTAATTTTGTATATTAACCTTTTTTTGCTGCATAGTAGCCGGCTGGTAGGTTTCCGGAACGATGCTCATCCGTTACTAGTGGCGCAGTTAACATGCAGCCGTTGCATTTTTCTTTTTTTCTTTTATGTATTGCGGCACAGTAGCTGAGGTGTTGCCCATCTCTAGCTAACGTACATAATGATGACGTCCGCATCGTAAAATAAACTAAAATCAGTAGAGGCAACTGTTTCACGCAGTCACTGAATGTTATGGGGAAGGCATTGTCTCTGTTTGAAGTTTTGATCTTCACAAAGGGTGAAATCTTTATGGTTCATCTTGCTATAGATAACGGGAGATAGCTTTAAGATGGCATGATCAGAGCTCGCAAGCGGTGCCCGATTACAAAGAGAAAAAACATTCAGGTAGTTAACAAATACCATATCAGGTATGGTATCTAAGCCAACTGGATTGTTATGCGATAGATAAAGGCAGCAAAAAGATCGCGGATAGCCCATCAGGATGGCAGTTCGACAGATGGCGCTCCAGGGGGATTCCCGAAGAAGGGAAATCGCGGTGAACAGAGATGGGATACCGAGGCCAAGATCTTTGATTGCAGAGTGAAGTAGGTAACTGTTGTATCTTTGGGCAGCCGCAGACATTTGCATATATGGGAGCTAACTAATTTGTTCATGTTTTTTAGGGTATAGCGACGTACCAACGCCAGAGACCCTGCTTGCACCATCGATCACTAGAGTGACCGGTGGCAGAGCAATTTCCGTCACTGGCGATATATTATGTCGACTTACCAAATCAACAGCCTTGTTCAGAAACTCATGACCAGTTCCGTGTCACTGGGACACCTTCTGCCCCAGCAGTTATTGATGAGCTGTGTAACATAACTGTATACCTCACCTGTAGTTGCCATATTCCGTGCGAATTCGTTGGATGCACCGAATCCATCATCGTGCAAAAAGTACGTCGATGGATGCAACAAGTGAAAGAACGCACTGGTGGCACGCAAGAGCCGCTATCTGTATTCTTGTTACAATCGTGAACAAAGTACCCTCTAAAACTGTGGTTTTTGGCGAATAGGGGTGTGCTAAATCGCTTGTCGTGGCGTCATTCAGCGCGTCAAATAGAGAATATTGATGTGTTAGTCCAATGGGAAATTTTGGGAAATGCTAAAGGGCGAGAGGGATGATGCTGCCAAAATTTTTCTGAATGATCGAAACGTGACCGAAATTTGGTTTCATCGGAACCTTTTTCGGACGCTTTTCGGTCATTCGTCGGATGAACTTGGGGAAACATTCATCATCATCATCATCATTACACGTTAGCTGGAGGTGGAAAACACCTCAGCTATTGTGCCGCAATACAAAAGGCAAGAAAAGAAAAAACAAACAAACAGTGGCACGCCCGCTGAGTCCCCAGTAACGGATGGACATCGTTCCGGAGAGCTAACAGCTGGCTGCCGTAAAAGAAAGTCATATTATGCCTAACAATTGAGATCGTGATTGGAGGGGGATGCTAAACAGGAGGGGGATGGACAAAGGAACTCACAACACAAACGCCATTGGGGCCGGCTCCTAGCCATATCAGCAAGTGTGTCCAGCCAAACGTGTTCACCGTCCTTAGGACCCCAGCCAGGCAGTCGGGATGCACCAACCGACGCCAACTTCGAAGTGAGGGTTTTCATTTCTCGCGACCAAGTCATCACTTGGCCTCCCCTCCTCCTCTTCCAACCGCACCCACAACGCGCAAACAATGCACGTCGTGGGAGTCGGTGTGCTGGCATGCGCAAGACGTGGCCCAGCCATCGGAGCCTGGTGCGTGATATAATGTTGCTGAGCGGTTCACTCGCTCTTCCTGCACCAAATACGCGACGTCGAACACGCTCATTGCTCACGCGGTGTTCCCACCAGACATGAGCTAAGCTGCGAAGGCAGCGATGATCGAACGTGACGAGTCTCTTCATGTCTATCGACCTGATGGGCCAGGTTTCACAGCCATATAGGAGAGTTGAACGGACGGCTGCGTTGTAAACTCTGCCCTTGAGGGCGAGAGTAATGTCGCGTCTGCGCCACAGGTGGCGGAGATTGGCAAAAGCACCTCGAGCTTTTGCTATACGGTTCGTAACCTCATCTTCAATCCCACGGGTGCTAATATAGCTGCCCAGGTACTTGAATTCCTGAACGACTTCTAGCAGATCACCAGCAAGCGTTAGCGCAGGGTTGGGTCCCTGCCAATCTTGGAGAAGTACTTTGCATTTTGATGGAGCAAAGCATAGCCCAAAACGACTGACAGCCAGTGCTAATCGGTTCAGTGCTGTTTGGCATGTTTGGGAGTCGTCACAGATTAGGGCAATATCGTCTGCATACTCCAAGTCAAGAATTCGCTCACCAGGGAGTAGCTCCACACCTTCTAGGTCGTGTCCAGCGAACGCTGTTTCCATGACTTCATCAATAGCGAAGTTGAAGAGGAAAGGTGACAGCGGGCATCCTTGTCTCACACCGCTGGTGATACTGAAGGGTGGCGAGAGTTTGCCATAAACCCTCACCCTGCCCGAACTATGTGCGTACAGCGTTTTGATAATGTTTACATATTTATCAGGCACACCTTTCCTCAACAGACAGTCCCAAAGGGTACATCGATCGACTGAGTCGAAGGCACCTTTTATGTCAAGAAACACTTCGGTCACTCGTGTCAGCAGGGGAGTCTGCGAATGCGACGGGGTAGTAAGAAGCTGTGAAGTATTTCTAGTCACCGATATGGCTTGGTAGGTCTTATGGCCTCTTGAAACTGAGTGTTTGTTCTAGGGGATGCAGACGGTAATTTGTCTTTCCAGTTGAACGTAACGCCAGAAAACTGAACGATTCGTCCGGCTGAAGCGATGATATGGCGATCGACGAACACGAGAGTGGAAATATATCCAACAGTAGTTTTTCTTGTAAGGTTTACGACGACATTGAGAGTAGCTGACTTCAGTTGGTTAATTGACGGGACAATGAGAAGAGATATCATGACGCGTCCCGAGACGACCCACCGAGGCCGCTCGGTCTCGGGCGAAGACGATCAGTGTCAGCATAAGCCACATAGTCTGTAGGGCCAGTGGCGCAAGACTACTGGGATTATGCAGGCTTATGAAGGGCCTCATCCAAAGTCATGATGAAGAGCAATGGAGAAAGCGGGTCGCCTTGTCAGACACTCCACTGTGGATGAATACTGATCCCGATGAAAGTGGAAACAGGGGAGGCATGATAGAGAAAAATAACATAAAAGAAATGATGGGGCGCCAAAAGAAGAGGAACTCGGAGTGGAGTCGTGGGAAGATGAGTCATTCTGGAAATATCAATTGAAGCGGAGGCCAAGGGTTTAAGATTCATTTGAGGACGATGCAAGGCCTGAAGAATAGTCGAGGGTTCGAAACAGACACCCCTAAGAAAAATGCACTGGAAATGGATTACTGAAAAAATGGAGCTAATCTGAGGAAGAAAATGTGGTGAAGTAAGTGGCTGAAAGCAGTAGTCACAGAAATGTATCGAAATGGTTCAGGACGTAATGGATTTGAAATCAAATGTACGAAATCAATCTGGACAAAGTTCAGAGATCAGTAAACCTCGGAATCTGGTAGTCCTCCGGTATATAGACAGTTTGCCATCTCCCATCCAAAACAACGGCGGTGGCAGCACGTCCACGAAAGTGGCATGAACGCTGAATATGTGCAAAATGCAAGCGGAGACGTTGGCGGCTATTCAATGTGGCTTTAGGAGCAGAACGACGTTATGAAGACCTTCAAGTATGCGGAGGAAGAGAGATACAAGCCGAATCTAGCTGTTTACCGAACTTAGCTCCCGAGCCCTTCCAGCAAGCGCTCAAGCAAAGATGAAACACAAGCGTCTAAAAGAATCTAAGATGAACGTAGCAGCCCATGAGAATTAGTGAATAAAGCCCGGGAAATTATGTAACCCACTGTTTCAGCTGTAACTGGAGCAGCATCAATGGTTGTAAATGTACTTTCGCGACAAATATCGCCAACAATCGTCGCCATTGCTGGTGCAACCGACAACGTATGTGAATTGATCAACTACTTTGAGTTCAAAGGACCATCAGGTGGCTGGCGGCCCAGCAACATCACTATGAACTTTAAAAGAGCAAAGTGCATGGAAAACGATGGGATCTCTCTAAAGAGGTTAGCAAGCGTTGAGTGGGAGATCCACCTCCTCCATTTTACTCACGCCTCTGTTAGCTTCATCAAGAAAGACCACACTGTGGACTAATTGACCTGGAACAATGGATACATCAACCGACTGCTTTCAAATGTCTCTGAAACTATGCAGAACGGTTTTTGGAACTCTTGAAGGCTAATCCTATCGGGTAGGCAAACGATTACAATACAGACAAACTTGGTCTCATAATCCCAG
Source organism: Dicrocoelium dendriticum (assembly GCA_944474145.2). Taxonomy (NCBI): domain Eukaryota; kingdom Metazoa; phylum Platyhelminthes; class Trematoda; order Plagiorchiida; family Dicrocoeliidae; genus Dicrocoelium; species Dicrocoelium dendriticum. The sequence goes on along the minus strand of OX104059.1, from coordinate 44,970,314 downwards.
ACTTAGGGGCAAGGATACGGCTGCTCAGACTTTCTCGTCGTTATATTCCCCCTTCTCACGCTTTTTTACTCTTATCGTGCCGTATGAACTTCACTTTACCCCCATTTCAACCTCCCAATCCTTGGACCTCCCCTATCTCGCTTCGATAGTCGCTTGTCTTCTAGGTTCAACTCACAAGCAATCGCAGGGCGTCGCCCCGAGTCAATCGACCAGCTCATGTCTGGCTGGGCACACAACGTCAGTTTATACGTTTCCCATTAGAACCTTCGATCCTTGTACATACTCTGAGTTCCCTGGTCATTGATATCAGCTGCCTTTCCGAAACGAGATTACAGGACCCAAGTACTGTGCTCAAATTGAAATCTCCGACCAGCCAAGAAGCCACATACCACTTAGGTTTATCTGGCGACGCAGAAGCTGCTTCCGCTGGCTTGGCCGGCGTTGGTGAGGCGTTAAGCAACAGAGCCGAGACTGAACTCCTTGATTGGTCCCCAGTTAACAGCCGATTATGTGCAATTCGCCTCCAATGCTCATGCAGGATTAACAGACATCGTGCTGAAAGATGCAATCTGTTTGTAGTTTCAGCTTACTCGTCAACCCATTGTAGCTCTGAACAGAACAAGGACATTTTTACCACTACCTTCATCAGCTATTTCGCAAAGCCGACAAGTGGGACGTCATTGTCCTCTGCGGAGACTTCAACGCACGTGTCGGTTGACTGTTACCAGGTGAATATCACTTGGGTGGTCATTATGCACTGAACGATAGTTGTTCAGATAAAGGAAGCAGCCTTCACAATTTGTGCGAAGGCTACAGCCTATTTTTCGCAAACACAAACTTCAGGCACTAGAGGAGACGCTCTGCCACCTGGCGTCCTTCACCGTCGCAGGCTTTGTCCCAAATAGACCACATTGCAATCAGTTTCAGGTGACGTGGCAGCATACATGACTGTAGACTATTTTGGTCTACCTAACTTGATTCAGATCACGCAATGATCTGTGCCAACATTTGCATGCGATTCGGAGGAAATCAGAAACGGAGGCTTCGTAAGCTTGATAAGAACAGGCTAGCTGGTCAGTCGGCTCTGCTAAACTATCAACTAGCACTGGCAAGCATACTAGCCTGTGTTTCGCCCACTGACATTGAATACCACTGGAAGTTCTTGCAGCAAGCAATGTTAAGTCTAGGTCAATCGGTCTGTGGGTTATCACATCACCCCTTGAAGGGTTGGATATCGGCGCGCTCCCTGGCACTGTTCGACTGCCGCCGAACTCTCGCAGTAAACTCAGAGCAGAATGAGGTGCGCTGTGGTATCAGCACACAACTCAAACGAAGCGTTGGCAGCGATCGGGAATTTTAGTCGTCCCAGCGCGCCTTGGAGATGGAGGCCGCCGCCCTCACTGGAAACACTCGTAAACTGTTTCAGCTCATTCGGACGACTGGACACAGATCTGGAATCAGCGAGGTCATCTGAGGCGGACGGCACAAAAAGCACCAATTTGCAGAGACGCATGAACAAATGGGCTGAGCACTTCCAGTCACGGTTCAGTCGTTCCTCGCCATTCACCTTTACACTCAGTACACCGTCACATGCCATGGTCAATGCAACTCGAACCACTAACCAAAGCGGATGTTTGTCTTGAGATTCGTCACTTAAAGCGCTTCAAGGTGGCCGGCTCAGATGAACTTCCTCCAGTTATTCAAATACGGCGATATAGAAGTCACCAAGCAGTTAAGGTCCCTGTGCCTGAAAATCTGTGAGGAAGAAAGGATCCCGTCTTCCTGCTGGGAGTCAAACATTGTTCCAATCTTCAAGAAAGGTTCACACATTGCGCATGCCAATTATAGGGGCATTAGCCTGATATCTATTGCCTCCAAGTTACTAGCATCTATCATACTCCGCAGGTTGTCCCCCACACGTGAGTCATACTACCGGGAGGAGCAGGCTGGTTTTCGCCTGGGTCCAGCATGTGTTGAGCAATTTGTATCTCTTCGCCAACTCTTGGAGCATCGTCACATTCACCAAAGACAAACCATTGTAACTTTCCTGGATATTCGGGCTGCCTTCGAATCGCTAGATCGACCTGCTTTATGGAAGTGCCTGCTGAAGAATGGAGTTCCGAAAAAGTACGTCGCCATACTTCCCACGCTAAACCTCTACACTTCAGGCTGAATGAAAGCCTAAGGCACGCTTCCCCCTCTCCTCTCTGCCTCCAGTAGCGTGTGACAAGGATGCCCAATGTCACCGTTTCTTTTCAACTTGCGATCGACGATGTCCTTTTGGGAACTTTAGAGGGCCCGCAGGATTTTGGCATCGAGGTTCTTCCAGGTAACTGCGCAACCGACTTAGACTAAGCTGGTGATATCGCCTTGCTCGGTGACGACCACCATAGGACGCAATCGTTGATTGGTCGATTGGTGATTGGAGCGTCCAAGTTTGGCATGTGCTTTGCCCCCTCCAAGTGTAAAGTTCGTCTACAGGACTAGCAGACACCCTTCCTCAATTCACCATCGAAGACACACAGTTTGAACACTTAGATAGTTTTATCTACCTAGGGAGCTGCGTCTCTACCACCAGCGCTATTGGATCAGAGGTATCCCTTCGAATCGCTAAATCCTGGTCAGCGTTTGCCAACTTAAGACATTTGTGGCGCCGTCGCGAGATTACACTCTTGATAAAAGGGAGGGTTTACAACGCCTGTGTACGCACGACATTGCTGTACGGATGCGAATCCTGGCCGATCTGTGTAGAAGACAGGCGTTATCTTTCGACCTTCAGCAGTAGCTGTTTCCGGAGGATTGCCCGCGTGCATTCCCAACACCGAGTGTGTAGTGATGACGCCATACACCGCGTCTTGGATAAGGTGGAAGTTCCGCTTTGTGATGTCATCCGCATGCGTCAATTGAGATGGTTTGGCCACCCCCGGCGCATGCCTAACGAGCGTTTAGCACGCCGCGCCCTGTTTGCGCACGCAGTTACTTTGGAAAAGGCCGAGTGAAGGCCAATCGTTCACCTGGCGACAACGTATGAAATCGATGATCTTTTGCCTGGCTATTGCTGGCCCCGTTTGACTCCCCCGACTGGGGACCCAAAGATGAAGAATGCCAATGGCGCAAAACCGGTCACAATGGAAGCAGTGCGCGCAAGTCTGCTTGATTTCACGTTTACAAAAACACTAACCATTAAAAGCCGTAAAAGATTACAAAATAGCGGAAGCAAAACCACAAAAAAGTATTGTCCCGTTTTCTTCATTTACGTTCAAATTCTCTTACATATTTTACAGGTCTTATTATTCTCCATTCCAAATTCCATGGTTCTGAATGGCTCAAGGTCTAGGTTATAGACTATAGCCTATATATATATATATATATATATATATATATATATATATATATATATAAATGGTTGGCGGCATCCGGTTTCGGATTTGCCTGTCACTGTGGTCAACCACAGGACGCCTGCGCCTACAGAGGGACCATGGATGGCTTGCGCTGCACCACCCACAGCTTCAACCACACACCGCATATCCAGTGTAAACCTGAAGGAATAAGACCGGGAGGCATACAGATGGGAGCCACGTTTCATCAACGGAGCCGGCCCACACTCCTTCACAGGCAAACACAAACACGCTGTAGTTGGGAATCAATCGCACACAAGGCGGTGGTTGGACCATAGTCCGCTCCACACTGAGTGCATGGAACCACTCTTGGAGCCTAACACGACCACAAGGATGGTGCACCCCGTCCCCTCCAGCAACGACCAACTGTCTCCTGGAGCCAGTATGGACGAGGTAGTGGGTCATCACCATCATCAACAGCAGTACATCAGCCATTTGAACTGATGCATCGTTGCCATACAACCATGAGGATCTATGAAACAAAGAATAAGAAGAGGGAGAGAAGGGTGACTTACCTGAAAACCTCAATGACCTAAGCAAACATCCAGGGTCAAGGCGCCTACACCTTGTGTAGACAACATACCGTCACAAATAGCTGGCTATCGTGCAAAGATAAGGCGGCATCGATGAGACAGCTTCCTTGCGGCTTTCACTGTCACGCGTCATAATCAGCCATTACCCCGCAGATAACTCAGTACCAAACACACTTTAACCAGGCAATTCGATTAGGAGACGGCAGCAGACGCGCCACTGGTGTCTATTGCGAGCCATGTTTTGTAAAGTCTCGAGCCAAGCACAAGCCGTCACGTGGACTCCAGCCAGGAAGGCGAGACGCACCAACGGCACCCAGTTTGGTCGTCAGTGACTTCATTTCCCGCTGCCAAGTCAACTTCTGTCCACCTCGAGCCTTGCGCCACCCTACACCTGGCAGACTAAACAAGGCCCTCCTAGGTAAGCGCTGACCAGGCATACGTAGCACGTGCCCAAGCCAACGCAACTTATTCAGTGCTATCTGTTGTTCTAGGGAGCTAGCATGATTATCACTACCTAGTACTCGCCTACGCACATCATCGTTACGGACACGCTGGTGCCATCCGACTCCAGCAATGCTTCGCAGACAACAATGATCAAAGACTTGAAGGCGCCTCAGATCTTCAGACCGAAGGGGCCAAGTCTCACTATCATAGAGCAGAACGGCCCTCACTGTGGTCTTGTATACACGGCCTTTCAGACGAAGGGAAACTCCCTTCTGTCGCCAAAGATGTCGCAGGTTCAAGAAGGTAGCTCTGGCTTTTGCAATGCGTGAGCTGACGTCAGTTCCTATGCGCCCATCATTGCTGATGCAGCTGCCAAGATAAGTGAATTGATCAACCACCTCGAGTTCCTTGTCAACAAGCGTCAAGGGGTCATAAAGTGGCTGGTGGTCCTGCAGCAACACTTTGCAATTTGAAGGTGCGAAGTGCATACCAAATAATGGGACCACTACAGAGAGGCCATTCAAAGTTGATTGGGCCGCCGCAACATCATCGAAAAGCAAGACGATATCGTCCGCATAATCTAGATCAGCTAACTTTTCACCAGGCAGCACTTCAACGCCTACATCGTGAGATTCCGCAAGGAAACACTCCATGATAGAATTCACGACGAAACTGAACAAAAATGGGGAAATCGGACAACCCTGACGAAAGCCACTTGTGGTCGGAAAGCTATCCGATAGGCCACCGTAAACCCTGACGCGGCCGGTAGTGTTCGAGTATAGAGCACGTAGGATGTTCACATATTTCGTGGGAACACCTTTCTGCGCAAGTCTTTCGAACAGAATTGATCGATCGACTGAATCGAACGCACTTGTGAAATGGAGGAACACAGCTATCGTCAGTCTGCGATATGAATGGCGCTGCTCTAGCATCTGCCGCAAAGTGAACATATGGTCAATACAGCCACTTCCTGGGCGGAAACCGAGATTGCCGTTCCACAATGAGGCGACGAACGAGAATCAAGGCCAGTGATTTTGTCACAACTGGCGTTAGGCTAATACTCCTGCGGTTAAAACAGTTTGTGTGACTGCCCTTCTTGTATATTGCCACCATAATCGATTCGCACCAATTAGCGGGGACACTCTTCCTTCCTAATACGTTCCAATAGGGAGGTCAGTGCTTTGCAGAGGACCTCACCTCTATCCTTAAATAGTGCAGGTAAGATGGAATCCGGGCCAGCGGCACGAAAACGATTAAAGGCTGTGATCGCGTTTCGGACCTTGGCCTCCGACGGAGGCTCTAAACTAACCGCTCATGGCTCGTCCTGCATCACCTGAGTAGGAAGAGGTCCAGGAGCAGGAGGACCAGCTGAACTGATCTTGAAAGTGTTCCGCCCAACGAGCCATACGGCGCTCCTTATTGTGTATCAGCGTACCCGCGCTGTCTCTGATTGTCTCACTGACGCCTGGTTTCCTGGGACCAGTGGTGCGGATCAGCTGGAAGAGCTTGCGGTAATTGCCTAATGCTCCTGCTTCCTCCATTTCTTGAGCCCTACTGGTCCACCAGGCTTCCTTGTCAGCAAGTAGGCTCTGCTTTAATTCACGCCTAATAGCCCGTCTGGTCACACTGTGTTCAGAGCCAGCCGGGAGGTGTCTTCTAGATTCCAACAGGTTCACCGACCTTTCGGATATCCAGTGACTGGTGCGGTGACGATGGTTAGTGCCACAAGCAGATGCTCTTGCGTCGTGCATGGTGGCCGAGATCCTATTCCACAAAAGCTCAGTGTCATTAGGACAAGACAGTGGAAGTTCGGTATGCGTTACGTCTTTGCAGGCTTGCTTGACCGAGGGCTGAGACAATTTCTCAGTTGCCAATCGTAGGGGACGCTTGGTGCGCCTCCCGGTAAAGTTCATGGAGAAACGACAGCGTACTAAGGCATGATCAGAGTCGACACAGGTACTCCAGTACGAGCGGCAATCTAGGATAGAACCACGCCACCTGTAACTTATGACATGTGGTCAATTTGGGTCCATCGCTGGCCAGCTACAGGAGGACGCCAAGTGGCACTTCGGCGCCCACTGTGTCTAAAAGCAGTGCTACTAAGAAACAACTGGTGCTCCGCACACAGTTGCAGCAGACGCTCACCGTTGTCAGTCCGTTCGGAGTTAAGCCCACATTTACCACCTAGCTGAGCTTCTGAAGAGCTCAGACGCCCTGCATGTGCGTTAATATCCCCTGCAGGTACTAGAATACCTGAACTAGTAGCACTGTGTAATAGTGCATTCAGTTCGTGATAGAATGCGTCCTTGAAAGCATTTGAACTGCAGTCGGTGGGAGCATAAGCGGAAATCATGAAGAAACAGCGTTTTGTACTACTTCGTGAAACAACCTTAGCTGATGTCAACAAACGGGCTGCACATAAACGGCTGTTCACCGGAATCCAATCAAACAACGATAGCTCAGCCTTGGAGCTTAGAATGATACCTACACCAGCTTGACCTGTGAGTGCTGCATCGGCGTCTCCGGATGCGTGTAACTAATAACGAGAGGATAAGCCGGGTGCAGTTAATTCAATAACCCCGTTAGGGTTATTGATCCTAGTTTCGGACACACAACACACATCAATACCCAGTGTGTCCAAAGTGCGTGCGAGTGCAGCCTGTTGACCTGTTTGTCTTAGAGTGCGAACATTGAATGTCGCCATTGAAACGGGATAGCGTTGCCTTATAAGGGACTTTTGCCGATATGCGTCCGACAGGTGCTGTGGGATAGTGGCTGCAGATGGTTCTACTCCAGTGGCATTTCGGTTGCTGTCAATTAAGCTGGGAATTATAGAAGGAAGGTTAGAAGGTAGTGGGTAGTAGACAAGTAGGCACCTTGTCAACATGCACATCAAGCGCAGCCACACCGGGGATATCAAACAACAGCCAGTCACTTGAGAGAAAGATAACCAAGAAAATAAATCGAGTAATGCATTAAGAAACGGTGACATAACTCTTAAAATAGTGAGCATATGAAATAAGTTGTTTACCAACGAATACGAGTTAAGTTCACGAGGTCAGGAAGTTTATTTTATGGAAATGCTACAAACACGAAAATGTTGTCGAAATAACTACAAGTGGCTTAAGCGACGTAAGCGTATAGAAGAGAGTATAAGTAGGCATTTATATGGGAAAGAAAAGCATTAGGAGAAAATTGAAAACCCACCACCTGAAATAAATAGACTTAGCATGCAAGCACGCTGTTAGTAAATCGAATGCAGCGTACCTACAAACGTTGCGCTGGTTCTGCCTACGTTCTCTGCAGGACCCGTCGTCGCTTCGATAGTAGCCCCGAGTGGCCTCGCTCATGGCTCACTAGGCCTGCCTGACTCAGGCACTCGCGACCGCATGTGCTACAGCACCATACGCTCGAGGTCGATGGAGTACAACCCATCGGTGCTTGCCGCTTCCGCACTTGCCGCTTCTTCTCTACATGTATGAGGTCTATTTTCCGCACTTCGGCAACTGCCTTCGTGATTAGATCGCGCCATGCACGCCGATCAACCGCCTTTGATTCTCATGACATGCAATCAAGATTAGAACGTGAGAGGCTCACTTTGATCATGTCCTGGTAACGTAACTGGTTTCCCAACATGCCGCTTCCCAATACTCAGCTGACCATATAAGAGTTGGTTCGGTATCCGCGTTGAATCCATACGCCACACATGACCGAGCCACCTCAGGTGTCTCAGTAAAAGTATGAAGTCCACTGCATACATCCCACTTTGTCGTAACACTTCCGTGTCAGCAACTCTGTCGCCCCAACTGATGCGCAAAATTTGTCGCAGACACTGCTGATGAAACCGCCCGAGATATCGCACATCCCGCCGGTACATCGTCCACGTTTCACTGCCGTATGGAAGAACGGACAGCACCATGGATTTGTACACCATCAGCTTCGTGCCAATGGTAAGCTGATGGTTGTTCCACACTCGGTACTCTAGCTTTCAGAATGCCGCCGCTGCCTTCGACACGCGGATACGAAGCTCACCGTGAAGCTGCTGGTCAGTCGACATCACACTCCCAAGGTAGCTGAAGCGGGAGGTGGTTTCTAATACTTCCGCAGCAATGCTGATTCGCGGCAATATTGAAGATTGCACCTCCGGTGAAGGCTGAAAGAGACAGACAGTTTTGCTTGTGTTGATGGTGAGCCCAAATTTTGCCGCTGTCGAAGCCAGAGCACTAATCATGTGCTGCAACTCATCCGCGCTGTGTGTAAACAACGTACAGTCGTCAGCAAACAGCAACATACGGATAGTTGTCTCACAGACTAGAGTTCTCGCACCGAAACGACGGATGTTCAGCAACCCACCACCAATACGGTGCTCCACACGAACACCGTAAGCACAAGCGGCATCAAAAGCACAAGACATCATTGCACGAAGATAGATATTAAACAGGGCTGGAGCTAAGACACAGCCTTGCTTCACACCAGAGACAACTGCAAAATCACCCGAGGTCTCTCCACTTAGCTGCACCCTCGCTCGCATACCACTGTGCAGACATTCAATTAAACTTACAAACTTACGCGGGCAACCAAACTTACCCAACACCAGCCACAATGCCTCGCGGTTCACCGTATCAAATGCCTTGGTGAAATCAACAAAAAGCGAGTACAATATATATATGGTTGGCGGCATCCGGTTTCGGATTTGCCTGTCACTGTGGCAATCCACAGGACGCCTGCGCCTACAGAGGGACCATGGATGGCTTGCGCTGCACCACCCACAGCTCCAACCACATACCCCTTATCCAGTGTAAACCCGAAGGAATAAGACCGGGAGGCATACAGATGGGAACCACGTTTCATCAACGGAGCCGGCCCACACTCCTTCACAGGCAAACACAAGCACGCTGTATTTGGGGAATCAACCGCACACAAGGCGGTGGCTGGACCGTAGTCCGCTCCACACTGAGTGCATGGAACCGCTCTTTGAGCCTAGCACGGCCACAAGAACCGTGCACCCCGTCCCCTCCAGCAACGACCAACTGTCTCCTGGAGCCAGTATGAACGATGTAGTGGGTAATAGACAGGTAGGCACCTTGTCAACATACACATCAAGCGAAACCATACCAGGGATATCAAACAACAGCCATTCATTTAAACGACAAGCCGAAATAAAATAAATCCAATAATGCATACAGATACGGTGGCATAACTCTTCGCTAAATTACCATATGAAGTAAGTTGGTTAGCAACAAATCCGTGATAAGTAAGAAATGTCCACAAGTTACTTAAAATGCTACAAACGCAACAAAATTACCGAAGATAAGCGCAATTAGTGTAAGCAACGTGGCCAGTTAATAGAACATTATTCAGGGAGGCAGAACAAACCAAATAAAGCGGAATGAAATTTAGCCAGCTTAAAAAGACCTAGTTTAAGTGTAAGTTGGTTTAGCCCAACTGCGGTGAAGAAGCATCAAGAATGCAACATCAGCCTCAGCATGGGGCACACATACATACATGGTTGGCGGCATCCGGTTTCGGATTTGCCTGTCACTGTGGCCAGCCACAGGACGCCTGCGCCTACAGAGGGACCACGGGTGGCTTGCGCTGCACCACCCACAGCTCCACCCACACACCCCATATCCAGTGTAAACCTGAAGGAATAAGACCGGGAGGCATACAGATGGGAACCACGTTTCATCAACGGAGCCGGCCCACACTCCTTCACAGGCAAACACAAGCACGCTGTATTTGGGAAATCAAGCGCACACAAGGCGGTGGCTGGACCGTAGTCCGCTCCACACTGAGTGCATGGAACCACTCTTCGAGCCTAGCACGGCCACAAGGACCGTGCACCCCGTCCCCTCCAGCAACGACCAACTGTCTCCTGTCTCTATATATATATATATATATATATATATATATATATATATATATATATATATATATATATATATATAAACACATGCACGCCTCAACGTGCGGAAGTTGTTGCATATCGGCCAATAGGCAGCACTTGCCCGTAAATTGGTGATGCTCTCGATCGGTGTCCGCTGGTTGTCGGAAGCCTGCCTGCAAAGTTTCGTGGTTTGTGCATACACTGCGACCCCCAAGGTGCGATACTGGCAGCGCTTTCTCATTGCGTTTATCCGGAGGTGACAGCTTTAAATGCCGGTCAAACCTGTGTGTACGTTGCTCTGATCTCCCGAGCTGAAGTTGCCCTGATCGATTGGATCCCAGTCAACTGATGAGTTGTATTTGGGTGTGCATGGCGCAGGCTCGGTAAATGATAACGGTGAGCAGTTGCTACACCTGTGGAGATGCTCGTCTTGTTACCGCGAGTACCAAAGTTCGACACAGCACCAATAAAAAGATGACGTGGCGTACACCAGCCGCGGACGTAAATCGATCACGTCACGATCACCTGCCGTGAGAGGACGTGTTCAAAACTGTTATTCGATTTAGAGCACGAGCGTGGACTCCGACCAAGCAGTTGTATGTGCCGACCTACTGATGCGCTTCGGCGGACGTCGCAACGAGGCTGTGAGCACGCAGACACTTGCCAAATGACGAAGTCAGATTTTCTGAATACATATCAAAGTACGCTGGCATCCGAACTGAGTAAGCGCCCACTGAACAGTTGAAGATCACTGATCGCATACCTGCCAGACGTTACTATCAGCGGGTAACCCAAATTGCCAACCTGGACATTTGGTACATACGTAATCTATGGAACCGCTGGATGCTAGCCGACGCGTTCTGGCTGAAAGTGGACACAATGAGACTCGCAGAGACCTCAGGGCAAAGCTGCGTGCTAACCTGAAGAGACCTCACAAAGTCTGGTTGCGTCATCATGCGTCCAAGATGGAGACAGCCGCCGTCTTTAGTAACCATCGGAAATTATTCAGTCTAATAGGGGAAACAGCAGCAGGAGACCTGATGGCAGCAAGATCATACGAGACAAGAGTGGACATCCAACCCACTTGTCAAAACGCTTGGAGCGCTGGGCCGAACACTTTGAAAGGCAGTTTAATCAGCCAGTTACCAGCTTCTTTATCAACCCCTGATTGCCCTACTCCCTGAGCCGTCCTCTTGAATCCATCCTCACGCTCAGAAGTCGAACGGGAGAACAGACTGTTGAAAATGAATCAGGCCACTAGTTCTCTTCAAATTTGGGGGACAAGCTTTCGTGGAGGAAATGCATAACACACTTGTGAAGATATGAGAGCTAGAGACTGACCCAACAGCTCCATCATAGTCCCAATTTTCAAGGGAGGCTCACGTTCGGAACGCAGAAATCATAGACATCAGTCTAATCCCAATCGCCTGAGTTATTTGTCTCTGTCGTCCTCCATGGACTGACTGGCACCCGTAAAAGCCAAATTTCCCAGCAGCAAGCTAGGTTCGTCGTAAACGAGGCTGCACTGACCACAGCTTCACTTTACGCCAGTTGTTGGAACACCGCAATATTTATTGACGACCCACGGTAGTCGTGTTTCTTGACATTAAAGATGCTTTCGTTACGGTGGATCGATGTACCCTTTGAGATTGTCTGCTCAGAAAGTGTGCCCGGTAAACATGTAAACATTAGCAGGGCGGTTTACGCGCCTCTCAGTATCTCTAGCGGTGTTAGCTAAAGTTACCCACTGTCGTCTTTCCCTTTTCATCATTAACGAAGTGATGGAAACGGTGTTCACTGGACACGCCCTACAAAGGCTGGAACTGCTTTCTGGTGAGCAAGTTCCTGACTCGGAATATGCCAACGACATTGCCCTAATCTGTGACAGCTCACAAACGCGCAAGGCAGCACCGGACAGATTGGTAGTCGTTTCGGGTTATGCTTGGCACTGTCAAAGTGCAAAGTGCTTCTCCGAAATAAAGTGGGACCCAACCCTGCACTGACTTGGCGGTGATCAGCTAAAAGTTGTTCAGAAATTTAAATATTTAGGCAGCTGTCAACACTAGTGGAATAGATGAGATCATGAACCTAATAGTAAAAGCCCGAGACGTTTTTGCCAATGTCCGCCAGCTTTGGCGGCGGCGTGACATCACTATTTCACTGGAAGGCAGAGTTTACAACGCAGCCGTGCGTCCAACTCACCTGTACGGTTGTGAAAGCTTTCCCGTCAGGCTAACAGACCTAAATAACACTGGCACGTTAGATCATCCCTGTCCCCCCGTTTAGCTCATATTTGGTGGGAGAAATGCGCGAGCAATGAATAATAATAAACAAATATAAAACAATGCGTCAGCTGCACGCCGTGACGGCGCTTCGCTGCCGTGCGACCACCGTCAGTCGCACGCAGGCTGAGTATACCGCGAGGACGTCAGCACCTATGCGGATTCGAACCCGCGCCGCAAGATTACGAGACAAGCTTGTTACCACTAGGCTACGGACCGAGCGCGCTCGGTGTCGGTGTGGTACAGGTCATCACCATCAACAGTACTACGTCAGCCATTTGGACTGATGCTTCGCTGCTGTACAACAACGGTCATCCACGGAACGAATAATATTAGGAGAGAAGAACCGATTATAAAACCTCAGTGCCCTAAGCAAACACTCAGAGTTAAGGCAAGTACACCTTGTCAACAACCTAAGGTCACAAACAGCTGGCTATGGTGCAAAGATAGAGCGGCATCGGCGAGACAGCTTCCTTGCGGCTTTCACTGTCCCACGTCATAATGAGCCATTACGCCGAAGATAACTCAGCACCAAATACAATGTAAACAAGCAGTCCAACTACGACAGCAGACTCGCCACTGGTGCCGACTGCAAGCCACGTCCTGTAAGGTCTCGAACCAAGCACTAGGTGGGCCACGTGGACTTCAGCCTGGAAAAGGAGATGGACCAACAGCATAAAACTCAGTAGTCAATAACTTTATTGCTTTCTGCCAAGTTAAGTTTTGCGCCACCTACATCTAGCAAACGAAACAAAGAAGTAATTGTAACGTTTTCGTCCCAGCTGCTCACAAGTTACGGAGCACAGCCTAGTCCGTAAAAGCAATTACCATTAAAAAATCCTCCTACTCATTAGTAAAACTAAGAAGTGTTTTCGAGCGGGCAACACCCAATTCTATCTGCTTCTGCTACGGTCCTAGTGATCGAATGACCACAGTTCACTTCGATGGGAATACGTTCCGCGTTGAGATTCCGGGTCGCAATCCATCCACACGAGTGCCTCAAAATGATCATCCAACCAACCAAAAGAAAGCCCTCCTCGGTAAGCGGTGATAGGGCATATGCAGTACGCAGTTAACGCAACCTACCCAGTGCTATTTGCTGTTGTAAAAAACAACATTATCACTGCCAAGTACTTGCCTATGTACGTCCTCGTCGGACACGCTGGTGCCATCCAACGCCAGCAATGCTTCGCAGGAAAGGACGATCAAAGACTTGAAGGCACCTCAGATCCTCAGACTGGAGGGGTCAAGTCTCACTCCCATAAAGTAGGACGGCCCTCACTGTGGCCTTGTAAACACGGCCTTACAGGCGGAAGGAAACCCCCTTCTGACATCAAACGACGCACGTTCAAAAGGCATTTCTAGCTTCTGCAATACGTGAAGTTACTTCAGGGCTTATGCGCCCATCATTGCTGATGCAGTTGCCAAGGTAGGTGAATTGATAGACCACCTCGAGTTCCTCGCTATCCACGGTAAAGGGGTCATCAAGTGGCTGATAGTCCTGCAACAACAATTGCATTGTGAAGGTGCGAAGTGCAAGCCAAATAGTAGAAGCACTCGGATGAGCTTACTCAGGGTTGACTGGGTCGCCCCAACATCGTTAAACAGCAAGACAGTATCGTGCTCATAATCTTTCACCTCAACGCCTGCATCGTGAGATGCCGTAGGGGACACTCCATGATGGAGTCCACGACGAAATTGAACGAAAATTGGGAAGCTGGGCAACCCTGAGGAACGTCACTTGTTGTCGGAAAAGTACCGATAGGCCACCTAGACCGTGATGAGGGCTGTAGTGTTCGAGTACAGGGCACGTAAAATGTTCACATATTTCATGGGAATACCTTTCCGCACAAGTAGTTCGAACAGAATGGATCGATCGACTGGGTCAAACGCACTCTTGAAGTCGAGGAACACAGTAATTGTCAGTCTGTGGTACGTGTGGCACTGCTGCAGCACCTGTCTATACAGTCCCATCCTGGGCGGAAACCTGCCTGCTCTTCCCTGATCCGGGATTCCCGTTCCTCAGTGAGGCGACGAACGAGAATTGAAGCTAGCAGTTTTGTCCCAACCGGTGTTGGGCTAATATCTCTATGGTTAGCACAGTTAAAGCGACTGCTCTTCTTGTACACTGTCACAATAATTCATTCACTCCAGTTAGGTGGTATGACTTCTTCCTTCCAGACCTGTTCGAACAGTGACATGAGTGCTTTGCAGAGGACCTCACCATCATACTTAAGCACTGCTGGTAGAAGGGAATCTGGACCAGCAGCTCGAAAGCGATTAAGGGCTGTGATCGCGTTTCGGACCTTAGCCTCCGATGAAGCCTCTAAACTAACCGGCCACGGCTCAGTCTGCACCACCTGAGTTGGAAGGGGTCCGGAAGAAGGGGTCCTACTGAACTGATCTAGAAAGTGCTCCGTCCAACAGGCCATATGGCGCACCTTCATGTGAATCAAAATACCCGCGCTGTCTGGTTGTCCCACTGACACCTGGTTTCCTGAGACTAGCGGTGTGGATCAGTTGTGGGAGCTTGCGATAACTGCCTACTGATCTCGCCTCCTCCATTCGGCGGACCCTACTGATTCACCAGGCTTTTTGTCAGCACGTAGACTCCACTTTAGTTCGTGTAGAATAGTCCGTCTGGTCACTTTGTACTTAGATCCAGCTTGGAGTTTTCTTCTGAATTCAAACAGGTTCACATACTTCCGGGATTTCCAGTGACTGGTGCAGTGACGATTGATAGTGCCGCAAGCAGAGGCTTCACGTCGTGCATGGCGCCCGAGATCTTATTTCACCAAAACCCAATGCCATTAAAACGAGAGCGTGAATTAGGTACGTAGGGCATCCTGGTAAGGTTACCTGAGAAGGAACTGTGATAACTTCTTAGTCGATGAAGGCGTTTGATATGCCTCCAGGTAAAGTTCATGGAAAAATCACAGCGTAGCAAGGCATGATCAGAGCTGACGCAAGTGTTCCAGAACGGGCGACAATTCAGGATGGAAGCTTGTCACCTGCAACTTGCGTCAACGTGACGCATTTGGGTTCATCGCTGGCCAGCAATAGGGGGACGCCAAGTGGCATTTCGACGCCCACTGTTTCTAAGAGAGGTGCTGATAGGAAACAGTCGGCAGTTCGCACAGTTGCAACAGACGCTCGCCATTGTCCGTACAGCAACAGCGAGTGAACTGCTAACTACCGTGATATCAAGCCGACTCCGGCAGCGTGCGTTGTTTGCTCGACCGGGGTCTGGATGGAAGGTCAAGCGAGTATTTGGTCAAGAGGAATGAAAACCCTCACTTCGAATATGGCGTCGGTTGGTGCGTGCCGACAGCCGGGATGGAGTCCTATGGAAAGTGAACACGTCTGGTTGAATACGCTTGTTGACATGGGAAAGAGTCGGCCTCAAAGATGCTTGTGATGGGAGTCAGTTTGTCCCTCTCGCTCTAGCTTATCTTCGCCTTTCAACCATGTCTAGTATGTTTCGCATCACACTAATTGTGCTTCTGATTTTTTGTATTGCATTTTCTCGCTCTTTCATGTCTCACCTTTTTGTATTGCGGCACAATAGCTGAAGTGGTTCTCACCTACAGCTAACGCGTAATGATGGTGATGGTAGTGGAAGGGACAAGATGAGTCCCGCAACTTAGACGGACTTCAACTCACTCCATTAAACCTCAATCATGTCACATTCGGAATTGGTGACAGGAGAAACGCCAGACAGCCAGTATTCGAGAATCAAGCACACATAGGAGGTAAACAGGAGTCAGAAGCCTAGGGGTCAGGCTGGAGAATGCTTTTCGAATAGCATGGAAGATCCCTCCAGCTTGCACAGCGGACAAAACACCGTCAGTAAAGGTCAAAATAAGACGGACATTGGTAGTGCCATTGTAATTATTATTATTTCAGAGCGATAGTTCGGCAATCTTTTAGTCATCACTTTACTGGATGTTTTATTGTTTGCTTGCGGACGTTCTGTTTGTAAGGGGAACGAAAGTACCACCGAGTGCTTATAGCCACTCGGAATATGGTTGTAACCGTATGACGCGGCGCGTTGTGCTTCATAGCACTACGCAAGCCAGCAGAGGCATCAGCAGAACGCCGGTACGCAGTATCGACGCTTCGTTGCCGCGCAACCACAACCGGTCGCACGTGGGCTAAGAATACTGGGAAGGTCGCCCTGCCCCTACGCAGGCTCCAACCCGCGCCGCAACATTACGAAGCAAACTCGTTACCACTAGGCTATGGGCCGGCAGCATGAAAACTGAGTTAAGGACGCTGGCGTTAACCATACAAGATGAATGGCGACTGCTGAAAACTCACTCTGTATTTGATTAGCGTATTAATGTCAAATTTTTGGTCTACTCAATTTTGCAAAGGTACGATTTTCCTTTTCTATGGAGATTTGTAGGTCACAGTCAGACTGTCATTACACAATCGGAAACCGCCAGTAGTGTGCAATCTATCTGCACCTTCTCATGGGGGTACAACCCGTGATCGGCGAATATGGACCATTTTCCGTCGGGCCGAGCAACCCTGCCACCAAAGCTGGACAGCAAGCCATTCCATTTGGACGCGTATTCGGCCACTCACTGGTAGAAAAATAAATTAAGAAAAGAAATAAAGTGAGGTGCTTAAATATAACACTAAATGTTATAACGCATCATTAATGTCTACCTATAAATCATTATTTTTAATAAAATTGTACACCCCCTCAGCGCGAGTGACTGATAGGTCGCGGATGAGCTGTAGGAGCTACAGAGCGACCGTATTCTGTGCCCCTGGTAGTAAAACACAGTTGGAACAAATTTTGGCCACCCAAAAAAATTTCGATGTAGCCTTACGTTTTAAATTCTGCGTCGTGATGCCATGTGAATCGATTCCCGCTGGGCGTGGACCGCATTTGCGACCAGGAAAAATGTACTCACGACAAATGTTAAGGCTGGAAACGTTTTTTATGAGTGACCAAAATTCGTCCCAAATGTGTCTAACTGGGGCGGCTAGGAGTACGGAAAACAGTCATTCAGGGCGCTCTAACGGCTACTCCAGCATGATGATCGGTCGTTCGTGTTATGCGGGTTCAAGTTGAGTTGGGAGCGAAACAACAGGATAATCCTCTGAATGTTCCTCTACATATTGTTAAACCGAGAAATGATAGACGAGATTTTGATAAAGATAAAACAAAAACTGCACCACATCCTAGCCAACTAGTCAGTGCCCGGCAGTCCCTACCGGGCCGATAACGTGAAGTGAATGGTGAACTCAGGAAGAGGAGGAACGTCAACCGTATAATGACTTAAGGATCAAGGGGAAATGGAAAAAAGAACCGAGGAACGCTGAGGATACAAGTCAGTCAGAAGAGGGAAGGTTTCGTATCAGCACCCAGGCGCAAATGACGCACAGAACCCCCAACTGTAGATTGTTTAACGACGTACTCTGGAAGCGAGTTCCAACGCTCAACAATCCGGCGCGACAAGCGAGTTTCCGTCTTTACTCGGTCATAAGACAGTTTGTGCAGTTGCAACGGGTGACTGCAGACGAGACAACTCAGCAGGAATAAATAGCTAGAACAAGTCTGGACCGATCTTACCGGTTAAAATAAGGTATATGAGGATCAAGTTTCTTCTACTTCCCCGCGCTGAGTACATTAATAAACTAAGCAAAGGACCGGGATATGGTTGTACTCACGAGCCCTGCACTAACATACTGCTCACCAGCAAAACTTTCTAGCTCTATTTTATCCCATACAAGTCTGGACACAAAAATTTAAGTGGGGTCGCAGGAAAGCCGATAATAGCTTAACAACCATATCTTCCGTTAGAACTCCGAAGGAGCGGCGTATAAACCATATCGCACGGAACTAACTACAAGAAGCGTTGTCCCAGGTGTCGCAAGAGTAAAGAGACGATGAGTGGACACAGACCAACCCGCTGAACGACAACAGGAATTTCATTTTAGCCAACAACATATATCATAGGTGGACTAGGCTCTCCGACGCGGACAGAACAGGCCCTATCTATGGGCATCAGGCACAAGGTTGGCTAAACCTAGGGCCCATCCAAAACATTCTGAATTGTTTCAGAACTCCCGGGAATATCCACAGTATTTTAGAGCTGGAGATCATCATTAAACAATAGTGTCAGTACCGCAAGCTGCTAAGATAAGTGGTTTACATAAATTGCGAACAGCAACGGCTCTAAAACCGATCCCTGTGGGACTGTACTTCTGGTTAAGGTCACGGTGCGCTTGTCGTGTTCCACCGTTCGAAGTTTTGTGAAAAGTTTTGAGTATGAACAGTGTTCGAAACACACTGATCAGAACACTTGACTGTCTGTTTCTCTGGTGACACAACAGAGTTCGCAAGTCACTGCTTACACGGAATCTATTATCTGCTGGCTACTCGCTGTTTGCCTTGCTATCACCTGTGTTGCTTTCGGGAATTTGAAGCTTTGGCACACCGTTCCACTCCGAAGAAATTTGGATCTCATCGATTCAGTACTGTGTTGGTTGATCTTTACTCGCTTACATCTGATCAAGCTAGTTGCATCTCTCCAAGTTTCCCATAGATACGTCCACTGGACTGAAACAATTTTTCAACGAGTGAATGGTCCATAATTAGCAACTTCGATATTTGCCCTCGCAAAGAACACACCGCTTGAATGAACAGGATTGAAACCCAACGCGGCCACAGAACGCTCCACACGTTAAGTTCAAGTTCAAATGGGACTGGAACGATAGGATGAATCCCGTAAGTGTTCCTTCTTGAGCGGGTCGTCGATCCAGGAGTTGATAGGGGTGCTCCGACTTCTTGATGGGTCTAAAACAAAAACACCCGAAAAACACCCTGGTCCACCAATTTAATGCCCACGTTCCTAACATTACCTGTCCCAGCTGTCAGTTACGTGAAGTAAGTAAGAGAGGAAGAAGTATCGAAGGTAAGGGAGTAGGGGAAATCGGTTAAAAGAAGAGAATACTACCAATGGCGAGGAAAAGTAAAGAAAATAGAATCGAAGTATGAAGATGGGAATTTGTCAGGAAAACGGAAAGGTTTCGTGTTGTTACCCAAGAGCATCTAGTTGACGCTCAAACCCCTTAACCGTAGCTTCTTTGACAACATTTTCTGGAAGCAGGTTCCAGCGCTCGATGACTCGACGCGATAAGCGTGTCTCCGCTCTAACTCGATCGGACCGCGGTTTGTCCAGCATCATACAATGCTCGCGGAGACAAGATAATCTAGCAGGACTAAATAACATGGACAAATCAGGGCCAACCTTCCAGTCAAAATACGGTAGGTTAGGATTAGGTCCCCTATAATTCTCCAATAGTACATTGACTGCATCCCCAAACTAAATAGGCGTTCGGGGTACGTTTGCCCACGTAATCCCTTGACCAACCTAGTACCGACACGCAACACCCGTTCTAGTGCCATTTTGTCCCGGATAAGGCATGGTGGACAGGCCTGGACGCAATATTCTAGGTGGGGTCGCACAAACGCTGTCGCATACTTGAAGCGAAACAGGGTATCTTTGTGGCACATTACTTGTGACATGCAGCAGCCCAGAAACCTTATTGTAGGCCCGCACTGCCTGAAGTATGGTGGTGTAGCGCTCGAAGAATATCCACTAACCTTTCAGGAATTCCGTCGTTTTGCAGTCAGTTGGACTGTGTGTCACATCGTCGAGAAATAAGCCATTTATTTATTTATAAAGCTTGTCGGTCTTTTGATTTGAATCAGCCCAAATTTCCAGGAATGCGACGATTGTGGGGATGCGATAGGGGTAGCGATGCTCGAAGAGCTAACGAAACTTAGTATTTGATCCATACAAACTGGACCTTAGCAACAGCTAGCTTCCTCCTCTTGATTGTGTGTACTACGTGTCGGGGGTAACACGGAGCATATTTCATGCTAGTAACGTAGAAGCAGTGGCTGTCAAACTCATCCTTATGTGTTTGGTGCATGAAGTACAAGAATAATTCTAAGAGGCAAAACAATTGCTGACCCTCCCCAAGAGGAGAGTCACTCTTTTCACTACCAGATATTCAGGAATGGGGACATTGGTTGCCTGGCAACTGCTGGGTCGGCAGCCCTAACCACTTCAAGTGTCTGGCTTCGAGACAAATCGCTTCGGTGAGTGGTTCTGGGGACACTGCCCATATCATGCTTGGGAAAAACCTTGCGAGCGTGTTTCCAGGGCCCAACCGAAAGCTGATGAAATCGCGCATCAGACAGCAGACGTGAATCAACCGGTCGACTGCGGGCGCAGCGTTCTAACAGTGACGACGCGAGTACAACCGAACCCAGCAATGGAAATCAGCTTTGAACAATTGCAGCTGCTTTTGCAGCAGCAACAAGCGTAGTTTGAAGCATCCCAGGCCAGACTGATCGAGATGCTAACTCAGAAGATGACAGGACAGTCAAGCCCAGGGTTAGGGACAAGTGAAGGTGCTCCCTCCTCAGAAACCCTGACTCAACAGATCAATGAGTTCCATTATGACGCTGATGCCGGTATAATATTTGTTTCTTGGTTCCCCAATTATGAAGACATGTTCCGGGTTGATTTTGCCAACCTTCCAGCGAAAATGAAGATTCGACTAACGTTGCGGAAGCTGGGTGCTACCGAACACGAGAAGTTCACCAACTTTATCTTACCTAAAAAGAGTACTGATCTGTCGCTCGCTCAAGTGGTCGCAGTCCTGTCGCAAATTTTCGGAGAGCAGACATCTTTGTTCAACATCTGGTACAAGTGTCTGACAATAACAAAAAAGAAGACGAAGACTGGGTCGACTATTCCAGCCGTGTGAATCGAGAGTGCGAACGGTCACAACTACACAAGATGAAAAGTAATCAGTTTAAATGTCTCATATACGATTGTGGTCTACAAGCATCCAAAGGCGCCGACATTCGAACAAGAATACTGAACAAAATTGAGCCGAATCTAGATGTCACATTGCAGCAAGTGACCAGTGAGTGCCAACGCATGACGAATCTGAAGCACCATACCGCTATGATTCAGCAGTTGTCCAACCAGAACGATCAAAATTTTGTCTGTGCAGTCAGCCGTACTCCCCGATAAGATGCTTCCCACATGAGTTCTCCGCATTCTAAACCTCCCACTGTCTGTTGATTTTGTAAAGAGTGGCATTTTGCCCGTGCGTGCCCTTTCAAAACTCACACTTACAACCATTGTGGCAGAAAAGGGCATAAGGAGTCATGTTGCTTGGCGACTCGTCCAATTTTGACCAAGAAGATGCGTAACAATGCCAGATCGTTTCGGCATCCCAATCTGACCAGATCTATCACCGCAACTTTCAAGGTTGACGGGGCCAGCAAGCGCAAATACATAATTGTGAAAATCAACGGCTTCCAAGTCAAGTTACAAATCGATGTGGCTTCAGATATCATCCTGATATCTCGCGACACTTGGTGCATGCTGGGGCGACCGACACTCTTACAAACGGACCACACGGCACGGAATGCTTCAGGAGGCACGTTGAAATTGCTTGGTGAATTGAATTGTCAGGTAGACTTCCGCGATAAACAAATCCAGACGATATGTTCCGTGATAGGCCAGCCGGGGTTAGATTTGTTGGGGCTCGACTGGATGGATGAACTGAAACTACTTGATCAATCAGTGAACAGTATATGTCAGCCACCGCAAGTCAGTCTGCTGTCGCAACCGTCGCCTTCAAGCCCGATGTTTCCAAGTCAGGTTGCCGGGATAAAACGACCGCGGTGCATTGTTCCAACCTGGTCTCGGATGCTGCAACATAGCTACTGCCGCGTCGAACCTTAAACCAGCCAGGCCAGCCTTTAGACCAAGACACCCGGTGCCCTACGCAACCCAGTCCTTAGTGGAAGCCGAGTTAAACCGACTATAATCTGAAGAAATAATCGAACGAGTTCACTATTCTGAATGGTCAGCACCTATCGTGATGATAAAGAAAGGAAACGATAAAGTCCGTATTTGTGCTGATTTCTCGACAGGTTTGCATTCTGTGTTGGATGATCATCAGTATCCCCTGCTGGTAACAGAAGACTTGTTCAGCAAACCCAATGGGGGAAATGTTTCGCAAAACTTGACCTAGCTGATGCGTATCTGCAAATCCCTGTTGCCCATCAGTGCAGAACATTATTGACAGTAAATACCCACCTCGGACTATTTCAGTACAACCGGCTGCCGTTTGGAGTGAAAACCGCACCGGCCATTTTTCAACAAATAATGAATACTCTGCTGAGCGATATCCCAAATACAGCAGTATACATGAACGATGCGTTGATTATGGGCTCAGATCCGCAAGACTTGATACAGACACTGGAGAGAGTGCTTTCGCGTCTCCAAGAAGCTGGATTCCGATTACAGGCAGAAAAATGTCAGTTCCTATTAGAAAGTGTCAAATTTCTTGGAGTTATCATCAACAAACATGGTCGGCGCCCGGATCCCGCCAATATTGAAGCCATCAAAAAGATGAAGCGTCCAGAAGACATTGTAGAGCTCCGCTCGTTCCTTGGGCTCGTTAACCATTATAGCGCTTTTCTACCAAGTCTTCATCAAACCAGAGGTCCGCTGAACCAGCTACTGACAAAAAGACAAGGGTTGGAAGTGGACGAAGGAGTGCCAGCAGTCTTTTGATGCAGTCAAAGCAGCTCTCACTCCTGATCTACTCTTGACTCACTTCAATCCGAGTTTCAAAATTGTCATTGCTACGGATGCTTCCAATTATAATGCCGATGCAGTTACCTCCCACATTTTTTCGTATGGAGGGGAGAAGGCTATCGCGCACCAGCACGGTCACTAAGGGTAGCTGAAAAGAACTGTAGCCAGATAAAGAAGGAAGCGCTCGCGATCGTTTTCGCAATGAAACGGTTCCATAAGATGCTGTATGGCAAACCTTCCACGCTCTTCACTGACCACAAGCCACTTCTGTCGATATCGGGTCAAGGAAAAGAATTCCAGTTTTTACGGCAAACCGATTGCAACAATGGGCGACCATACTACTGGCCTACAACTTCAGTATACAGTATAAACCGACGCAACTAATCGGTCAAGTAGATGCTGTCTCGTCTCATCAGTTCACACCAAAAGGAGATTGATGATTGTGTGCTTGCAGCTGTCAGTTTCGAATCAGAAGTCCAACGAATCCTGGCTGATAATGTGAGAAGACTGACAGTAACAGCCCACACCATTCGTATAGCGACATCACGGGACAGAATCTTGGAGAAAGCGATGCTGTGTGTATGAACATATTAGCCAAATGGAGGCATATCTATGTTGCGGTCGTTGTACAATGGACGTGGATCCCTGTCAGTCTTGGACAATTGTCTGATGTTTGCAGATCGAGTGGTGGTGCCAACAAAATTGCAGAGGCAGATATTGCAGCAGCTCCACACGGGGCACCCTGGTACCAGCCGCATGAAAGCCTTGGCACGCATTTTTGTTTACTGGCCGGAAATGGGTTCAGAAATTGGAAAATTCTGCCAACAGTGTACATCTTGTCAATTTGCAGCGAAGGCCCCTCCCATGTGTCAGTGGCAACCTTGGCCTAAAGCAGAGAAACCGTGGCAACGAATACACTTAGACTATGCAGGACCAATAAATGGCCAATCCTATCTCATTTTGGTCGACCCATTCACCAAGTGACTTGATGTGATTCCGGTAAACTATCCGACTACGCAGCACACTGTCAACGAGCTGGAGAACCTGTTCCGATATTTCGGCCCGGCAGAGGTGTTAGTGACAGACAGTGGAACACAATTTACCTCGATTTCTTTCTGGGAGTGGTGCAAGGAAAAGAGAATTTAACAGATGTTCTCTCATCCGTAATCAAAAATACAGGGAGAAAGGTTCGTGGATACGTTCAAACGTGCACTCTGTAAACAGGGCAAAGCAGGGCTTCACAGGATGCAATTCAATCTTTCCTATACATGTATAGGAACGCTCCGAATCCAAACTCCCCTGATAGGAAACCCCCACAGAAGTACTATTTGTAAGAAATATCCGGACGTTGTTCGATAATCTTTTACCAAACAGAATAGAAAAACACGGCAGTAGTCACCTGGAGGAAGATCGCAAATTCAGGCTCCGTAACTTCAATGTTGGTGACATGATTTACGCCCGGGATTTTCGAAGACCGAAGGGGTGGTCGAACGGAACTGTTATCGGCAGGAAAGGCAGAGTTATCTACGGGGTGATGGTTGGACGTGAGAGGTGGATTAGTCACATCAATCAGTTGAGACCGAACCATGGCAAAAACCCAAGGTCCCCACAAACCACCAGCTTTGCCTTGGGACATTCTACTAGACACGTTCGGGTTGGAAATTGAGGGTCAGCAACCCGGTGAGACAAAAGAAATGCCGCAGAAATCAGATGCACAATGCAGGCCGGCTCGGAAGCGGAGAAGACCACAACGGCTGCAAATTGATCCCCGGGCAAAAAGCTACGAACACAAGCAGGTTCGAAGGGTGTGCAAGCTGACTCAATTCGGAAAGGGAGGTGACAGCTGGGCGAGAAAGCTGATGGCCAACGCGCGCGTTTGCCACAAATCGTGCTTAGGAAAGACCATGCGAGCGTGTTTCCAAATCCCAGCCGAAAGGTGATGAAATCGCGCATCAGACAGCAAACGTGAATCAACCGGTCGATTGCGGGCACAGCGTTATAACACCGACAAATCAGTCTTGAAACCTGATCAACTCCTAGCGAAGCCGGATCAATCCAAAAGTCAAAGCCGGAAGAGCTAAGGTGCTCAAACACTTTCCAGACCAAATGTGTACCATCATTCGGCCCTCAAATGCAACGTGCCGCCAACAGCAATGGTCAACAGATGAGCGCATTGAAGCGAAGCAGTTCTAATGTCAGCGTGTTTTAAAGCGAAGTGAGCAATCGTCAATCGATCAGCCAATGAGCAGTGCACATGGAACGCGGGCGTGGTGAACGAATCTAGCTTACTCACTCAGGCAATGTCATGTGTCCTGGACGAGAGTAAGTCTGAATGTCTGGATGAGAGTTGGGCCAGGAAAACAAAGGAAGTAGGACGGGACCAGTGCCGACTATTGAAGCTGAGTGTGTAACTGGGCCGGATAACACGTGCAAGGAGTAGCAAGCTTAACCATTGAGTGATGCAAGAGGGTAATTTCTTGTGGTTAATCATGCAAAGTCCAATAAGCAATCAAGGAGTAGTGACTGGTCGTTTTGGGGTCAATCAATAAGGGAAATCTCCGGATAGTTTGAACAAGTTAATTTGTCCGTTACGGACTGATTGTCATGAATTTAGCATTGCATACTACAAGAAACCTCATTGATGTTCAGTGCCAGTGCGCAGAACATGCTAATGTGTTTGCCAATAACAGTTGATAGTTCAGCTTAGTCAACCGATCCATTTCTTCCGAACCGCATGCAAATGCTCGCATTGACTCGTGCTTGGTCTGAATCAGTATGAGTAGACAGAATGATCTATGCTACTCCATCGCCTCATATTTGCTGCGTTGCGTTCTGTTTGGGACAAAGAACGCGTTGGCAAATGAGAAATAGACCATATCTTGACGTGAAGTGAGTAGCCTGTTTTCGTTATCCGAGAGATCCTCGTTCCGTGCCCGACGACAGGTGGAATTCACGTGGTAGCATTCAACCAATTAGTCGGCGAGGACAACAACATCCGACTTCATGGCTTTGCATAACTGTTAATAAACTTGCGTTCAAAGAGGTTTGCAAACAATTGGTTGGGTAAGATTTCGCTTTGAGATAACATGTCGTCAGGCCAGGTGAACTAGTATGCAATTGGCGCGGCATTTTAGCGATTTTAAAAGCATGAATAAGAATCTAGGGTTATACACGTGGTTCAGTCCATTAATGAAATCGTTTCAACCTCCCAGGTTTATGGTCTGCCAAAGATTCACAAACCTAACGTTCCCGCCTATTGTTTGCTATATGGGCTCACCGACCCATAAATTTGGTAGACATTTGTCACGGTTATTGCAACCTCTAACAGGATGCATGAATACACTAGTGAACAACGCTTGCGAGTTATCCCAAAATATAGCAGATCTCACAATCGAGCCAGGTCAGTTGATGGTAAGCTCTGATGTGACCTCATTCTCACTAATTTACCCAACAAGAAGGCGCTAAGGATAGCAAGACGTTATCTACATAATGACATCACTCTAGGTGATCGAACGAAACTTACAGTTGACTGGATAGTTGAGGATACGAAAGTGCGTCTTAACATGCCTTAATTCGTTATTCAGTAGGTGTACATTTAGGAACAAGGTCTCAGCGTTAGATCGTCAGTATCCCCTGTATTGGCGAACTTGCATGTGGAAGACTTCAAGCACGGGGTGCTAAAAACCCCAACAGTTCATGGAAAGTTTGATGGCACTACGCAGAAGACATTTATAATTGTTATCACCGTAAGTAGGATGAGGTGATTGACCAAATATGGTACTTACAGGCCGTTTGCAGAGGGCATCGACGACACCAGTGGATTAAAATTACCAACTGTGTCTGGCCACTGATTCTGTGGACGACGACGGCGCACCGCGCTGCAGTTGTTTAGCGCCTCATATTCATGAGTGAGTGGCCACGTTCTAACGTGTTCTAACTGGTGGGTGATAAACACAAGTTACAGTCACATTGGCGGTTGAGCTGTTCGAGGAGCTTGGCAATATTTTTGCAAGCGTTTCGTCACACTCATTACTGGTGATGTTAACATTCACACTGGAATCCCAAACAGCTTCCGGAGAACAGTTTATGGCCGATCTACTAGTGTTTGTCTCCAGTTTCCCGCTGCACGACCACATCCACATCCCTACCCGATTCAGCTAAAAAGATAAGCCGTCAATCCTAGACCGGATATTCACCAACGGAGAAATAATTGTCGACAAGGTGATCGTCGACAACCCCTTTGGCCGCAGTAATCACGTAGTTCTACTCCTCGAATACATATGCGTAACAGAATATTCCGTGGGAATTCCCGACGCAACGAGAACATATGTACGCGAGGACATAGCTCGCCTAGGTGAGAGGCAACTGGAACTTTCTTGCAGACGAGGCAGCAGCTAGTGTATGTGAACATTTCGTCAGCCATTTCAACTCTATGGTTACCAAAGCCTCAGCGAATGAAATCTGCGAAGCAGGGCACGTAAGTTTATAGCGGTGCGGAACTCAATTTGGCATCTTTACAAACTCTTCGAGCACCGAGACCTGGATGGCCAATGTGACAAAACGTAACCACTCTACTCAGCTTGTTTGCGAGGACAGAATGGCGTACCAGCAGACGTTAGCAGTGCGCATGGCGTCAAATCACAAGCTTCTATATCAACACGTCAACAGTCTCCGTAAGGTGAATCGGGGGATTCCCCTTCAAGCAGCGGATGAACCTACAAGCGCAACGGAGGAGGCGGCAGATATTCTGCGCCTACAATATGCAGCAACATTTCAATGCGATATTTGGCCACAGTACCTTATGAAAATGGTTGTTTAATTCCCAAAATTCACTCACTGATTTTTCACGGCAAAAGCTGGGAAGTAAAACTGTGTAACTACGGCCCACTATTTTGGCTGGGAATGTATCACACATTTATCAGTGCTTTTGATGAAATTATGAAGTCATCTTTCCATGAACTGGAAAAATGTTGACTGATGTTTTAAACTGTGTACTATAGCCAAAGGATTCCCTTAACACGGATACTTTGGCAATGAAGACAACGCATACACAGAACCAATGTTGTATAACGTAAGGGCAAGTAAGGCCACTGTTCAGATGCAAGCAATTACAATACGCATTTATAACATTATTATATACTGAAGCAAATATCGCAAAAATATTTTTTCAAGTTCGACAGGACTTCTTTGATGGTGGAATACACTCATCATCACAATCAGGAAAGATTTCTATTCGCTTGTCACAGACGTCACCCGCGGAGGACAAGTAATCGGCTTCTCTTAGATACACGTTAGCAGCCGAGTCACTTCCTGATTAAGCACATGGCTTGGTTCAGGTAACATATTCTTCGCTTAGACCCAAGACATTTCCCAAGCTAGACGTTCAGAGCTTAGTTACATTGCGTTAAATTTTCTTCACCAGTGGCAAAGCGCATTTTTTCAGTTGTTGCTTGAATACTTCTGAAACGGCGGTGCTGATGACATGTGCATCTTCTTCATTTTCCTCTGCAATTCTGTTCAGGACAGACTGGGGATTTATTGGGTACATAACAATTTTTCTAAACCCTGACCGTAGTTTTCTGCAATACCTTCACCTATGGTATGTCGGATCTGCTTGAGCAGCTCCGGAAACCTATCCTTCTGGATGGTTTGGGCCTTTCTGCCACGGGGTTTTTTATATATTGTCAGGATGGCCCTCCACTGGGTCTTCATAGGCCGAAAGAATGCTACATCTAGAGGCTGGCAGAGGTGGGTTGAGTTAGGTGGGAGGCAACAAAAAGCTATATTGTTTTCATTGCAGAGTCTGACAATGTCAAGAGAAAAATGTGAACTGAGATTGTCACCCAAAAGGACACAACGGCCAGTTTTTCTGCGACAGAAAGGTAATGCCACTTGCTGAAACCAGTCCAGAAAGCAGGTGTTGTCAAACCAGCCTGACCTTGACCTGTTATATCGTGTGTCTGATGGACCATTCTCCGTCCAAGTGTCCAAAAGCTTTTCGGCTTTGTACACTACATATGGCGGCAGTAACTCTCCATTAGCGGTGCCAGTAAACATTAGGCTAACTGCTGACTTTGAAGAGTTCATAATCCGCTCGGGATATTTGGTGCCTCTTTTACATATTACCTTTGTCCCCCCCCCCTCAGGATCGTCAGACAAATTGATTTCGTCGGAGTTAATAATACTGGACTGTGGAACATCCCTCACTGTGTCTTTTAGTTTATCAAAGTCTTCCGAAGCTGTTTTTCTTGACAGATTTCCTCTTTTCTTTGTGTTCTTTTGATACAACCTTTGTCTTAGTTTGTCGCTGTAGCTGTTCATCAAACAATTTAGCAAGTCTTTGTCAGGCTTATTGTTTTTGAACCTATTGACTACTCTCCCTTGACGGCCTAAGTTGGCTTCACTAAGCATAATGTCATACGGCTGAAAGAGGGATTCCCAGTGTGATGTGACAATCAGATGATTAGTAATGGACTTTCCTCCTGCTCACTGAGAACTGGTGGCCTTCCTGGTTTCTTTCAGTGTTTGTGATTTAATTTTTTACGCAGCATGCTCCTTGGGATGTCGAGTATTTACAAGCATCACGCTGCTCACGGCCCCTTTGAATCAAATTAATAACCTGCTTAAACTTTACATCGTTACACGCACTGTATATCCTCGATCCAGGCGTGGATTTTTAAATTCTAGGCATTGTGGAAATGTGTTGTGTCTGGGGAATAGAGAAAAGAAATGAACGGAACGATGGTATATTACGGGCAAAAATGCGGATGCTTAGCAAATCCCGTAGGATGGCCAAAAAGAGAACCACAACATGGTGAATAGAAAACAAAGGGATACGAGGAAAACGTTTTGCTGAGCTCACCCCAGTGTTAGCACAGGGGCACGCAAAAAGAGCCAAGTGCAGCTGTAGGTCAGTTCTGGTTGTGCAACCTTCGTCACATTATGAGGTCCGTGGAGACGCACAGGCTATATCTCGTAGTGTAGGTGCGTTAGGGGCACATTAAGGCATTTTTTACACACAGGTAAAGTGGGGGCGGGAACAACGTAACTTGGTAGGGCGTTCCAAGGCTGACACACACAAAGAGAGTAAAAGTTCCAACGACATTCTAGCCCACTGTATTGCGTGGCTAACTTGAACTGGTGGCCCATCAAATTCGTGTAGTGGCTCAGTTGTAGTAAGTGAACGCAGATGTTGTTGGGGTTCTTTCCAATCAAGGTAAGCTTTATGTATCGGATGGGTACATTTTCAGCACTGTGCAATATCGAAAACGGATGAGCTAAAATGCATTGTCAGGATTAAATTTTGTAGGAAAAGATAAAAGCACACTGTGTAGTAGTGCCACTTGAGTAAACGATCAGTGCAAAAGAGCAACAGTTAAACAGTTCCGGACATACTTATTTAAAGCCAGCGTTGCAAGCTAGATTATCATTCGGGACCGTCCATCTTCACGTGCACAGTACCTTGAATCATTCTCAAAGATTCCGCGAAAGGCAGCAGCAGTGACCCTTGTAACCAGCTTGACAGATCTCAGTGTTGAAATATTCAGAGAAAGGCAATGTATTCATAGCGACATTGTAAAAACGATTTCCAGTGACAACGGCACGACCGATTTAAGGGCTCTGGATAACCTTAGAATCTGGTAGGCCATAATAAGGTCGCCAAGTAGGCGCCGGTACCGGCCACTGTATAATTTTAGGGCCCTCAGTCTAAGATGATAAGGAAGATTGAACAACCCTTTGACGTGCTTCGTGGCTCGTCCCTGTGGAGTCTCGAGCGCTGCAAGGTCTTGCTTTTGCTAGGACTGCCACACCTGGATTGCGTATTCCACATTAAGTCCAAGAACTCACTGCGAACGTAGCCTAAGGCCGTGTGATGATTGTAGATACAATATTCATGGATTGCTTATTGTTATTCTTTTTCACCAATTGACTTAGAATATATACCCGCAAAATTCGACTTCCAATTCGCGTGTTCTTACTATGTGTCGAGACTAGCTTGGCTGGAGCCTAATTCTATTTCGATTCCGAACCTACGATAATTGGCGTCGGGGTCAGTGTTTATTTCATAATGAAATCAGCTATCGAATACTTAATCGTAAATGCATCTCCCCAGGAGTTACAAGAATACATGGAAAGATTCGAGCTATGGTGACTCACCAAAGGTGCTCTTTGCGAAGACCATAAAGGCGCTCACTTTTTAACTGTTGTCGGAAAAGAGGCCTTATTCACTCCTGAAATATCTGGGTTATCCTCAGCTCCTGTCAAAGTTTACGAAAAGTTGAAGGACCTCATTTTGTCTCATTCATTACCGGAAAATTTCGTGGCTGCTGAAAGGGTAAATTTCAACTTACTGATGCGTCAACCTAATCCATTTGTTTGCGATTTCATCCTCCAATTTCAGTCTCAATCTTCATCTTGTGCATTTGGAGATAAGCTTGATGAATACCTGAGAGATCGCTTAATTACTGGCATAAATAATCCCGATTTATATCGCCAGCTCTTATCAATTCCAGCACCGACTTATAATCAAGTGAAGTCCATCTGTTTGCACTATCAGGATGTTTCTGACATTACAAAATCCCAGACGACTGCTGTTGATCAACAAGTTTGTTTGCCTCATCCAAACGCAGAGCTGATGTCGAAACGAGAAAACAGTGGCAATCTAACGCGTTTAAACGTCACGACACTGTTCAATCGCACGCCCAGAAAAGTGCAGGCAGTGTAAAGTGTGATCAAGTTGACAAAATCATTGCACAATGTGTTTATTGTGGAAAGTTGCTTTCCAGGTATATTTGTTCGCATTGGAATTCTACATACCATCAGTGTGAAAAAGGCGGACATATCCGAAGTGTTTTCCGTCAACTCGAACCTTGTAATATGGTGAAACCAGCTGCTTATGTTTGTGAACGAGCTAAAGGATTTCCATTCGTTAACACTGACTGTAATTACAAGTGGTCAATTATTCAATACTTTACGCTTCGGTAATGAAGTCACACCGTTTCATTGTTGATGCTGGTGGCCTCGAGACCCTCCTTTCTGCTTGAATCTACATCCATCACTATTAAAGTTAGTGCAGGACCCAACCTTCCGGTTATAGGATGTTGTAGTTTACTTGTGTTAGATAAGCATTCTAACCCTTTCGAATGTTTGTTGTCATTCGTCGAGACCCGTCTATCTTCGGTCTTTAAGTTATGCAAGCGCTTAAAATAAGTGTCACGTTTCTGTCACACACTGATACTGGCACTCAAATTCATGGTTTACTGCACGATTCTTCAGTGACATCTGGTGGAATGAACATCCCGCCTGTTACTTTGGTAACAGTCGGTGATCCTGGTTTCTGTAAACGTCCTATACTTTCATTTGGACTAAGAGAACCTGTTACTCGATGTCGTTGTGTCTGTCTGTAAATCGGCCACTATCATCTCAATACAGAGTTCACGATAGGCTACATCTTATGTTACGCCGTTAAGGCCGGATGGACAAACTCCGAGAGTTTGCGGGGATTAGCGTATTACTCTTTCTACGCAGCTACTGCAGCATTGTTGTGCCACAGAAGAACCGGATTCTATTCTTTCTCTCGTCTGCATGGATCCAAGGTTTTCTCGAAGATGGACTTAAGAGATGAATATTTGCAGATACCACTCACTGATAATTCTCGTGAACTGACCCCCATCAACACACCTTTTGGGTTGTACCGGTATAGATTTCTTCCCTTCGGTCTTAACGTGTCACCAGCCATATTCCAAGCAGTGATGAACTGCATTGTGAAAGGCCTGGAGGGTGTAGTGGTCTATCAAGACGTGTTTGTGCATGCTGCCGATAAACACACTCATGAGTCTCGATTGCTTGCACTTCTAACTCGTTTTAAGGATGCTAATGTGAACATCAACCCAAAGAAGTGCCTAATTGGTGTCCAAGAGATCAGTTGTCTCGGTTGTCATGTTACATCTGAAGGATTCTAACCAGATCCTGATCGGATAAAGCCATTAGTTGATGTGAAGTCGGCCACCAATGTTCATGAGCTTCGATCACTGATGGGAGCCTTACAGCATTATTCGAAATTCATTTCTAATTTTGCATCTATTGCTGATCCTTTCATCGCGTTGTTGAATGACAAAAGTTTTGTTTGGTTAGACAAACCTGAGCATGTTCTTCGAAAGCTTTTGAAAATGGTTACATCTGATTTTGTTCTACGTACATTCTCTCCGAAATTACTAACCATGCTTTTCACAGATGCCTCACCAACCGTTATGGGTGCTGTGTTAGAGCAAGCTGGGCATCCTGTTCTGTGTATCTCTCGTCGCCTCAGCAATGCTGAAAAGGGCTATGCTCAGACTCATCGAGAAGCTTTGGCTGTATACTGGGTAGTCACTAGACTTCACATATATTTGTTTGGTCTCGGATTTACTATTGTGACAGACCATAAAGCTCTATAGTTTCTTTGCAACCCTGTCAGTTCTTTAGCTAAATCTTCAGCAACTATGGTTCAAAGGTGGTGTTGCACTTAGCGCGTACATCTGTGTGCGTTTTCAAAATGTTTTGCTTTTTATTGATAGTTTCAAAACGTTTTGTTCTTCATTGTGTTTATGGAAAGCGTTTTTGAGCTGGAAGGTTGCAAGGAGTGCTCTATGGGAAGTAGCAAACGCTAGCGAAATCGGGATGTCGTACTTGGGGTTTCATTTCTATACCACTTTGATTGATATTGGGTGATGAAAGGGTGATGTCGGCTTTGGCTGTCGGTTCCACTGGAGCGGAGTGACTGGCTTGCGTTTGCGGCACTGGCAGTGATCGTGTTTGTTGCACCGAAGAGTCAGACTTGTTAAGGAATGCTGGCATGAGTCGATCGACGTTGATTGTCTTAGTCTTACCATTGTAGACAATGGTAAACGTCTTGTCGCTTTTGCGTACGACACTTTGCGTGCCAGAATAAGGAGATTGGAGTGGTCGGCGTACGCTGTCAGTGCGAACGAATACGTGCGTACAAATAGTTAAGCGTTCGTCCACGTGGGTACGCAAGCTCTGTGCTCTGGGTTGAACTGACTGTATCTGTCGCATATGATGAGATAGGCGAGCTGCGTAGTCGCCATAGTCCAAAGTTGCTGGCGCCTTTGGTGAGACAATTCACCAGATAAGCGTTGTGTGCATCCAAAAACTAGCGAAGAAGGAGTGGCGTGCAAATCCGCTTTAATCGTGTTTCTTATGCCTAAGGGAACGAGCGGAAGTGCTTCGTTCCAGGATGTGCTAGATTTGGCACTGAGTGAGTTTCCGGTGGAACTTTCCTACCATCCCATTACCTGCGGGGTGATATGCGGTGTTTCGGTTGTGTTGGCAAGCAAGAACGTTGAAAGGTTTGCTGAAGGATCTGTGGAATGGTGATCCTCTGTCAGTGATGACTACGCTTTGGCAACCGAATTGAGCTACGCAGAGTTCTAGGAAGGCTTGTGCAACTGTCTCACATGAGCAGTTGGCTATGGGGATCGTTTCTGGCCAACAGGTGAATCGGTCGACACAGGTGAGGAGGTACACGTAGCCTTAGCATGGGGGCAAAGGTCCGATCAAGTCGACATGGATGTGTCTAAAACGAGAGTCAAGAGCGGGAAAGACGCCAATTGGGCATTTGGTGTGTCTGTATACCTTGGCGCACTGACACTCTAAGCATGCGCGCGCCCAAAGGCGGACATCGCGGTGGACGTTGGGCCATACGAAGCGTTCGGTTAAGAGCTTCTGCGAAGCACATATGCCAGGATGTGAGACAGGTTGTGTAAAGCGTTGAAAACAAGTCGACGCATCGAAGTAGGAACTACGGGTGGGGGGAGCAGCTTGTGAGGCGTCGCAAAGAATGGTCCCCTCAGATGAAGCTAGTGGAAGTTCGCGTAGTTTCAAAGAGGTGTTGCGTCGTAGCTTGTCTATGTCGGGATCAGCTTGTTGAGCAGTTGCCATGTCGGCTAGGTCGATGTTGGTGCCATGCGATAGGCTGATCTGATGAATGCGTGAAAGCGCATCCGCGACTGGATTGAGAGCACCTGAGACATGTCGTAAACTGAGAAACGTAGTCTAGGTGTCTAGTTTCCCGCGGAGAATACTTGTCTGTTGCACCATTGATTGCGTAGATCAATGACTTGTGGTTAGTGAAGACTGTAAAATGTCGACCTTCGAGATAGTGACGGAAATGTCTGATACCTAGGTAGATAGCTAACAGTTCCCTACCGAAGGTGCTGGAACGCGATTCGGCAGGTTGTAAACGGTTCGAGAAGAAACCCAGAGGTATCCATCGATGAGCTGTTGAAGAGCTACACCCACGGCAGTGTTGGCTGCGTCAGTTGTCAAGGAGAGTGGTGCTGATGTGTCTGGGTGGGCGAGAAGCGCTATTTTGGAGATAGCGTCTTTGAGCTTCTCGAAAGACAGTCTAGCGTCGTCTGGAAAATGAAAAGACCGCTGGTTACCGCGGAGCAATTCAGTCATTGGTTGAACAATGCTCGCGCAGTTAGGAATAAAGCGTCTATAAAATTTGACCAGGCCGAGGAATCGGCATAACTGTTTGAAGGTACTGGGAGCAGGGTAGTCCTGCATTTTGTTTGGCAGTGCTTCCATGCCAGAGGCGGATATTCGGTGACCAAGAGAGTCGATGGAGCTTTGGCCAAGCTCGCATTTATCGGGGTTGACGGTAACCCTATGTTGCGTCAAGCGTTGGAAAAGAGCGTCAAGATAATGAAGATGTTCATCATCAGAAGTGCTGGCGATGTGGATGTCATCTAGATAAGGATAAACGCCTCCGAGTCCTCGCCTTACCTCATGAATGAAACGCTGAAAAGTTTGAGTAGCGTTGCTGAGGCCGAAAGGCATTCTGAGGTACTCGAATAGGCCGAATGGCGTGATGACTGCTGTTTTAGCAATGTCGTCTGGCGCCACATGTATCTGATGGTAAGCGGTAACTAAAGATAGACTTACCAGCTAGACTTGACGTTAAGTCGTATGTGCGGAATGGGGTATTTATCCGGGACGGTAACTTTGTTAAGTGCCCTGTAGTCACCACAGTGGCGCCAGTCACCGGATTTCTTTGACACCATGTGTAATGGTGATGCCTATGTACTTTTAGATGGGCAGATTATTGCCAGTTTGATCGCTTGCTCGAATTTCGCCTTATCAGCTTTGAGCTTGTCCGGGGCTAGTCTGCGAGGGCGGGCCGAAACAGGTGGACCCTTAGTGCAAATGTAATGCATGACGTTTGATGTCACAGGAGGCAAGTTGTTCGGAACGCGAACGAGATTAGGGTGCTTGTTGTATAGCTCTATAAAAGTCTGTGAATCTTGAAGTAGGACACGAATTGGGGTGAGAGCAGCGACGTTGGCGCTAGTCCCGATAATACTTAGCTGTGTCCTAGTCGATAAGCTTATTCCTTATAGCGTCGACGATGAGGCCGAAGCGTTGAAGTAAGTCTATGCCTTTGATGGCGAAAGGCACGGCTGCTACTATGAAAGCTCAGCGAAAGGTTCGCCGGAGGCCTAAATTGAGCGTTAGCAGCCTTTCGCCGTAAGTTGCCATTGGTGTACTATTAGCGACACGCAGCTTGGTCGGCGATCGTGAGACGACCTCATCTGAGTTACGGGGTATAACGCTAACTTCGGCTCCAGTGTCGACTAAGAACTCAGTGCCGGTAGTTAAATCCCTAACGCGGATGAGGCGACTTTGCTGTTGGCCGATCGCGTCATTCGCCTTGAAGGGCCAGCCGAGAAGTTTCCCTGCTTCTCGGAGAACTTGCAAAGCTTGGTGTATTTACGAGCTGCGGTACGAAAACGTTGATGGTACCAACAGCAAGTCTGCCTGTTCTTAGACTTGGAAGGTTTGATTTTGATTTGCTATAACGACGACGGTTCATAGTAAGCTGTTGAACCTGGCGACTAAATGTCGCAACATGTGTTTGCAAGGCTTCCATATTTGACTGTAAGCCCTGGGACGCGACGGCATTGGTCTTGCTGGTGTCGGCTTGTGGCTGTGATCGTTCAATTACTCGATTCGGTAAATCTGCTAGTTGAGTAAGTGAAACGGAGCTCACGATAGCAAGAATCGCTTGCTTGTTTCCGGTAGCCGCTGTAGCCATAGCTTGCGGAGTCAAGTTTCGTCCATGCTTGAGGAACCAAGGAGTTGCTGCATCTCTCGTAGCAGAGTTTAAGGGCAGTTTGTCGCCCAGCCGCAGATCCCTGAAAATCTGCTGCAGGCGAACTTTCTCTGAGGGTATGACACGCTTAGTCGTTGTCTCCTTGAGAGCCCCATAGCGGTTTTCGGTCTGAGAAACAATAACGTCTTGAACCTGCATTGATATCTCTATTGAGAGATAGAACATGAGCTTGCTACACTTCGCCTAGTTAGAAGTGATTCTGTAGTTATAGAACTCAGCCTCAAGACGAGCGAGCCACAAAAGAGGATGTATATCCCAATAAAGTTGCACACAGAGAGATACAACGCTAAGGAGAGACTCGAACTTACGGTCTACAGATTTAATGGTTCAAAAATGACGCAAAAGTAGGCTACCGTATGCCAAAATAAAACGGAAAATATGAGAAATAAATGGAACGAAATAACCGGAGAAAGTTCGAAATATCCGGCGCTGAGATTCTTCCGAATTCGGGGTCACCAATTTAACGAGTAGCTTGTAGCGGGAACCCGGATAACGATTCGAAAATGCAGATCGGTTTGCAGGGAAACTTTTATTGGTGCAGTAAAAGATTACCTGTTAACTAGCTATAAAAAAACGACACCGCTGACGCTCTAGCTGGGGGAACGGAGGATGCACAGCACACAGGGCAACCGAAACGAGCACCAAGCAAAAATGGCGATGAGCGAGTCAAGCATTCGAACTCAGCACTCATTTCAACAAACCACACAGGTCGCCTAAGTGTACAATGAAATAATTATAGTTAGCATTTTACAGGAGCAAACCGGGAAATCTCCAGACTGCTAGAGATGTTCTACTTTACCTGGGTTAGATACACATTCTAACCCTTTCGAGTTTTTGTTGTCATTCGTCGAGACCCGTCTATCTTCGGTCTTTAAGTTATGCAAGCGCTTAAAATAAGTGTCACGTTTCTGTCACACACTGATACTAGTACGATTCTTCAGCGACATCTGGTGGAATGAACATCCCGCCTATTACTTTGGTAACAGTCGGTGATCCTGGTTTCTGTAAACGTCCTATACTTTCATTTGGACTAAAAGAACCTGTTACTCGATGTCGTTGTGTCTGTCTGTAAATCGGCCACTATCACCTCAATACAGAGTTCACGATAGGCTACATCTTATGTTACGCCGTTAAGGCCGGATGGACAAACTCCGAGAGTTTGCGGGGATTAGCGTATTACTCTTTCTACGCAGCTACTGCAGCATTGTTGTGCCACAGAAGAACCGGATTCTATTCTTTCTCTCGTCTGCATGGATCCAAGGTTTTCTCGAAGATGGACTTAAGAGATGAATATTTGCAGATACCACTAACTGATAATTCTCGTGAACTGACCCCCATCAACACACCTTTTGGGTTGTACCGGTATAGATTTCTTCCCTTCGGTCTTAACGTGTCACTAGCCATATTCCAAGCAGTGATGAACTCCATTGTGAAAAGCCTGGAGGGTGTAGTGGTCTATCAAGACGTGTTTGTGCATGCTGCCGATAAACACACTCATGAGTCTCGATTGCTTGCACTTCTAACTCGTTTTAAGCATGTTAATGTTAACATCAACCCAAAGAAGTACCTAATTGGTGTCCAAGAGATCAGTTGTCTCGGTTGTCATGTTACATCTGAAGGATTCTAACCAGATCCTGATCGGATAAGGCCATTAGTTGATGTGAAGTCGC
Organism: Dicrocoelium dendriticum; assembly: GCA_944474145.2. Taxonomy (NCBI): domain Eukaryota; kingdom Metazoa; phylum Platyhelminthes; class Trematoda; order Plagiorchiida; family Dicrocoeliidae; genus Dicrocoelium; species Dicrocoelium dendriticum. The sequence goes on along the minus strand of OX104059.1, from coordinate 44,931,272 downwards.
CCACCAATGTTCATGAGCTTCGATCACTGATGGGAGCCTTACAGCATTATTCGATATTCCTTTCTAATTTTGCATTCATTTGCTTATCCTTTCATCGCGTTGTTGAATGACAAAAGTTTTGTTTGGTTAGACAAACCTGAGCATGTTCTTCGAAAGTTTTTGAAAATGGTTACATCTGATTTTGTTCTACGTACATTCTCTCCGCAATTACTAACCATGCTTTTCACAGATGCCTCACCAACCGTTATGGGTGCTGTGTTAGAGCAAGCTGGGCATCCTGTTCTGTGTATCTCTCATCGCCTCAGCAGTGCTGAAAAGGGCTATGCTCAGACTCATCGAGAAGCTTTGGCTGTATACTGGGTAGTCACCGGTAGAAGAGTGCTACTCTTTTTCGCATACGTTTTTTTCATTATATTGCGTTCAACGATCCGTTGGTTGTCCGGCTGTTGGCCTAAGAAGACAAGAAAATAACAACTTATTACCATAATTATAGTAATTTATGTTACACCGTTAACACTAAAATCCTGTTGTTTGAACTTTCAAACATTAAGCATTGTGTTCTATCAGTGTTTACTTAACGGGATTAGTTTGACCACCTGGCCGAATTTACCCCCAAAAGAGCAAAGCTTACTTGGGTTACATTGGCCACCAAGGTAGTAACATATTTCATGCCACAAGTGTTTGGATAAGATCAAATGTCTTTACTCTTACTTATTAACAAAGCGTCAACAAAGATGGTTATACTTACACACTCATGTAAAAGTGATTCATAGTTAAGTAAATTAATGGCGTATTTGTCGACATTGCGATATACAGACCGATTACGTGGTCTGGTCATATTGTACAACGTGAAACATTGTGTTCTGCTTATTCATTTAGTCAACGCAGATAGAAAAAAAGTGTTACGATACGTTAACATGTCGATTACTCTCATTAGTCACAAACGTAATACCTTTTGGTAAAAAGTTAACGTATGTGCATGTGGAACGAAATTATCCGGGTAAATCAAAGTTGAGCAGTTAAAACTAAGGCAATTCGATAGATTGTCTCAGATGTTTTTGCGCGCACAGTACCGGCCGGTTTACCGCAATCAGTAATGTCTCACTGGTAGCCTGCATTTTGGTGTTGTGGTTGATCAGTAGCACTTTGAATACCTTTGTTGGATCTACGTAATGGCCTTTCAACACGATGTGTTTTGTGATAGACGTGGAGGCGTTCCTGCTCACCAGTTGATCTTTCACTCCATGCTTTACCATGGATTTCTTCAACCACTTAGGGAAATGGTCAGCCACCCTTTGGTCCAGTAGCCGATCGGCCCTGCCTGTATAGCCGTCACCGCAATTTCAGGTGAACTGTTAAATAATATGAGAGGCCATACCGACTGACGAACTGTCCGGACGGTTGTTGTACTGTAGTTTCCGTCTTGTGTGAATGATCCGTAGACACGCGGTGGTATAAGTGCGTATTACAGCAGACCCAATTTTATGACCAATTTCATTTAAAACATTGTCCCCTTTGAAGGGTATAAATAGACAACAGCCTTTTTTCCCCGTTTTTAGTGATAGCTTCTTTTTGATGGGTCTGCTGTATAACTGAATAATTTTCTCCGGATACCCGTTTGACAAAGCCCTCTGTAGGAACTCTTCTTCACTCTACAAATACGCCTGGCTTTGTATTAAAGGGTTCTGACGAGAGCTCGTTTGTATGCAACCGGTGGGAAGCTGGCGGAATGCATGTATTGTGCACTCCAAAGTGCTTTACGGTAAAATGTGCGTTGAAGTTACCATTAGCTCGCCTTTTTATGTGAATGTCTAACAACGGCAGGGTATCTTGCTGTTCCCTCTTATACGACACGGAGAGATTGTGGGTGAGTCGAATTCATCTGGGCGACAATTCGGTCAAATCGCTCATCGCTGGTAAGGATTAAATGTCATCCACGTAACGTTTACACAGCTTAGCTTCATTCATGGTGTTAGCGATCTTCTATCAATCAGTCCCAAGAATATGTCTGCCAGAACTCGGCCTAGAGGGCTTCCCATTGCAACGCATTCGACTTTCCGAGGTAGGAGCACAGGAGGTAACAGAACGTTTTAAAGTTGCAACAAAATTTTCTGTTAGGATATTAGAGCATGGATGTCGTGGAGCAGTAAAAAGGTGACGACACGCAAGACTCTGCAGCCAATTGGTAACAATGGAAGCTGAAAAGTGTGAGTCATTGGAACTTACAACAGCTAACGGGACTCCTACCCTACTAAACACTTTTCTCAACGCACGGACAGAAAAATCAGCATTCGATTCATCAGTCCGAAATACTTCCAGCCACTTTGTATAAGAATCCACCAACACAACTGCATAGTACTTCTGGAGAAATGGTCCACAGCAATTCATACGCATCCTTTGATAAGGCTCGCATGTCATCGGCATTCGTGTACACTTGGACGGCTGCTATAGAATCGTGTGTTTACACACCGGGCAATCAAAAGCAGTCCGTCGAATATTTACACTGGATCTCCCGAAACCCTCTGTTCCCCTTGACCCTCAACCTACCACGTCTCAACCTCAGGAAACCGACCGACGCAGTAAACAGGTCAAACGTCAGGCCCGTTTTTCAGATTTCGTAAAAGTTCGCTATTTCCATTAACACGCCATTTTCGTCATTGGTGCTAATCGTTCACCTTGTTCACAAAAAAGCAAAACATTTTGAAAAATTAGAAGGCTTGTTTCATTTTTTCATGCATGTCATGTACCCTCTCCGACATCAATCCACTTCCCCCGACCTTTGCTCACCCCCCTCTGAGTTCTACCTTCCAGAAACGCAACCACCGGAACTGCCAAGGCAACCATCGAGTGACTCGTCAACCGGCTCAACGTAATCCCCGAGTGACTCGCCAGCCGAACCAAGGTCCCCTTCCTGACCCAAGGAACAGTCAGTCGCCCTCGGCCGCACACAGCCACGAACGGGTTAGTCCCCCAACTCCTGGCTAGGAGTTGCCGACGAGGACGCCCAATTTCCTCGTGCAACGAAAACACCAGGATATCTCCGTGGGACGAGGATCGTGGACTGGTGTGTGGTATGCGGAGTGACATCCAAGCGCACCGTCGGGTCTGCAGCGGAGGGAATGTCCTGTCGGCCTTTTCTCTGGACTAGCTAGTTATTTTTGTAGTCTGACCCGCCCACCCCGGCAGCCCAGCGATGATGCACTTTGATCCACATGATCAATATAAATAAGTAATAACAAATCCTGGACCCAGCGAACTCTGCTACACATCCCATCTTGGAAGCCCTTGTTCAAGCCCATGCAACTATTCGTAACCATCCTTACCTTCCGTTTTCCCCCGCTAACAGCTCCATCGAAGGCTTCCATCCATCAGCCTTGTAGTGTATCGGAAAACACGCTCTTTCAGTATTTTGCAACATTGGATTTTACGGTAGTTTTAACCTCCAAAACGTCCACTTGTTTTGCCGAGAGTACATCTGCTGACACAAATTGTTTTGCCTGCATAATATACGTCGGGTTCAGTCGCCTCCACCCTCTATACTGTCCCGTATTTGACACGGCTCTTACATGTCATTGATCACCGACTAATATCCCAGGCTCCATCCAACAATACTTTGGCCATAGTACATACTTTAAAACAAGAGCCTTAAGTTATAGAATTGCAGCAGTCAACATTTTCCCAGCGTTTTAACACTGTAGCTCATGAACAGCTGACTTAATAATTTTATCAAAAGCACTGATAAATGTGTGGTACATTCCCAACCAAAAAAGTGGACCGTAGTCACACCGTTTTACTTCACAGTTTTTGCCGTGAAAAATCAGTGAGTGAATTTTGGGAATTAAACAACGATTTTCATAAGATACTGCGGCAAAATATCGCATTGAAATGTTGCTGCATATTGGAGGCGCAGAATATTTGTCGCCTCCTTCGTTGCTCTTGTAGTTTCATCCGCTGCTTGAAGAGGAATTCCTCATTTCACCTTACGAAGACTGTTGACGTGTTGGTATAAAAGGTTGTGATTTGAGGTCATACGCACTGCCGACTTCTGTTGGTACGCCATTCAGTCTTCGCAAACTGTGTGCGCAAAAGCATCTGAGACTATCTATCGAATTGCCTTGAATTTAAATGCTCAACTTTGATTTACCCGGATAATTTCGTTCCACATGCATATAGGTTAATTTTTTTACCAAAAGGTATTACGTTTGTGACTAATGAGAATAATAGAAATGTCAACATATCATAACACTTTTCTTCTATCTGCGTTGACCAAATGGATAAGCGGAACACAATGTTTCACGTTGTACAGTATGATCAGACCACGTAATCGGTCTGTGTATCGCAATGTCGAGAAATACGCCATTAATTTACTTAACTATGAATCACTTTTACATGAGTGTGTAAGTATAACCATCTTTGTTGGCGCTTTGTTAATAAGTAAGAGTAAAGATATTTGATCTTATCCAAACACTTGTAGCATGAACTATGTTACAATCTTGGTGATCAATGTTACCCAAGTAAGCTTTGCTATTTTGGGGGTAACTTCGGCCAGGTGGCCAAACTAACCCCGTTAAGTAAACACTGCTAGAACACAATGCTTAATGTTTGCAAGTTCAAACAATAGGATTTTAGTGTTAACGATGTAGTATAAATTACCATAATTATGGTAATAAGTTGATATTTTCTTGTCTTCTTAGGCCAACAGCAGGACAACCAACGGATCGTTGAACGCAATATATTGAAAAAGAAAAATACGTATGCGAAAAAGAGTAGCACGGTTTTACCGGTTTTTCCTTTTCTCTAGCTGTTAATTTATCGTATTCCTACGCAATCTTTGTCCGGATAGGACACAATCCAGGGACGAAGTATGCTTCCGCCTAACAAGCGTCCCGTTTCGTGTGCCAGTAAGCGAAAATGAGCCCTTAGCACTGCGACTTGATAGAAGGTTCTTGATTCAATGATGGAGAAAAATGGAAGCAAATGCAAGACAACCAACACATTTTCATAAAGTCATGAGATTAACGGTAGTCACTGAAGCTTAAGGAAATTCGGGAAACAGGGCCAGCCAATCTTTGTCTAGGCTACCTTTAAATTCCTTCACAGTTTCGCAGAAGGAAGTTTATTCCAAGCGGACACAACCCGGTTTGCGAGGAACTCCAGCTTAGATCCATGCTACTTCAATTTCCTGCAATGGCCGCGCAAGTTGTCTGACGTAGCTGGTTCAAAAAGACCAGTGGGCGTGAGACTACTCAGACCCTACATGATTTTGAACGTCCCTAATAAGTCAAGTTTCAATCTGCGTCTTCTTATTGAAAACAACTCAAACTTAGCTAACAGATCTTCATACGATAACCCACGCTGACCTTCTATCATCCGAATGACCAGTCTTTGCACATTCTGAATACAAATAATATATTTCTGCAGATCGAGTGATCATGCCTGAGCGTAGTATTCTAGATGGGGTCTGACAACATCTTTGAGCACGCAGTGTACCGGAAAACAAGCTCTTTCAGTATTTTGTAACATTGGATTTTACGATTGTTTTAACCTTCGAAACGTCCATTTGTTTTACTGACTGCACGTCCGTTGACACACAACCGTTTTGGTGAGTATCTCGCTGCACGTTTCTCGCTCTGTCTGATTCGCTTCCTATTATTGTAGCCTGCACAATATACGTTGGGTTCAGTTGCCTCCGACTTCTATACTGTCGTATTTGACACGGATTACGTGTCATTGCTTACTGACTAGTATCCCAGGCTCCGCCCAACAGTTGGTGACCCCCTGTCAGGAACACGCCGCCCGCCATTTTGCATTTTCATTCTGGTGAGCTCGTTCCAGTGATTTTGTGATTCATTACTTGTGATCATATTGTTTTCTCACCTGCCACATTTTTATCTGCTTTTTGCAATGGATTATCTAGAGGATAAGCCGTCTCCATGAGCGGTTAACGCCGTTCAGCCTGTCATGGTCAATTCTGTTGCCTTAGTCCCTCACCCTTTTTGGGAGAATGATCCTTTATTATGGTTTATGCACCTGGAATCCGTATTTTATATACGTAAGATTTCTTCTGAGTTCGCCATGTATAAGTAGCTAATATCCTGCCTTCCTCAGAGTACATCCTTGCAGGTGAGAGACATCATACTTTGCCTCCCCTAGTAATGAAATACGAGACTCTTAAACAGGTTATAATTCAGCGAATCACGCCTTCTGACAAGGTTCGTCTGCAGCAACTAGTTAGTGATCTGCAGCTAGGAGATAGGACGCCCTCAGCCTTGTTGCGCGAAATGCAGCAGCTTATCGGCACGTCCAACATGGACGTAGGGATTCTCCGCGAGTTGTGGATGCAATGTCTTCCTACAAGCACTCAGGCTATCCTTGCGGTAGCAAGGGACTTGCCAATCACGGCAATTGCAGATCTAGCAGACCGCGTCATCGAACGGCACCAGCCAGAGGCTAAAACCAAAGCACCTAAGAAGCTTTGTGCTGGCGCAACCACATCGACAGGCGCGACTAGCCCGCCGTCCGCAATAGACGCATTATCATTGCAGATAGCGTCGCTTCAGCGCCAGATCGAGGAACTCACTTTGAAATGTAAGCACCGCAACCGCTCTGGATCATTGTGCCGTCGCACAAAACCTGATGCCTCAGGTTACTGCTTTTCCCACTCGCGTTTCGGTACTAAAGCCCGTAAGTGCGTACAGCCGTGTAGCTACTCCGCTATAGATGATACGCCACGCCGGGCTGTAATGACCACGAATGTCGGCAAAGCCCAAAGTCGTCTCATCTACATTAGGGATTATGACTCCGATATCCAGTTCTTAGTTGATACCGGGGCGGAAGTCAGCGTCATTCCCCCTATGCCAGGTGAGCCTACCACTTCTCTGTCGACAAGCCTCAGTGCCGCCAATGGCACGCCAATAGCCACCTATGATCATCGGTCACTTACCCTAGACTTAGGTCTTCGGCGCACGTTCCGCTGGGTATTCACTGTCGCTGCAGTCCCCTTTGCCATCATCGGCATTGACTTTCTCAGGCACTTCGACCTCTTGGTCGATGTGAAACGCCAGATGATAGTCGACACTGCAACAAAACTCAGTGTACGTGGCATCACCGCCGATGTCCCATCTATATACCCGGTCTATGCATTTCCCCAGACCTCGCCAGACTACGCTAAGCTCTTTTCTCAGTATCACAAACTCGTTCAGCCAATGAACGCAGCTTCGCCCGTGGCAGCTCAAGTCACGCACCAAATACGGACAAATGGTCCACCTGTGTCATGCCGTCCACGACGACTATCGCCCGAGAAACTAAATGTAGCTAGGGCGGAGTTTGAGCACATGCTTGAACTTGGAATAATGCACCCTTCCGACAGCCCTTGGGCCTCGCCCCTGCAGATGGTCCCCAAGAAGTCTGGTGACTGGTGCCATTGCGCACTCAATCGCCTAACCATCCCAGATATGTATTCCATCCCACACATACAGTACCTTACCGCATGCCTCTCAGATAAGACGATCTTCAGCAAGATCTATCTGGTTCGCGCCTATCACCAGATACCTGTGGAAGACAATGACATTCCTAAAACAGCCGTCATCACTCCTTTCGGCTTGTTTGAGTTTTTAAGAATGCCATTTGGACTGTACAACGCCGCACAAATCTTCCAACGCTTCATCCACGATGTCAATCGTGGCCTAGACCTCGCCTATTCCTACCTCGATGATATTTTAGTAGCCAGTTCATCGGAACAAGAGCACCTCGAGCATCTTCGAATTCTGTTCCAGCGCTTGACCGAACACAGTGTCACAGTCAACCCGATAAAGTGCGAACTCGGCAAATCAACGGTAGAATTCCTAGGCCACCTCATTTCATCGTCTGGTATCGAAGTCCTTCCTGATAAGATCCAGGCAATCAAGGACTTCCCAGCTCCGACTTCCTTCAACCACCTCCGTCAATCTTGTGGTTTGGTCAACTACTATCGACGCTTTATTCCGCGCTGCGCTCAGCTCATGCAGCCACTGACTGACCTACTCAGAGGGAATGAACGTAAGTTCGCTTTCCCTGACACAGCACAAGCAGCCTTCACCGAGCTCAAGGATGCTATCTCCAACATAGCCCTCCTCGCTCATTCCGAATCGACTGCACCTCTTTCTATTACGACTGATGCCTCAGACGTCTCTGTAGGAGCCGTCCTCCAACAACACGTTGGTGGGCAAGGGCAACACCCTCGGGTTCTTCTCCAAGCGCCTGCAGCCAGCGGAATCCCGCTACAGCACGTTTGGCAGAGAACTGCTCGCCATTTACCTAGCCATTCGTCACTTCCGGCACACACTTGAAGGCAGCGCTTTCACGGGCTACACTGACCACAAGCCCCTCATTTTGGTCTTCAACCCGGCATGCAACAAATATTCACCACGGGAAAGAAGACATTTAGACTTTGTCACGCAGTTCACTGCTGACATACGTCATGTCTCAGGTGTCGACAATCCCGTCGCCGACTCTCTTTCACACGTCAACCTCACTCTCATCTTTGCCTACCGTCGACCTTGCCGCCATGGCATCGGTTCAGGCTCAAGATGAAGACATACAACGCACTCTGCAGTCCACCTCGCTGCATGTGCAACCTGTTCCTCACCAACTACAGAAGGGACCATTCTCTGTGATACTTTCACAGGTTGTCCTAGACCCCTCGTGTCCGTCTCCTTCAGACACACAGTCATTGACGCACTGCACTCACTGTCACATCCCGGTATCCGTGCATCTTTGAAACTGGTCGCCGAACGTTTCGTTTGGCCACGCGTAAACAAAGATATTCGTACCTGGGCTCGCGCCTGCCTTCAATGCCAGCGCTCTAAAGTACTTCGTCACACCCGCAGTCCTCTTGGTTCATTTCCTGCCGTGGACTCTCGGTTCTCGCATGTACACTTAGACCTGGTTGGTCCATTGCCGCCTTCACGCGGATTCGTATACATTCTTACATGTGTCGACCGCTTCACCAGATGGCCAGAAACCATTCTTGTAACAGACTTCACCGCTGCGACTATTATTCTGGCCTTCTTGGACCGGTGGGTCTCGCACTACGGATGCCCATCCACCATTACAACTGACCGAGGAACGCTTTTCGAATATTCACAATTCGATAGGTTCTACAACTTTTTAGGCTGTCGCCGTATTCATACCACAGCGTATCACCTAACAGCCAGCCGGGTTAGTTGAACGCTTCCATAGACAGCTAAAAGCCTCGCTCTGCGCCTCCTCCGACCCTAGCTGGAGCGAAAACCTTTTGCTCGTTCTATTAGGCATTCACAGCAGCATCAACGCCGACTTGCAATGTGCACCAGCAGAGCTGGTTTACAGCACGACGCTCAAGTTACCAGGAGAATTCGTTTCATCTCCCGCATCATCGGGTGTGCCTCCGCCTAAGCTTGCGTCTCCCTAGCTTAACGCATGCCTTCACTATGCTCGACTCCACCGCGTGAGCAAGCTAGAGAAGTACAAATGCACAGCAGACCCTCCACCCGCCCTCACGTCTTTCTCCGCAGCGCCCTCTCCAGCCTCCCTACACTGGCTCTTTCATAGTCCTCAACGGACTCCGAAACATTGCACTTTAGACCAGAATGGTCACCGAACAACGGTGTCCATCGACCGCCTCAAAGTGGCTTTCTTTGACGAGCCACTTTCAACCCATCCTGGTGCTATCACACAAGCACCCGCAACTGCGGTGACTTCCCGAGCACTGGATCTCCCGAAACCCTCTGTTCCCCTTGACCCTCAACCTACCCCGCCTCAACCCCAGGAAACCGACCGACACACTAGACAGGTCAAACGTCAGGCCCGTTTTTCAGATTTCTTAAAAGTTTGCTATTTCCATTAACACGCCATTTTCGTCTTTGGTGCTAATCGTTCACCTTGTTCACAAACGTTTTGCAAAGTCGATGAAAAAATCAAAACATTTTGAAAACCTAAAAAGCGTATTTCCTTTTATCATGCATGCCATGTACCCTCTCCGACATCAATCCACTTCCCCCGACCTTTGCCCACCCCCCTCTGAGTTCTACCTTCCAGAAACGCAACCACCGGAACTGCCAAGGCAACCATCGAGTGACTCGTCAACCGGCTCAACGTAATCCCCGAGTGACTCGACAGCCCAACCAAGGTCCCCTTCCTGATCCAAGGATCAGCCAGTCACTCACGGCCGTAGATACCCACGAACGGGTTAGTCCCCCAACTCCTGGCTAGGAGTTGCCGAGGAGGAAGCCGGATTTCTTCGTGGGACGAGGACCGTGGACTGGTGTGTGGTGTGCGGAGTGACATCCAAGCGCACCGTCGGGTCTGCAGCGGAGGGAATGTCCTGTCGGCCTTTTCTCTGGACTAGCCAGTTATTTTTGCAGTCTGACCAGCCCGCCCCGACGGCCCACTGATGATGCACTTTGATCCACATGATCAACATAAATAAGTAATAACAAATCCTGGACCCAGCGAACTCTGCTACACATCCCATCTTGGAAGCCCTTGTTCAAGCCCATGCAACTATTCGTAACCATCCTTACCTTCCGTTTTCCCCCGCTAACAGCTCCATCGAAGGCTTCCATCCATCAGCCTTGTAGTGTATCGGAAAACACGCTCTTTCAGTATTTTGCAACATTGGATTTTACGGCAGTTTTAACTTCCAAAACGTCCACTTGTTTTGCCGAGAGTACATCCGCTGACACAAATTGTTTTGCCTGCATAATATACGTCGGGTTCAGTCGCCTCCACCCTCTATACTGTCCCGTATTTGACACGGCTCTTACGTGTCATTGATCACCGACTAATATCCCAGGCTCCATGCAACAATACTTTGGATGGCTTAAGCCATCTGTGGTCGCTCTGTAGGTGCAGGCGTCCTGTGGCTTGCCAAAGTGACAGGCGAATCCGAAACCGGATGCCGCCAACCATACATATGTATGTATATGACAAAATTGAAAACGAATGGGGGAGAGAGCATCCTTGTCGAAGTCCACTGGTGACAAAAATAGAAGGCGAAAGTTTGATATAATCCCTAACTCTACCCGAGGTTAGACTGTACATAGTAAGCAAAACGAAAAGGGACTTCCCGGGGACGCCATTCCTCAACAAACAATGCAGACCTGTCGACAGAATCGAAGGATACGCGGTTATCCAAACAATTTTATTACACCAACCGATACGACGGCGCCCTGCACTATCACGGGACATGTTATTTTTTGAATTATTTCATTGTTATTTCTATTCGAATCTTGTTCTTTTGTTTTATCTTTGTTGGTCACGGCTGGGCTGATCTCCTGGGAAGATGGTTTTAGGCACCCAAGCAGATTGTTTACCTACACAAGGCGGACAGTCAAAAACCCACTGGGGAATAAAAAAAGTGTATGAATTTAAAAATCAAAAGCAACACTACGCCCCGAACTGCTGAACTCAAACGTAATGGCATATGCCGCCAAAGCAGATGAGTTCGATCATTATGCTCATCAAGAAACCAATGAATTGCGAACGGGCCGACTGGCTTGAGTGGCCTGCTTATGAAGAAGTGACAAGTGAGACCGCTGACGACTAGTCTGCTTTTAAGCCACACAGGCATGCGACCAGGTGGAGTGTGGGTAAAACCCCCCGAATAACACATTGCATGGGTGCGGGTCCCAAGGAGACGGCTCCACGGATGAGCGTGTTACTTCACTTGAACACATCTAATTCAGTGTGACCTGGTACATGAGTGGTCAAACCGAAATCGGTTACAGTTCAACGTGGACAAATGCAAGGTACTCTTCATAAGACACCGGAGTACCTATCCCTACAAGTTAGGAACGTAAGTGCTACACCGATCATCCGTCGAACGCGAAGTTGGCGTGCTTGTTCAGGATAATCTGAGTTGTTCCAAGGAATCCGTAAAGGCATCTGAAAGTGGTAACCAGCACTTCGGCTTGCTACGACAGGTGTCCAAACAACTAGACACCACAGATGCTGTATGCGTATGTTTGCCCCCATGTCGAATACGCAATCCAATCCTGGCAGCCATGGCCCAGGCACGACCTTACTGCACTGGACCAACCTCGAGGTAGAGCTTCTAAATATGTCATTGGAATGCGCTACCTTTCATACGAGCAGAGGCTGAAACGTTTGGGAGTATTCAGAGGGTTGCATCGCCGACTACTAGACGATTTTATTTTACACAATCCAAATCATGTATGCCGCGGTTTACTGCAACTCAACAATAGTACAAAAGTTAGAGGCCACTCCTTGAAATCACCAAACCAGTACAGCCGTCTGACGTGCCGTAGAAATTACTTTTTCATTCGTGTGTCAACGCTCTCCCCTAGTCGATAGTTTCTGGACCCGCGCTAGCCATATTTAAAAGTCGCTTGGATGACGCACTCCGCTACTTAGTTTTTGTTACTTGACGCTACTCTCCATCCTACTCCCGGGAAATATGCAAGACTTTTTTCGCCTACTGAAGCTATGGAAACACTTGGAGTGCATGGCTGTTGCATTGCATACGCTAAGTCCATTCTTTTGGCAGTAGAACCACTAACTGCATTTTTTATTAACGTTATTCGATAACCCATCAGAGTACCTAACAAGGCCTGTAAAACAGTGCTTCTTAACCCATATAATAGGATTGTTCATCTCTCCTACTATACTTCTCCTCTTGCCTTGAATTTGTTGTGACTTGTTTCTTGGTACTTCACTTCGACCTTGATTGTCTTCCTGATATCACCAATTAATTTAATCCTTATACGAGCGTGTTCTGATTCTATTTAACGCGTCTCCTTTCTACCACTATGACAAAAATAAGTTTGTTATATGTACATTTTTCTAATCATGTATTCTGTGCAGGACCGCGATTCACTGACTCGGCAGTTGTCTCACACAGACGGGAATAAAGCTTCCGCTGGTTATTTATGGATCGATACGGTACTTCATTAGTTTCCACTGGTTTCAACTTCCTCAAGCATAGTTCGACATTTTTCGAGTCCCAGCATGTTCGCTCACGCTCCGCCACGATGATGTAGAGTCCCAAAACGAGACTACGTTATGTGACGGGCTGGCAATGTGCCGGCCGCCCAGTGACACTGCACGATATCGCCTCAATATGGAACTGTCAAATCCTAACTATCACTACTCCTGTGGTTTGCTATACGCACACATGTTACTGGTTCGTGTTTCAAGCCGGGTAAGGTGAATAGTCTAACAATACACCACGAACTATTGGCTCTTGGAAGAGCCACATATGCAACTACCCAACGAACGAATTTTAGGCACCACTACGCCTGCTAGCGTAGAATGTATAAAAATCAAGACGGGATATGCCAGCGATTCAGGTCAGATGGGCATCTCCGGCACATTGAAAGGAACTATCAGAGTCAGCTGATTACATTCGAAACCAACCCAACGATCTGTTTGGATCTAGGCCAAGTAGCACCCCGGAGACACCACAAGGCCATTACAACTCTGAGAGTTAGGTAGCAACATCGGTCGTGATGTCCACTCCGGGAGGTCTAATGAACATCCAAAGCGTATAGTAATCAGTACAAATAGTGCACATCCTCATCTGATGGGAGGAAACATGTCGTTTAACGTAACTCTAACTAAATGGCCAATAACTCAAGCAACTCTTACCGGATGAATTCTCAAATTCTGCAGTCCAGCTTCAACTGCTTACCTCTGAGTGGTTTCATGCCCTGTTTAATCTCTCTTCAAGGTACTTTTTAACTGCCTCCCACGGTATCTACTCGTTAAGGGACTCGTGCTCGTGCCCGGGAGAGAGTTAACTACGCACTTTAAGGTGCAGTCACAAACGACCCGACTCCAAGGTGGACCCAGATAACCACTGGCTTGCCCAGAATCCATCAGAACGGGTTTTACGCCGACGGGTCGTCTGTACCAGCGTACTCACTGGTGGATTTGGGATGGAGCAGCATTTCTGTGGAACTACCTGAACTCCACATTGCTTAATGATCGACTGACTCCAGCCTCAGCGTCAGGGCTTTCCAAATTCACTCGCCGTTACTGAAGCTATCCTTGTTTGTTCGCCTATTTCAGCGATGTACATAACTTCAGTCTGTAATCATGTCTAACCTGAGGCCAGGATTGGAGAGTTGTATTTCGGAAAATATCACAAAAGATAATGAGGAAAGTGCGCATAGACGACATTGAGTCAGTCGATAAAGACCCATCTGTTTAACAACCAGATGTGTGCCTGGCCAAATTTGGGTAACCCAGTAGGCCTGACCCCTTTGACGTAACCGTCAAGGGATAATAGCCAGTTGACATTAATGAGCATTGACGCATCTCCGTCGAATCCAGTACGGATCATGCAATGTAAAACAGGATGAGCGCAGGGCGGTGGCCAGGCCATTGTTCTTGATACTCACCGCTGAATGAGCCATGTACCGTTATAGTACCAGCACAGGCAGGGTCCACTAAAGAGGCAGATGGTCATAAGCCGAATGTACTATGAGAGTGCGACAGATAGGCATCCTGGGTACCGAGCGATTGTGCGTAACAGACTAGTCCGCAAGCATGGCCAAATAGCGACGACGATTTAGTACCGACACTAGCCTCATTCATCGACAGATGATATGGAGCTTGGACAGCTGTAATAACCTTTCTGAGGGTTCACTTACGAGAATCTTGTTACGACTTTTACTTGTTCTAAATGGGCAAGTCTGGTCGTCTTCTCAGCACTAGTCGAGTCGTCGAAGCTACAATGGCACCGATCTAAGGATTTTGCTAAACCCTTAAATCGGTAGTGGCGAGGAGCGGTAGGTAATCGGCAGAGGCTTATGATTCACGCTTACAAGGAATTTGTCGCTCACGAAGAATAATTACAAGCTTCGACCCCAGTCACGACGCGACGATCCAGCTTACCTACTCTTCGCAGGCTGGGATTCAAAGCTCGGTGAAACCGTCATGGTAGCGAGCATTCGGCCAGGAATATCTAATAACACAGAACTGCGACTGTCTCGTAGTTTGTCGACCTAACAAACAAAGACTTGTGCAGTACCAGCCGGCGAGCGATCATCGTTTCGACAGGTAATGAGCGGCGTCAGCCGTTAGCTATTACATTCAGGGTTTCACTCGCAGATCAGGTACTATCTACCCGACGAAACCAAACGAGGACTACGACGATGGTGGAATGCAGTGTAAAGAATGAGCGAAGCTGAAAACTTCCCAACTCGGATGCGAACCTGGAGACAAACATGGGCGAAGACACTTCTTCAACGATTTATATAATTGCTTGCACAAACTGACATATGTTCAGAGGGAACAGTCGAAGGTCCGCTAAGATAAAGCAAGTATACAATTAAATGAATACAAAGTGCCAACAAATCCTGAGTGACATCCTGGATAACAGTGGGTCAGAGGAGCCCATTTGTAAGCACATGCAATTATAGACTGGGATGTGCACGTGCCCGGCTAAACCACCATCAAATCCGTCGACAATCACGGGCGCAGAACGCGATGAAGCTCGTTCACCGGATTCTGGTAAAATGGATCATCAAAAAGAAAATGGATGCAAATGGAAATCAAGGAAACGGCGACTAGAAAGATGACGATAATCCACCGAAGGGAGATCGGTCCTCGATTGAGCCAAGCTATGAAGAGGAAAAAACGGCGAGACTCATTTCAGTGTGTCAACAAACGGGAATATAATCTTACTCTGCGGATCAAGTCTTTAAAAATGATGAACAAGCGGACCATGTGCATACCGTGAATACAAAGAGCCTTAAGTCCAGGTCGTATCAGCAAAGTTCGTGTGGCTTTTCAGAGGATCAACCATATACGGGGATATCAGCCTATCAGTGTTACTATTTGCATCACAGACCCAACCAATTCGCAATGAGGACGTTAAGAGATTGACAATCTTTGGTTACCGGGGCTAGTGGAATATTTTTCGGCTCTGGTGGGAACACCAAGTGAGAAAAGGTGATACAGGCCAGTATGGCTTTAATACAATTCCCTCTGGTACGTCACTGGGGTGTATGATACAGCTTAACCTCCTATGTTGGTCAGGTCATGTTCTCCGTATGCCAGTGGATCCCTCTCCTCGGTATTACACGCCGCCGGTGTACGAAGTTGGGTGAAACCGCAAGGTGGCCAATCGAGGACGTAGCATGAAGAAATTGACTGAGGGGCTTGGTCAGGTCAGTGCGTGCCGTCTTCGTGGATGGAGGCCCCGGGATGGTCCACATTGGTGGCTTGAGTCTCTATCGCACGTGACACAGTCACGCAGTAAGTGACGCTCCCGTATTCCGTTTCTTCCATATGGCTGCGAATATTCACCGTCTTTCTGCATTTCATTTGCGTTCAAACTCACCGTCTTGTTGCTGTTATTTATTATTAATATAACGATGTGAGCCGTGGTAACTTGATCCACCGCCATTAAGTGCTCGGACCATAACAGAACTGAAATTAAGTCCGGGGACAATGCAGGCTTCACAATTACACGCCGCTGACCTTCAAATGATCCGACTCGACCAACTACCTCAGTTAAGCTGAAGCGAGTAGGGAAACAACCAGGCAGGATAGCGATCGTGACAACACCATTTGCAAACAATGTGGATGCCCGCGGATTGCGTCAACTTATAATAACTGGCCTCTAACACAACGGACTTAGTTGAGAAAAAGTTGTCAGCCCAAATAAACACGATGACAGCTATCGAAAGTTTGAGATTATGTGAGGTAGTAGTAGGTAGTAGTAGTAGGAGCAGCAGTAGTAGGAATAATAGAAGGAACAAGAGCAGAAATAATAATAGTCATAATAGTAGAATTGGTGTAATAATAGTATTGATAAAAGTAATAATAGTATTAATAGCAGTAATGACAGTAGTAGTAGTAGTAAGCATATTGGTAATAGTAGTAAGAATAGTAGTCATAGTAGCAACAATAGTAGTAATAGTACTAATAATAGTAGTTATAGTAGTAAAAATGGTAATGATGGTAACCATCGTAGTAAGAGTAGTAATAATAGTAATAGTAGTAAGGCAATAGTAGTAGTAAGAGTAGTAATTACCAGAAGTCGTAATTAATAATAGTAGTAAATAATAGTAGTAGTAATTAACAGTATTAGTAAATAATAGTAGTAATTACTGTAGTAGTAATAAATAGTAGTACTAATTAATAGTGGCAGTAATAAACGGCAGTAGTAGTAGTTGTTGTAGTAGTAGTGCGCTTTCCAGCTGTCCCCTGCGGGGTTAGAACCCGGGATCCTACGGTTACGAGTAGGGGGTTCAGGCCACAACCACGAGAGGTGAGCGGCAGTCGTCATGGTCCAGTAGCTCATGGTGATGCAGCGCACATATCTTCTGCTGCCATGTGCGCTCCCAACGTAAGAGAAGTCTGAACTACCATCATCCCATAGGGTGGGTAGTTACTGATTTGTAGGGAGTAGTAAAAGTGGGACAGTTAGGAGGAGCGACTCCAAGGAATGGATAAGTGAAACTTGCACGAACCAAACTCCAACGTTTTTTCCAGAAATCAAGTAGTATAATCGTAATGGCTGATCGAAAAGAATGGTCTTTGACAATCAAATACCATTATTGATAAGCAGAGTAAGAGAACATTCGATGACGTCACCAAGAACCCATAAATATCGGTAGTCTGCGCCATATATTGGTCTCGTTTGTGGTGGTCATAAGACTGGTGTCTTGCCTTCTTGTTCCGCCAATCGCGGCGATCAGGTATTCGAACATCCAATCAGAGCGGCCCGGCGCGACCTTGGTGACGATAACAACTTGGCGACGGAGACAGTAACCATAACGGAGATTTGGATTAGATTTTCAAAATCAGATTCGCCACAAAACAGTCATAAAGAACTGCCAGTGGGAGATTGGGCATGTCGACCAAGAGTGAAGTTTGATTAAATCTAGTACAACATTAGCTCTGGAAAATCAGACAAAGCAATTCAGGTATCAATGCGCGATTCGAATGTTCAGCAAGTAAATGAACGGTAAATTACGACTAGTAGAGGTGCTTGCTGATGGGGTACAGTTCCCAATTCAGACCCTCAGTCCGCTTGTGTGCCCACTCATCGCAGCCCATCCGTCAAAGCGACCATTGGAGAAGCAGTAGAGTTTTGTTGCATAGTTTATGATTCAGTAATCGCATTTTCGGAGATTCAGCCCAAGTCTGCATCAACGACATCCGGTGCGCGTGCGTGTACAGCCTCCTGTAGGACAAGTACGTTAGCCCGCAACGTTGCACATTCAATTGGCTACTCTGCGTTCGTCCGTTCTGAATATGGGTCGAAACAACTAGGACGCGTTAGAATACCAACTATCGCGACAACAATCCACGAAGATCATAAATGCTGCCACATCTAAAGGTTCAAGGAACGATAGGTGAAGGCGAAGCTAAAGGCCCTGATCGATCAGACCACCTGTGCATCAGGCCATATCAGGGTACTCGACGGTATCCGGTTGCATCAGTAGAAAGCTCAGGCATTAACAGGGAACAAAATATGTTGTCTATTTAGTCAAACCAGCTTGTGACATAAATGCTATCACCTGCGTCATTCAACCAGCGCATATATTCGTTTTCAGCTCTTTTTAGCACCCTGCTCACAGTCGAACGGACATCGGATAAAAAGACATTACCTCCTCGCCTGTGCTATCACCACAAGAGTGTGGAAACTGATTCAGACTCAAGTATTCGGTACTGTTTAATCAAGAAGGTTTAAAATGTAAGGAGCAAACGTGCCTTAGCCAATAAATTGCAAAATCCAGGCCGCCGCCTAGAGCAATTCCGCTGTAGGAACAACCGCCGATCAGCACTCGGAATGCGTCAATCAATGGAATTGCACAGGTAGTTGCACCCAGGCTATCATATGAAAAATCCACCCGCAGCATTCAGGTAACACAATGAGTGTGTGTTGTCTATTACCAACCGTCAAAAATGCGATTGATGGAGCGGCATGCAAGGCAGTTCCGAACACTGTAGAGCGCGTTGGAATTAGTCGATTTCGCAAATAATAGCAGTAGACAATAAATGCATTTTATGAATGTGATTGTTGTGTACTTCCGACCATCAGACTATGTTACATGCGAGCGGCCACAAATGCAACTACAGATCAACGGAAGTATATGGCGAAACCGAATGTGTGAGCAGTTGGTACATGTGTGAGTAAATAATGTGGCAAGGCAGCGCTAAAGAAAGCACATGAGATTATAAGCCAATGGGCGAAGCATGCATATCCGATGGAGTTACGCGCGAGGACGATACCAAGCTGACTCAAGCTGCAAATAAAGAATCTTGTCACTGCTACGAAGGCAGCACTTACGGTCACAGTATCGAGCAGCGCCATCCACTATCCGAGACTAGGCACAGAATTCATGACCATGGCTCAACTGCAGGAGGAGCGCAGTAACCGCAAAGAGAGCGAGCCAATTGTTGTGTGTGTGTGTATAACAATCTGTCCTGAGGGAAAAACTGATATTGACATTTGAAGTCCACAGATTCGCGAGGCACACAACTTCCATTAGACATGGCACCACAGATATAAATTCCATTGACGCCTTCAGGCTACTCTGTGCGGGCAACTGTAAAGCCATTAGCTTTGTCACGAAATCTCACTTGATGGACTGCTGCTCATCACTGCCTCTGTATTTAAGACCATGAACAACACGTAATACACCGCACCAGCTTTCTACATCTGTGGCACTGCCACAAACCGGTATCGGAGAATAATAATAATAATAATAATGTCAGCTGTACACCGTAACGGCGCTTCGCTGCCGTGCGACCACCACCAGTCGCACGCCGGCTGAGTGGACGGCGAGGACGCTCACCCCTACGTGGATTCGAACCCGCGCCGCAAGATTACGAGACAAGCTCGTTACCTCTAGGCTACGGTGTCGGAGACCTGTGTAAAGTTGATGTCAGTGTCAGCTACGGGACCCTTGTATGACGAATTCAGCTGTTGGGCTGTGCTTACATGACGGATCCAGATCGCAGAAGTTACAAATGAGCCGTTACTTTCAGTTAAAATCGACTTGATTCTACAACTAGGGCGAGAAGACAATCCGCGATTGCTCCAAGATAACATGTGAACAATAACTAAAACGTTGTGGTGCTAAATCACGATTAGCCGAACATGAGACTACGCTGAACATAGGAACATAATTCATGAAAGGTTTACATTCACCGTCATCCTAGAAATAGAATCATAACAAAAGAATCAATGGTGTCCGAACGCGGTCTAGTCCGATCACCTAGGTGTGCATATCCCAAACATTCATCGATTTTCGAACACTCCTCATTGATAAACAATGAAAAGCTGCGCATCGTCAACACAAAATTGATCATATGCTGCATAAGAGATATGCATTATGGTCAATTGGGTCAGGCTATCCACTCTTTGAAGGTAACACACCACCTATTAATATGCAGCATCAGCGAGTTCAGCATCAGTTAGTATCTGTTTATCTCCTCCCGCATGAGCTGAATGAGGCATGTGGTATCAAGTTGGACGCGAACTACTTTGAGGGGAGCTACTATTGACATCATCAAGGCGGGGCTTTTAAATCGGCCGTTGCTCTATCACTGGAACACCTCTCTTATTTTATTTGCTGCGGTTTCATTAGTATCCACTAAGTATTTTTGACAGCTTCCTCGATCAGACCAATTACAAGGTCACTAATGTTGCTTTCTGCCAAATTTTTGAAAATGGACTTTGAGACACTGCGCGAAGTACACAGTAGGTATTTTGCAACCTGAGGAACCTTCGCCCGGATCGACGAACTGGGCTACAACACTGGACCGTCAACAGGATTCAGATTCTGGACCGTTAGTTTGAATGACACTGCTGCTCCCTGTACCAACGATACGAAGCCTAAACTAAGTACGTGGTACGAAAACTAAACCAG
Source organism: Dicrocoelium dendriticum (assembly GCA_944474145.2). Taxonomy (NCBI): domain Eukaryota; kingdom Metazoa; phylum Platyhelminthes; class Trematoda; order Plagiorchiida; family Dicrocoeliidae; genus Dicrocoelium; species Dicrocoelium dendriticum. The sequence goes on along the minus strand of OX104059.1, from coordinate 44,910,399 downwards.
AAACTACGAACAAATAAACCTAAACTTAACGCACGACCCGAGCAGAAGAATAAAACGAAGTATCCTGTAACTGTGGTTCTATAAGGCATATTAAATACAGTACATGACTTACGAATAGGTTTTGTGATCGTAGTGCAAGAGGGCAGAAATTGTACAGCGTGCAGCGGCGTGCGAGTATTTGGGCAGTGTCACAGTAACATAATAATATGAGTGACCTTGAAACATTAAGGATATGTCAGTGATCGAGTGGAAGGAATAAATATGCGATATGGTAACCGATCGTGGGACACAGTAAAGCAATGTAAAATGAGCAGAACAAATAAATAAATAAATAAATAGTTTATCCTCAAATTTGTAGAGACACGCCAAATCAGGCATGATCAAGGGAATAAAGATACTGTGTCCTCATGTAAGAAATCCAGGTTGGGGGATACATCAAAGTTCTTTTTGGACTTTAGACTCCCGATGCCATTTTTTCCAGTTGTACAATTTCGCATGTTAAATGTTGTTTTAAAACATCCACAGTGGCTATTATGAAATGCTGAAATTGCATCAACTGAAGTACATAAAGGTTATAATGTCTTGACTGAATTGATCAGCGCGACTAGTGGGACCGCGTGGGGTAAAGCAATTTTGCAGTTCTTCAGTTACTTGTAAATATCAGATTGATTGTTAAAATCAACAATGAATGGCTAAATAGGGCAACTGTTCGGACAGCCAGCAAAGATTAGAAGTGAAGTAGGCTTATCCCTTCGAATAAGGACCGACAAAAGGCACCTTTTCCTTCGCGGAAAATAACTGCAAAATGCCAAACCGATAAGCTCCGCCGAACAGCTTGGTTTTCTCGGGGCTACCTGAGTAGATGGGGGCTTTAATAAAGAGCGAGTTCAGAGCAATATCGATTGTGCAAACCCCGGAAAGTGTAGCTTACCTAAACTCAAGGACTCAAACTTGAAACCTCTAGTAATACACGCTGTAGTCATGAGAGCGAGATCATAGGATATGGCATAATACCCTCATTGCACGTCTGTTTGCTCGTGATGCATTATGAAATTCGTATAACAACCGAAAAACGATCACGTAGACCGTTTAAGAAACTTGACATTCGGTGGAAAAAGCGGAATTCATACAGTAGCTCCTTTAGCTTTAAAGTCAAAGATAGCGTATGATACGAATCATGGTACAGCGTACATATTTAGTAAAGAATAATTAATCGTTTTCACGGTGGTCACGTATTCATGTCAAAAAAGGGTTGATGGAAGGAACCACTTACCTATGAAAGCTATGACTGAGCTCCACAGAACTGTCACGACGGTCCAAAGGATGCTGCAACACCAAGCGAGCAAACCAAGAGATCGCCGGGTTCGTTTGATGGGTGAAGAAGTACTGGAATCGCGCGAACGAACGACTGGCCGCTGGTTAAACGTCCTAGTGAACAATGACTCCTCCGGAGAATGTGGAAGAGCCAACTCAGAGTAGGGGCTGGCCAGACTCGGATTGTTCGGATGAATAGATCTCCTACGGTAAACGGGTAAGCGCGCAGCGTATTCGAGAATCGGGGATGGTTTTCGTGCGCTATGTTCGGATGTAACGACTTCACCCCTTATGGTTGGTAAGAGAACAACGGGTTGTCTATAAAATACAAGTAGACAAATTAACAAAGCATTCAGAAAAAACACCAAAAATAAGCGAACTTATTCGAACTAAGGCTAATTACCAAGAGGATGCAATGACGGACGACTAACTTCAATTCTGTTAGAGCAGAGGTGCGTGTACCACCAGTATGAAAGCGTGACCAGCAGACGCACTGGGAAGAAGGGAGCAAGTTGACTCAGCACGTACGAGTTCTAGTTAAACTGTGTTACAAGCAACTTCGACGTAATGGACTACCTCGGTTGTAAAAAGGTCTGGAAGTAGACAGAGCATAGGTCTTGGTGAATTGCCCTTTCCTCAAACAAATAGCACAAGCAGTTCATGATTACAACGCAAAAGCAGACAGAGAGTAGAAAACACATGGATTCACAAGCGTTTGGACCTATAACTAGCAACCGCTGTCCAGATTTGGGACATACAGAGTCCTGTTTCAAATTCACTTTTATCCCCCCCAGTTTTCAACCCCCAATTATTGACCCTCCCCCACTGCGGCACAATGTCTGAAGTGTTTTCCCCTTGCAGCTAACGTGCACAATGATGATGATCGTAAGCACTGGCTGAGGTAGATGGACGACGGATGGTTCATAGCCAATTAGCAATTAAGCCGCGGGGTTGTAAAATGTATACATCAAAGTTGAATGCAGTGTTAATGTCAAGTTACTCCAATCGAATACAACCACGGCTAGCAAACTAAAAGGAATGCTTTCCAAGCTGAATTCGGGCCGAGGTCCCGAGATAATGCTGTGTGACATAAGCAAAGGGAAAAGCCGAATATTCTTCTAAGAACTAGAACATTTGTACCACAGAGATAAAACCTAGAGACATTGGACCGAATTCAGCAGCACTACTGGTCTCATAGCTGTGTAATACAAAAAGACGGGAAAAGGAAACCTTTCCAACCGTCACGATGCAAGGACCTTGGGGTTTCATCCAACTGGAAGGTGTTAACGAAGAATATACACCGAGACATGTGAGGAGAGTGATGCAATTAACACAAGCATTACAAGGAACGAATAAATTGCATGTACTATTACGCTATCAATGGTCAATAAAGTTAATTGACAAAGACCGTTTGGGGTACCTTGCATTGTCAACAGAATGGTGCCAAAGCTGCGAATGTACTCACCTATTAGGCGATACATCTGAATTCGTACCACTAGTCATTTGAGTGCTCGAACGAGGAGACCTGTATATGAGGTTGATCAGAAGTCTGATGTGTTTCGCTCACTTTCTCGGGCTAGTCGGCGGGCTGACCGGTAAGTTTTCAATGCTCGAATCACCAATGTTTTCCGGAGGCAGATCGCCTGCCATATGCTTCTGAAGTTTGAGAAGCAACACTTGTCGAGTAGACTCTTTAAATAGTTTGGCACAATTAGAAATCATGCTATTACCAGTCACGGGTGGGACAACGTCCATGTAGTTAGACAGCATAGAGCGGATCTCATCGTCAGAAATGCCAGAAAGCATTCCTATGTCTGAAACGAAACAACCTGGGGTAAAAACTAAGAAAATGTGTATCTGGTTGAACGAATGAAAAAGGTGAAATATGCTCAATGTGACATCAGCAATCTGCATTGGATAAAGTCAGATAGGGCTACAGGATATTGAAGTACCAGGGAAGCTGTCCTGTCTCTCGCGTGTATGTGTGCGATACGTCACGTTGGACACAAATCACATTCGTTTGACACCGATGGTCAACAGTTACGAGGTAAATTGCGGCTAAACACCATCGGATTTAACCCAAACCGACTCAATTTTCTAACTGTCCCCTGAGAGAAGAAAATGTAGCATCGATAGCTAAACAGCCTTCAGGCTGAATAGCAAAGAACGCACAAAAGGGTAGTTGAATAATACTCGATGATTAACCAGTCTAACATAGACAAGTGTGAAACAGTGAGGCGTGAATGCACCAAAGATTGGATGGATAAATTTGCTAAAAAACATGAAATCAGTAAATAAGGAGAGCATCAGCTAGGATAGCAAATGGAGTGCAACAGCGCTGTCAATTCTGCGACTATATCTTGTCGGCTAAGGTTTCTATACAAGGATGGCACCGATCATGAGGTTCGTAACCAGGAAAGTGATGACTCGATCTCGAGACCCTTTTTCATGCCTTCATTAGATTGACTGACCACTTGAAAGCTCTCCTAATCAGGCGCAATTATGGTAAAAACCATGCACCGGAATAAGTGACCAGTAAATACGAAACGAACATCACATAGCCTGCGCGGGCCGCTTAAGTTCAAAAGGTAGCCTCAGTGGCTTATCAAACAGATAATGGTGGCTTAAGCAGCACTCAACTGCTGCCGCTACTGAATTCGTGGAACAATTCATAAGCGCTAAAGTTCAAAATCTATAATATCAGAACGTGATATTCAAGAACAAGGTACCCTCTATATATGTCGGCTGTTAATAGGAGGAAGGTGTGGGACGGATAAATTATCACTTAGAAGCGATCACAGACTTGAAATCTTAACGACGATATGCTCAATGAGTGCAGTGAAAGTTAAAGCGAACGAGTATCCCAAAATACTTATAAAGAACATTTCGATAGGATAGTCGGAATTCAGCTATTTACAGTGTTCTCGACAGCAAATTGCATAGAATATGTGTAATGGCCAGATCGCACACAAAGACAATGAATGTTTAACTTTATTGATAAATTTAGAATAGTCAGAGTTAATCTGACGCTGGCCAGCATTCCGCTTAGAGGAAGGTAGGCTCCAGCCTCACCAAGGCAAGACGAGACTGGCGACGAACTCGGTCTGTTTACAGAGAGCAAGTTTCAGCTGCCTAAATGTCGAAGCCTCAGAAAATTGAAGTAGGCGGTCGGCGTTCTGTCGGTTGATTCTTCTATATGATTCACGTAGATTTTCACGCACGTGGTAGTCAAGTGTGGCTGGCGATCGAAGCATTCGCAGAATATGCTCTAAAATCCTTTAGATAGTGTCCTTTCAGTTCGGACGACGTGCTCGCTACCACAAGTACAGTGAAACAAGTGAAGGCACGAGGCAATAACTCGAGACTGGCCTGTCCAAATTAGATTTAAACAGCAACTTTCTAACTTGATACATAACTGCTTAGGCTATTCATAGAACACTGGAGAAACCTGCAGATTGTGGCTTGTTGAAGCCTGGCCAACGCTTCTCAAAATACAGATGGGACAGAAGCAGGTTTTCAAAGTCACAGTTCATACTCCATTTGCAACGTCAGATCCTCCAAGTTGCAAGTGTTCAGTCAAGATTTTTGGATCTAGGTGAATAACCGAAACGCATGCAAACTGTAGCACTCACGAATGCATGATCAGTTTCAACACATGTTGACCAATATGATCGGCAATCTCATATGCTGACACGCTACCTGCGAGTTATGGCTACGTGGTCAATTCGCGACCAATGCTGAGGCTGCAGAGTGGCGTCCAAAGTGACAAAAGCTCGTGCTAGAGAGGAAAATCTAATGGCCAACACATAACAGATCATTATTTCTCGGTTATGAGAGCGAACATGATCACATACATGCGATCCACGAGGTGGCTTTCATATGGCAGCGATCGATCGAGAAGTGAGCTGAAATATCCTGCTAAAAGGATGATGTACGTTTTAGAAACACCTCAGAAGTAAATCATGAAGGTTTACCATAGAACTTGTCCTTGACTGTATCTAAGCTGCAGTCAGTGAATGCGTAGGCAGAGATCACAAAAACAGAAATTTTGTCGGCTTGATGTCTGTTAACCTTGCAAGATCCACGGAGCCCATTGGCACAAAGACGGTGGTGACTTAAACCTGATCAAGAAGAGGGCCCCGGTTGTAGCACTGAGTGTGTGCCCAGACTCCGCAGACAGCGTCACCAGAAAGGCAAGGTTTAAACATGTGTGTTAGTGGATGGATAACGCAAACTAGTAGACCGTGTCGGAATCCTAAGGTCGCGTCTTAGCCAGACTGTAGACGTCAATTTTGAGAGTCTCCAAGATGCATGAAAGACCAGCCTGTTGTCCGATCTGCATTCAAATGCGCACATCGTACGTTGCTAGACTGAACCAAGTTCCAGGCTACAGAAGAGACCGTGAGAGACATTGTAGCTGGTGGTTCCCCGTAAGGCATTATGATTGGAATGTCGAATGTACTGATTCACTACTGCTGTTGTTTGGTTGGGTTGTTATGCAATCCAGTACAATGACTTCCATTAGGCCCGATGTGGTTCGGGATGAGGACAGACGAATAGAGAACAACCGGTGACTTGGCCACTGTCGCAACGAGACTTGGCCTTAACGTGGTGCGACGTACCTCTTTGACCCATTGAGCTATATTAGGTAGTGCGTCCAGGCCTATGAGAGCTACTCCTACCAGGTTGGTCAATGGTTAGAGGTCAGACAAAGGCAGTTTCTTGGTCCTCCAGTTTGGGGGTTTGAAATGGGATAGCTTATCGGCAAAAGTCCCTTATAAGGCCATGCTATCCCGTTTTGTTGGCGGCGTCGGATGTTCGAAACTAAGAGCAAAAATTCGTATGGGGTCCAGTTTGTCCTCATCCTATTGGTTGCATGCATCAGGAGACTGATGCGGCAGTCTCAGGTAGACGTCGTACTCAGTTCCAAGGCTGGGTCATCGTTGGTTGTTTGGATTCCGATGGACAGTCGTTAGAGTACAGCCCGTTTGACGACATCGACCAAGTTTGATTCGCGTAGTAGATGACGCTGTTTGTTTGTTATTTCCACTTATGTTCCTAATGACTGCAGTTCGGATGCTGCTAAGGACACATTCGACCACGAAATGAACACGCTAGCACGCAATGCTACCGGTCCAGATTACTTTCAGGTGTCATGAACGTACATGTAGGTCGCCTGGGCGGTACTGACAACGGCGAGCATCTGCTGCAACTGTGTGCGGAGCACCAGTTGTTTCGTAGTAGCACTGCTTTCAGATACAGTGGGCATCGAAGTACCGCTTGGCGTCCTCCTGCAGCTGACCAGCGATGGACCCAAATAGATCACACTGCCACAAGTTACAGATGGCGTGGTCCCATCCTGGATTGCCGCTCGTTCTGAAGCACTTGTGTCGACTCTGATCATGAATTGGTACGCTGTCGAATTTAAATGAACTTTAGCGGGAGGCGGACCAAACATCTCCCCCGGTTAAACACTGAGAAGTTAGATCAACCCTCGGTCACGCAAGTCTACCAAGGTGCACTGTGTACAGAACTTTTGCCCCCTGGTTGTAATAACACTGAGCTTTAGTGGAATAGGATCTCGGTCGCCATGCAAAACGCAGGACCATATGCTTATGGCACTATCAATCGTTACCGCACCAGTCACTGGATATCCGAAAGGTCGGTGAACCTGTTGGAATCTAGAAGAAATCTCCCGGATGGCTCTGAGCACAATGTGACCAGACGGGTTCTTAGACGCGAACTAAAGCGGAGTCTACGTGCTGACAAGGAAGCCTGGTGGACCACTCGGGCTCAAAAAACGGATGAGGCAGGAGCAGTAGGTAATTACCGCAAGCTCTTCCAGCTGATCCGCACCACTGGTCCCAGGAAACCAGGCATCAGTGAGACAATCAGAGACAGCGCGGGTGCACTGATACAAAATAAGGAGCCCTGTATGGCACGTGGGGTGGAACACTTTCAAGATCAGTTCAGCTGGCTCTCTGCTCCCGGACCTCTTCCTACTCAGGTGATGCAGGACGACCCATGGACGGTTAGTTTAGAGCCTCCGTCAGAGGCTGAGGTCCGAAACGCGATCACAGCCCTTAATCGTTTTCGTGCCGCTGGCCCGGATTCCCTCCCGCCTGAACTATTTAAGGATGGAGGTGAGGTCCTCTGCAAAGTCCTGACCACCCTTTTCGAACGTATCTAGAAGGAAGAGAGTGTCCCGGCTAATTGGAGCGAAGCGATTATAGTGGCAATATACAAGAAGGGCAGTCGCAGACTGTTCTAACCACAGAGGTATTAGTCTAACGCCAGTTGTGACAAAATTACTGGCATCGATTCTCGTTCGTCGCTTCATTGTGGAATGGGGATCTCGGATTAGGGAAGAGCAGGCCAGTTTCTGCCCAGGACGTGGCTGTATAGACCATATATGCACTTTAAGGCAGGTGTTAGAGCAGCGCCACGGATACCGCAGACCGACAATAGCTGTATTCCTCGATTTCAAGAGTGCGTTCGATTCAGCCGGTCGATAGATTCTGTTCGAAATACTTGCGCGAAAAGGTGTTCCCACGAAATATATGAACATTCTACATGCTCTATACTCGAACACTACAGGCCGCGTCAGAGTCCACGACGGCATATCGGATAGCTTTCCGACCACAAGTGACGTTCGTCTGGGTTGTCGGATTTCTCCATTTTTGTTCAATTTCGTTGTGAACTTTATCATGGAGTGTTTCCTAGCGGAATCTCATGATGTAGGCGTTGAAGTGCTTAATGGTGAAAGATTAGTTGATCCTGATTATGCGGACGATATCGTCTTGCTTTTCGACAGTGTTGCGGCGGCACAACAAACCCTGAATAGCCTATCTAGAGTGGTCCCATTACTTGGTATGCGCTTCGCACCTTCAAAGTGTAAAGTGTTGCTGCAGGACCACCAGCCACTTGATGACCCCTTGCTAACGAGGTTGACCAATTCACTTATCTTAACAGCTGCATCAGCAACGATGGGCGCATAGAAATTGATGTCAGCTCACGCATTGCAAAGGTCAGAACTGCTTTCTTGAACCTGCGGCATTTTGGGCGATAGAAGGGAGTTCCCCTCCATCTGAAAGGCCATGTATACAAGGCCACAGTGAGGGCTGTCCTGCTCTATGGTGGTGAAACGGCCCTTTCGGTCTGAAGATCTGAGGCGCCCTCAAGTCTTTGAGCATCGTTGTCTGCGAAGCATTGTTGGTGTCGGATGCCACCAGCGTATCCGCAACGATGATGTGCGTAGGCGAATACTAGGTAATGATAATCATGCTAGCTCCCTAAAACAAAAGATAGTACTGAATAAGCTGCATAGTATCGGGCACGTACTACGTGTGCCTGGTCACAGCTTACCTAGCGCTTTGTTTAGTCTGCCAGGTGTAGGGCGGCGCAAGGCTCGAGGTGGACAGAAGTTGACTTGGCAGCGGAAAATGAAGTCACTAACGACCAAACTGGGTGCCGTTGGTCCGTCTAGCCATCCGGGCTGAAGTTCTCGTGACCCGCATTGTGCTTGGCACGAGACTTTACATGACATGGCTCGCAGTCGATACCAGCGGCGCGTCTGCTGCCATCTCCTAGTCGGACTGCCTGTTTAAAGTGTGCTTGATGCTGAGTTATCTTCGGGGTAATGGCTGATTATGACGCGTGGCAGTGAAAGTCGCAAGGAAGCTATCTCGCTAATGCCGCCTTATCTTTGCATGACAGCCAGCTGTTTGTGACGGTATGTTGTATACACAAGGTGTAGGCGCCTTGACCCTGAATATTTGCTTACGGCTTTAAGGTTTTCCCGAAAGTACCCCTTCTCTCCCTCGTATTTTTCTTCGTTCCGTAGGTGGTTATAGTTGTATGGCTGATGTACTGCTTTTGATGACGATGATGTTGGTGGTGGTAATGATGAGGATGATGATGAATACTGAGAAAACGCAGCGAGTAGATGGCTTGTGTAGCTGCATCTAATATTTTTCAAGCAAACCTACCTATTATGATGGTGAATCTCAAGTCAGCAGAGTGCGAGTGCAGGAGTTTCTTGAACTCCGACATCGACTTTGCTCCGACTGTCTGCGGGCATGTTGTTCCCAATATTCACCACCCTCCGCTAGAAGCAGAGTTGGTGAGCCACCCGCTTTAAATCCGGTACGACAAGCTTGTACCGGTGTCCTCGTGTGCTGCTTGGTGTACGCAGATGAAGCAACGACCTCAATATGGGATAATCATCCAGGTGTAATATCCGGTGCGTCATGGTGAAGTCAACCCACACTCTACAATAAGACAGGGTGTACAAAGGTAGTCTCTTGCACCGGTCTTCCTATGGCACACATCGTAAACCGTGGATGATCCTTGTGGCCACATGCTGTACCCACTCAATCCTTTGCGTCTCGCCCCGGGGGAGCGGACAATAAGTGGGTGCGTTGTACTCTAGCATTTGTCTAATGATATGAGAGAACAGGCCAGTGGCAACCTCTTTTGACCAAGCGCAGAAGCTGCGTTTGAGCGTCCAGAGCACGCGCAGTCTGTGGGTAAAGCCTGTTCGTGTTTTCAACGGATTTCAAATCGCAGCATGAGAGTATGCCGAGATTTTTCACGGATGGCGATGAATGCAACTGTTGGCCGGTCAGACTGTCCAGGCTCATGAATACCGATTTGACCGGGTTGATCGGAAGGTTGGTCTTTGCCGACCACATGGAGGCGGTCAAGGTCACGCTGAAGCAGGTCGCAGTCGTCGGGCGCCTCAATTACTCTTCATAACTTAAGGTCAACTGAAAACAACGCGCAGGGTGAACTGAGAAGCTGAAGCAAATCATTGTTGTGGATCAGGAAAAAAGGGGTCGAAGAACTGTGTCCTGCAGGACGCCACTTGTCGAGGGATATCACTAGATCAAGTGATTGTCCACCTGCAACCTCCACGTCCGACCAATAAAAAGGTCACTGATCCATTGGTGCAGTCGGCCACCAACACCGCACATCTTCAGCTTCTGTAGGTGGATCTCATGGTCCACTTGGTCAAACGTCTTACCAAAACCGATGTAAATGATGTCAACCGACTACCCTTGGTTTAGCGCTTGCAACCATTCGTGCTTCGAGATCAGCAGGTTTGTGATGTGTGACCGACCTTTCATGAAACCGTGCTGCGCGAATGTCAAGATGCTTTTGACCCGAGATGCTGCAGAAGACCACGACCTTCTTGAGTGTCTTAGCCAAAATAGAAGTCAGGCATATCAGCCGGTAGCTGTCCACCTTGCTCGGATAGCCGCCTTTCGGAATCGGTTTCACCACTGAGCATTTCCAGTCGTTCGGCAATGAACCGGCGGACAGCGACCTGTCACCGATGGCGAGATGATGACCGATAGTGATTTGAGGATCAACAGATTGAACTCATCAGGCCCGGCAGACTTGATACCGTCAAGACTGGCGAGCAATTTGCGCACGTCCTCAACGCTGTTATCCAGGCTGTCCTGCTCGGTGGGGCCGATTTGCATCAAACTCAGTACGGACTCCTGGTTAGCTGCAAAAGCGGAAGCGAACTGCGCCGCCAATGCAGAAGCACGCTCAGTGGGGGGAAGTAGGGGCTGTCCATCCGAGCTCTCCAACACAGGCACATCACCAGTCGGTTTCAGGCGTCGTTTCACGTATGCAAAGATCCCCTTGGAAGCTCTTTTAGTCGTGGTTGCAAACTGCACTTTGAAGTTTCGGGGTTTGCTCGTTTTCGTTACATCTTGTACGCCTCGTAATCCTCGACAGAACCAGATTGCACGAATTTATTCTATAAGCGGCGTCGCCATCCAGCAAGTTTGCCATACTCCTTGTCAAACCAGTGTGGCTTGACTGGTTCAGCTTTCCGAGATTTGAAGGGCACAAAGCGGGCGCATAACGACTTTACTCGCTCTTTAATGATCGACCAACAAGCTTCAACTGATGAATCCCGTGGCAGTGACCAGTCTATCATGCTGGCGGCTCGAGTGAGGCCATTAAAGTCCGCCTTCCAATAGTTGAAGGCTGGCTTCAGCGGAGATATACACGGCAGGGGCAGCTCTAAGCTCGCCATGACCATCGAGTAGTCACTAGCTGCCACAGGTTCTAGGAGTTGAACATCACCCACATGTTGACCGCAGCTGGTCAGCAATGGGTCCAGACACGATGGAGTCGAGCGCGCAATAAGGCGCGTCTGCTGATTGATGGGCTCTGTGGTCCCAGTTTCAAACATCATCTCAGCAAAGTTCACCTCGACTTCGCAGTGACCGGAGAGAAGTACGACCGCGGGCCGCCGTATTCGAGGTAGGTTGAAATCACCTATGGGCAGGAATTGCGACAACTGTGGTTTCGCACATAGGGCAACCAGTCCAAATTGCGGCTCAGTGGACTGCGATACATAACACTCACGGGGAGTTCGCCGCGTCTCAGAAGGATCGAACGCCATAGCTGCTCACATAGGCCATCACCGCTTCTATAGATGCTCACGAGTCACCCGCACAAGGAAGATCGTATGTATAGAAGCACTCCACCGCGGTCATTTGATAGCATATCACAGCGGAAGTAAGAATACCCACCGATTTTGATTTCTTGGGCGGTTATCTCTGAATTTAACCAAGTTTCAGCTGGGCCCAATACGTCTGGTTGCCGAGAGGAAACTCTGACGGAGGCTGAAACCTGGGGCGAAAGGAATCGTCTGACACAGTGCGATCAAACGAGTGGATGGGTGAGCTTCTAAAAACAGCTAGTTGTACATTACCTCAGACTTGTGAATAGAACGCTTGTGTGCACAGCCGGTGTGAGTTCTTTCTCTTCACGCGGCTGGGGGAACCAGGCATGCAACATGGTGTCAGAAAAAAAGAAGAAACCGATGAGCATTCAGCAGCTTTGCTTTGCCTGGCAGCCGTTTGTAGCGATACCGACTCCATTACAGATAACGGAGGGTTCGCTGCTCGAAAACTAGCGTCTGTGGAGAGCGGAGTGGACGAACTTCGCGACACTGATGGAGTTGGATGATGAATATCCTATGCCATTTAAGTTAGCCATGTTCAGGTGCGCCACCGGCCGTTGCGAGGCGGATACTAGACACCTGGAATTTCTGCAATTATGACCAAGAACCGGATCTTTCAGTAACGCTCGAGAGATTTGGTGATTATCGTGAAGGCCGGTTAAAACATTTCGCAGGTTGGTATCGATCGGCAAACGTTAGATCACGTGATAGCGTAAATCGGCAAGAAGCGCAAGAGATTTCAGTAAATAACAAGTGGGATCACGACGAGGGATGCGTTGATGCAAAACTGCCGACTCAAGGACAACTAGTTCGACCACAAGTTGACTTTGGATCCATTGTACATTTGCAACCCAAAAAGATGCCCACTAATAGTCTACAAGACCGTCTTCGAAAGTGTTCACGGCGGCGAAAGACGCGTCTCAAACACGAACCAAGACAAGCCCCACCCTCTAGCGCCTGAAGACGAAGTATGGTTTAAACAGATACCTAGAGTTAAAGGGCGTCGGAAGAGAAGAGCAGCTGAGAGCCGGAAAAGAAAGGGAAATTATCGAATACGGCTGAAAAGGCGATGTGGTGAACAGTCACTGTACTCGGAAGAGAAGCCGCATCAGTAGAATAAGCCAAATATGATCGTAGCCCAGATACGAAAGCGCTGCCGCAGTGGAAGACGATAAGGAATCTGTAACACCAAAACAACGAAAAAAATGAAAAGGGAAATGATGTGATAGCGGTTGAAACCTGGGGCGAAGGGAATTGTCTGCCCCGATGCGATCGATGGAGCGGGTGGGTGAGTGTTTACAAACACAGTTAGTTGTGCATCATCTCAGACTTGTGAATAAAAGGCTTATGTGCAGAGCCAGTGTGAGTTTTTTCTCTGGACACAGCTGAGAGAACCGGGCACGCAACAGCAAGGAAGTGGCAAACGTCGTCACGTTTATGACAATACGCTCTTCACAACCTCGATTTAAGGCATAATTGAAAGGCAAGCTCACGTGATCCCCAGTACCAAAGGGAGAAACGTAAACTAAATCTCGTAGAAAGTCTACTACTTTGAAAGATAATGTCTAAAAAGGGAGGGTCTGAGTCCTCCATGAACCTAGTGGACCCTTAAACAAAATGATGCAGGGATGCGTGCAATGAAAGGTCGTTTAGTGGAAAATCCACCAGATGCTGCTTCACAAAAGAAATTCCGCGAAGCAACCTCGGAAGCAGTAAAATCTATTGGCTGAATGAGTGCGAATGTAATCAACCAGTCCGTTTGATGCCCTTTCACAGCATCTGTATACCAACACAATCTTGAATTGAGTGAAAGTTGTACATACATCCGCCAAAAGAGCCCCAGCAGTCGTATCTGGGAAGTTAAACATGTATGTATACAAATTGGTTAGGGTGTATCTGACTTGCGAAGCGAGCGGATCGCAGTAGGGTGTAGTCCGATAGACATACTTCACGGTCCAGGATGTCGGAGAATAACGTCTCAGTGAATGCAGGTTCATCTGAATGGGAGCCTTCTACAAGAGTGGCAATCACGCACATGTTCTTGAGCCGTAGATCGTGTGTAACCACAACGGGAGTTGGCATGGCGGAAATAGACTTCCGGTTCACTACTCGAAAACCCACCAACCGAAGACTCGTGACACCCGCCTCGCGACAGAGCTTGAAGTCCTTGATAACGTCCTTTAATTGAAATTAAAGGGCACCATCAAGCAAAGGGAGGTGTAAGCGACAAACCGCCTGGAAATTGAGCTAACGCGCTCCCACCGTAACCAAACAACAACAAAGCTGGCACTGGATAACGCGATTCCTCAACGCTTCCAAGTGGTTTGGCGCTTACGGTACTCAGTAATACATGCTTCCAGCACAAGCGTATCAACTGCTTCAATCCAATCTAAATAGCCGACAAATATGGCCTCAAGTCATATGTGGGACGAGCTAACGATGCAAAAAAGCGCTGCGGTTTACCGGATACTGAACTAAGGCTACCCAGCAATCATAAGAGAGACTACACTGAGCACTGGGTGTTGAATCCGTGTTACATACAAAGTGGCTCGAGTGCGCATAGATAAAGGAAGAAGGAAAATAGTAAGCCGCGTGGAACAAATGGTTTTCGTGTGTGACCACCAACTGCAACAACACTGCAATATTGAGGCCACTACTATAATGCGAGGTGACATGAGCCGCACTCATGGCACGTCAATGTAACGACAGTCTGTACATCAGTGTCCAAATGGAGGGGTTAGAGAATGAAAAACTCCAGAACAACGATAGCACATTGGCCATCACTACATAAAGCGATAATGAATCTGTTCAGAAGTGGAGGGTTTCTGCGTTGCTCTCTCCGGCCCCTACGAAGCCAATCGTCCTTGTTTAGACTAATGGAAGTAGAGATCGCCTGAGTTTGGTGTGGAACTGGGCACACAGTAGTTGGCGGATGTCGCCATGATTACTAGGTCATTGAGCGCCGCGAGCAAAGCTTGCACAACGGTTAAAAGTTGATTGTCGGGTTTTAGCGCACGATCACCGCGCTATAACCCACCGTATGTCTTGGATTGCGACACGCAATGTCGCTTGGGGATTCCGTTGGTTCTGAGGTTAGCCTGTGCCGTTCCCAACACTGGGACCGTATCCGAAGTGGAGGACTTCAGTTTTGTTCTCTCCCATCCATGCAATCCATGACGCGTTCCGTCCTTTTTGTACTAATCAGCTAGAGACAGTTTAAGTTGGGGATGGAACGCGGCAGGGATGGGAGAGAAACACCGAAGCCTTCCATCATCATTATACATGTCAGCTAGAGGTGGTGAAACACCTCCGCTATTGTACCGCAACACATAAAGGAAATACATACATGCAATACATTAAGGAAAAATAAATACGACAGTTGCATGCCAGCTGAGTTACCAGCAACGGATAGGCATCGTTCCGGTAAGCTACCAGCCAGCTACTAGGCAAAAAGAAGAAAAAAATTATTATACTTTGCCCTACGAAATGAGATCGTAGATGGAGGGGGGAGGCTAAAAGGAATGGGGAGGGACAAAGAAACGCCCAGCAGGAACGCCACTGAGGTCGGCTCCTTGCCATGTCAGCAAGCGTATCCAGCCAAACGTGTTCACCGTCTTTTGGACCCCAACCAGGGAGCCGTGAAGCTCCAACCGAGGCCAGCTCCGAAGTGAGGGACTTCATTCCCCTGGACCAAGTCGCCGCTTGGCCACCTCTCCTCTTCTTCCATTAACACCCCCGGCGAGCAAACAACGCACGTCGAGGGAGTCGGTGGGCTGGCATGCGCAACACCTAGCCCAGCCATCGGAGCCTGGTGCGAGAAATAATGGTGCTGAGCGATTCATTCCCTTTTCCTAGGCCGTAAACAAGGCGTCGAACACGCTCGTTATTCACGCGATGTTCCCACCAGATGTGAGCCAAACTGCGAAGGCACCGATGGTCGAACGGAACTAGCCTCTTTATGTCCGCCGATCTTAGGAGCCAGGTTTCGCCACCGTACAGTAAGGTCGAACGTACCGCTGCATTGTACACTCTACCCTTCAGGGCGAAAGTAATGTCGCACCGCCGCCATAGGTAGCGAAGGTTAGCAAAAGCGCTTCGAGCTTTCGCTATACAGTCCGTGATCTCGTCTTCGATCCCAAGGGCGCTAATACAACTTCCCAGGTATTTGAATTTCTGAACAACTTCTAGCTGATCCCCACCAACGGTCAGCACAGGAAGCGATCCCTGCAAATCTTGGAGGAAAGCTTTGCACTTCGATGGTGCAAAGCAAAGCCCGAAGCGGCTGACAGCCAGTGCTAATCTGTCCAGCGCGGTTTGGCACGTCTGGGAGCTGTCACAGATGAGGGCAATGTCGTAAGTATACTCCAAGTCAAAAAAGTAGTTCTCATGGGAGTAGCTCCACACCTTCCAAGTCATGTCCTGTAAATGCAATCTCCATGAATTCGTCAATAGCGAAGATGAATAGGAAAGGTGACAGCGGGCATCCTTGTCTCACACCGCTGGAGATATTGAATGGTGGCGACAGCTTGCCGTAAGCCCTCACTCTGCCCGTGCTACGCGCATATAATGCTTGGATAATATTTACATATTTCTCGGGCACACCTTTCCTGAGTAAACAATTCCAAAGGGCACATCGATCAACCGAATCGAAGGCACCTTTGATGTCGAGAAACACGACTACGGTGGGCCGCCAATATGTGTGACGGTGCTCCAACAACTGACGCAAGGTGAAGATGTGGTCGATGCAGCCACGACCACGACGAAACCCGGCTTGATCCTCACGAATCTGGCTTTCACGAGCGCCAGTCAGTCTGTGAAGAATGATGGAGGCGAGTAATTTGGAGGCGATGGAGATCAGACTGATTCCACTATGGTTGCCGCATTCCGAGCGCGAGCCGCCTTTGAAGATGGGAACAATAACGGAGCGGTTCCAGTCGGTTAGGACAATCTCCTGCTCCCACAGTTTCACTAGTAATTCATGTAAAGCATTAACAAGAGCAGAGCCTACGAATTTGAAGAGAGCTGGAGGAAGATCATCATCATCATCATCATCATCATCATCATCATCATCATCATCATCATCATCATCATCATCATCATCATCTTGTTCAACTTCAACAATCCGATCTCACGTTCGACTTCTGAGCGAGAGGGTGGATCCAAAGGGACAGCCCACGGAGCAGGGAGATCAGTGACCGGCGAATCGAACAATTCTAGCCGATTAAATTGCTTTTCAAAATGCTCAGCCCAACGCTCCAAGCGTTTTGACAAATTGTGGATAGGCTGTCTATTCTCATCACAAATTGTTTCACTAACACCAGGTCTCCTATTGCCCGTTTACTGTATCAGACTGAATAACTTACGATGGTTCCCAAGGACAGCGGCCACTTCCATCTCTGACACCCGAACAGACCACCAAGATTCGCGGTCTCTCTTCAGGCTAGCACGGAGTTTTGCCCGGAGCTCTTTGCGAGTTTCATTGTGTTCACCTCCAGCCGGAATATGCCGGCGAGCGTCGATAAGTTCCAGAGACCGAGAAGAGACCCAATGTCCATGTTGGCGATTAGACTTACCACATGAGGATTTGCCTGCTGATAGTAAGGTCTGGCGAACATGTGACCAGTGACCATCAGTTGTCTCCAGTGAGCGATTACTCAACTCGCATGTCAGCGTACTTCGATATGCATTCAGAACAGCTGGCTTTGTCAGTTGGCTGGTGTCAATGCGCTCACATCGTCGTCGTGGGCGTCCGCCAAAACGCATCCGCATGTCAGCACATACAAGTGCATGATCGGTGTCCACACATGTGCTACAAATCGAGTGACAATTCTGGATGCAGCCTCTCCAGCGGTAACTGATGGCAATGTGATCGATCTGCGTCCAAGACTGGTTCGAGGCTGGTGGGCGCCAAGTCACCCTCCGGCGGGTGCTGTGTCGGAAATTAGTGCTCGCAAGAAATAAGCGAGCATCTTCACACAAATGAAGTAACCGTTCACCGTTATCATTATGGGGGCCTACACCGTGTTGACCGCCCAGATGCAGTTCATCAGTGGACAACTTTCCAACTTGTGCGTTCATATCCCCAGCCAGCACAACAGTGTCCGTGCTTCTTCTGTGGAGAAGGAGCTGGGTCAGTTGGCGGTAGAAGTCGTTCTTTAACGAATCATCGCTACCGTTTGTGGGCGCGTAGGCAGCGATGATGAATAGACATCTATTAGTCCCGCGCGACTTCGAAGCTTTGAACGAGCCAGCCAATCGGACCGCACACATCCGGCTACTGATTGGAATCCAATCAACCAGAGTAGCTTCTATCCGGGAATCAGATAAAAAAGAAAAAAGGGAAAGTATATAATGGTGATTGAGAGCTGAGCTGAAGGGAATCGACTATCCTGTGCGGTCGATCAGGTAATCGATCGAGCGGGCGAATGCGTTTTCAAACACCCGGCTAATTGGACTTTTGCCTTAGAGTTGAGAGGGCAGTGTTTTCGGCGGCAATATCTGGCTACGTTGGCAGAGTTTTTGTTAACACATTTTTCGTGGTCAAGACTGTTGGAATTTTGATTTTTCTTCGGCTGGGCTAGAATTTTTGCGGAGAAATTTCTGGGTGGTTAATTCGGAATAGCGAAAAAAGTGAAGATCTAACAGCTTCAGCCCGGGGACTTAGGGCAATGCCAACACCAGCTTGGCCGGTGCTCGAAGCTGCATCGTCACCGGATAGGCGCAATGAGAAAATACTGCTTGCGTCACCTGAAGGAGATCGAAGAGTGAGCACAGTGCTCGAGTCTTGCAAGCGAGTCTCTGATAAGCAGCAGATATCGATCGAGAGGGTCTCTAATATTCGGGCAAGTGCTGCCTGTTGACCGATTTGTAGTAGTGTGCGTACATTGAGGCATGCCAATCTGAAGGAGGATCGAGGGCTCCAAATGGAAGCCGATGAACTGGAATGGACCGCTTGGTTGAACATGGGCTTGTAGACAGGAGAGGAGTGACGCTCCGCGTTCACATGTGAGTTGAAATTAGAAGGTAAATGCCTAGCAACGCATGTTGGGGGAGGGCCAAGAATCGGGGGGTTGAAAACTGGGGGGATATAAGTGAAGTTGGAAGGGGACGGTAAGAGTGAAAAAGAGTAAGAGAGGGAATAATAAGACAGGAAGTCTTGAGCAGTAGCATTCAAACCCCTATCCACCCTGCTCGATGTAGCAGATAGGGCACCGTTGATTATCCTCTGCGGTGGCCAGAGCATCAAGAAATTGTTTGAGGAAAGATTCATTGTATTGCGTGGGCAGGATACTGTCAGGTTGCCCAGGCCTAGACAGGAGAACGATTAGGGTTCTCAACCAAAGCCTTTGGTTCAAAAACTTGATCGCAAGACAGCGGATTTGGCGGTGGGCTACAAGGAGTCCGTTTTAAGGAATAAGGTGCTACCCTCATTCCAACCCCCAACCTGGAGGACCAGGAGGCCGAGTTTGTCTGGCCTCTAACCATTGACCAATCTGGTATGAGTGACTCTGAAGGTGCAAAAGCACCACCCAGCATAGCTCAATGGATCGCTGAAGCACACAAACCATCGCACCACGGTAAGGTCCAGCCTCATCGCGATGGACCGAAGACTTCGGATACGGTCCCAGTGATCGGAATGCCAAAGGCTGCTGCGAAATCAACCGAAGCCACAAGTAAGAAGGTGTGTCGCAAGCCAAGACACACGGCGGGTACTCCAAAACTTGGCAACCAATTTGTTCGGGAGTTTAAACTAGGTCGTATGAGCGACTGAATGTGATGAGACAAGTTGTTGAAGTGCAAATGAACACGGATCACAAAATCCGGAACGAAAGCCAGAGAACAAAAAGGGTTAAGTAAAGGGTAGTATGTTCATTGAGCGGGACGAATGTATCACAGGATATGGCATTTGGGATTCCTCTACATTCCTGACCAAATGTAGTAATCTCAACAGCCTAGTAAATAGACAAAGAGTCTACAAAACCCATGGTAATTAGCAGACAAGGGGGCAGAGTCGCCGCGTCATAATCTTCGTGGCATAGTAGTTGAAGGTCAGTAACACACTTTAGCGACTGTGCCGCAGGAAGAAAGGAACATTTTTACAAAAAATAGAAAACATTTTTAGTTTTTTTTTCACGCGCCGATTTTCACTTTTCATTTGTAATGTTTGAAGTATTAAACATGTGAATCAATGCAATCCTGTACATAATTCTTCCACTGGTTCCGGTTGCAGGCCATGTCTTCAAGCGTGTTAAGCCATTGGCACTCCTCATCCTTGGGTCCCCATCCTGGAAGACGTACGGGTCCAACGGCGGCTAGACGCGACGTCAGCGATTTCATGTGCTGTCGCCAAGTGGAAGTCTGACCACTACGTGGTCGGCTTCAGCCCGGTCCTGAAGCGGTGCTGAATAGAGCGCGACGCATTAGACGCTCAGGTGCCATGCGTAGGACGTGACCGAACCACCACAACTGGCGCAGCAAAACCACTTTGTTGAAGGGAAAACCCGCATTCCCCAGGATACGACGTTGAACGTCATCAGCGTGAACGTGATGTTTCCAACAAACACGAGCGATCCTCCTCAAGCAACCGTTGTCGAAAACAGAAAGACGACACGTCTTCCACGCGAACTGGCCAGGACTCGCTCAAGTTCAAGTTCGAGTGGGACTGGAACGATGGGAGAATTCAGTGAGTGTTGTAACTTGAGTGGAGAGTTGAACCAGGAATTGATAAAATGCTCAGAGTTCTTGATGGATCTAAAACGGAACACCCGTATTGCGATACGGGCCAATCAGTTAAGGCGCATGTTTCCTGCCCTAGCAGTCCCTGCTGTGGCAGTCACGTGAAGTAAGCAAAGGATAGGAAGAGAAATCGAAGGTACAGAATAAGGAAGTGCACTTGAAATAAGAAAATAATACTAATGCGTGAAGAAAAGAACACCGAAGTATGAAGATGCGAGTTACTCAGGAAAAGGTTTAATGGTGCCACCCAAGAGCGTCAAGTTGCCGCTCAAACCCCTTAACCGTAGATTCCCTAATAGCACTTTGCGGAAGCATGTTCCATCGCTCGATGACTCGGCGTGACAGCCGGATTGTCGACCTAATGCGATCGTATTGCCGTTTGTCTAGCTTCAAGGAATGACCGCGTAGAACAGACGACCTAGCGGGACTGAATAACCAAGATAAATCTGGACCAACCTTCCCAGTCAAGATACGGTAGGTTAGGATTTGGTCTCCTCTAAGCCTTCGGTAGTGCATTAAATGCATTCCCAAACTAAGTAGACGCACGGGGTACGTCCGTTCCCGTAATCCTTCGACTAACCTAGTACCCACTCGTAAAACCCTCTCTGGCTCCATTTTGTCCAGGACGAGGCAGGGCGGACAAGCCTGGACGCAGTATTCCAGATGAGGCCGAACGAAAGCCAAGAACAGTCTCGTAAAGATGTCGCCCGTCAAGACTCCGTAAGAACGTCGTACTAACCACAACATGTGAAAACCTCCGCCTGCGGCCTTCTTTCAGTTGTCACCGGAATGTAACACCGAAGAGTGTACGACGCCTAGATCAACCTGGCTAGATACAGGGAAGAGTTCGACCCCACCGACCAAGTACTTCACAGGACAATCTCCTCCAATTCGAAGAACGGAGTACTTTGCCTGATTCATGGGTAGTAACCACAGAGTAGAGCAGTCTCAAAGCTTATCCAAGGCTTGCTGAATAGCCTCGGAACCCCCAGGAACATCGACAATGTTCCACAGCTTCAGGTCATCAGCAAATAGTAGCGATAGTACCTCCAGCTCCGCGGGTAGGTCATTCACATAGAGAGAACATTGGAAGATTGTATATAATGGGAATAGAAGCTGGAGCTTTACATGGCCCACAGGGTAAAAAGAGTTCCGGTCGGGTCAAATGAAAGGCCAAGCTACCTTATAGCGGGGTGGACTCGCGTGTTAGCCGTATCTTCATCGGGCTTATGCGGCATTTAAACAGAATGCACGCTGGCCCAAAGCGTGACATTCCACCACGCCCACCGAAACGGCTATGGAAAGGAAGTAGGTAGAAGAGAAATTACATCAAATAGGTAGTTGTCTCAGGGAATATCGCGGTGCAGCTCAGCCAGATGACAGTCCAGGCGGGTCTCAAAATCCGCCACAGTGCGTGCCAAGACTAAATCGGCAGGCAGAGCATTACACGCTCGGCAGATTTGCAAAGCGAAGTAATGTCGTACTGCAGTTCAGCCGACAGTGCTGATGTGAGCTCCAGTGGGTGGCCACGTAGATGGGAGCACGATTGGTGCAGTGTGAGTAGGTGGCGACAGGGATGTCCAGGGTCGGATAAGATCATAAATACAAGGATCAGGTCGCCCCGGAGACGTCGTTACATAAGCGAGTAGAGGCTCAGACAGTGATGTCGTTGGGGATAATCTAGGTGCTTGAGACCTCAGACCAGTTTTGTTGCTCGACGTTGTGGGGCTTCGAGTATGCGTTGGTCCTTCAGCAGCAAGGAGTTCCAAGCCTGAATAGTAACCTCCAGGTGAGGTCGAAGAAAAACGTTGAGGAGGTGGAAATTGCTAGGGTTAATTTAACCGCAGACTCGTTTCAGCAATCCCATCATGCGGTTCACCATCATCATCATCAGTATACACGTTAGCTGGGGGTGTAAAAACACAGCTACAACAGTTGCATGAAAGATGAGCTACAAGCAACGGATGGGCATTGTTCCGGAAAGCTAGCAGCCGGATACTAAGTAACAAGGAAAATTATGATGTAAAATTATACAATCCTACGTGTTATGTGTTTTTGATTTTGCCGTATTCCATGCTTTGGCATATGTACCGTTCTAATACATATTTCTGTTTTTATAGCTCATAAGTCCGATTTATTCATCGAGTAAAGCCTCCTTATCGGCTTTTGTCTTCTTCCTTCATTCCTGGGATAATCCGTGTTCATTACAATTTACTCGATTAATACAACAATCTCATGGATCGAATCTTATGCCCAGATCGCTTTGATGTGGATCCTCAATCTTCTGACGCCGGCAAACGCTGGGCCCATTGGATCTACACTTTCAGCAATTTTTTAGAATCGATCGAGTCCATGAAGCCGGACAAGCTCAAAACGTTAATGAATTATATCTCATCTGACCTGTCCGAGGTGGTTTTTTAGTGCTCTTCTTATGAGGATGCCGTCAAAACGCTACAAGATATCTTCATAAAACCCAAAAACGAAATTTTTGCACGTCACGTCCTAGCCACTGCCAGACAAGAGAACGGTGAATCGTTAGACCAATTCATTCAGAATTTAAATTCCGCTGCTAGTGACTGTAATTTTCTACCAGTCACTGCCGACGAACACAGGAATCAAGCTATAAGAGGTGCTTTTATCAGCGGTCTACAATCTAACCTCATCAGGCAGAGATTATTGGAACAAAAATCACTCGATCTTCAGTCCGCTTTCGAGATGGCTAGATCGCTTGACTTGGCCCAAAAACAAGCCGCTTAGTTTCAGCTGACGACTTGTAACTCAACGATGAAAACTGAAATCCCATCTGAGCTGCAGCTATCCTCTCAAAAAGAACCTGTCGCTACGTCCTCCCAGTCAATGTGTTTCTTTTGCGGCTACGCCAGACATCCTAGATCAAGATGTCCCGCCAGAGATGCGACATGTAAAAAGTGTACAAAGAAAGGCCATTTCCAGAGCGTTTGCAAATCCAGGCCAAGCACAAATCACGGCTCGAACGTTTCTATGTCGGTTTTATCTTCTGTGACGTTTGCTGCCGCGCCCGGCAGCCTTTGCAGTGCCGCTACTAACATCTTTGTGAATGACATACCGCTGCAAGCCCTTGTCGATACTGGGAGCTCTGAAAGCTACATTTCCGCTTCAGTTGTAAAACTTAACAAATTTCATGTCGAAACCTCTCGGGAGCATATCGTTATGGCCTCCACTACTCATTCTAATTTCCCCCAAGGACATATTATTTGCTCCATTCGACACAAAGACACCTGTTATTCCAATGTGAAACTATCCGTTTTATCTAACCTTTGCTCTGACGTATTACTTGGTCACAACTTCCTCAAATATCATCGTAAAATTGAGATATCGTTTCATGGATCCAGACCTCCTTTTACTATTTGTGGCCTAATGGCGGCCCGTGTGGAATCGTTCCCCCTGTTGGAGCCCCTTGCTCCAAAATACCAGCCGACTGTTACAAAATCTAGACACCATAGCGAATCCGATGAAACTTTCATTCAATCTGAAATCAAAAGACTTCTGGCAGATGGCATTATCCAGCCTTCGAGGTCGCCGTGGTGAGCGCAAGTGTTAGTAACTACGAGCGGACATAAGAAGCGTATGGTTGTGGATTATAGCCAAACGATCAATCGATTTACATATCTTGATGCCTACCCGCTTCCAAGGATCGATGACCTCATCGATAAAATCGCTCGTTTCGATGTGTATAGTACTCTAGATTTGAAGAGTGCTTACCATCAAATACCAATCAACGAGGGAGAACGTAAATACACTGCCTTTGAAGCTGGTGGAAAACTTTACGAGTTTCGCCGTATTCCCTTCGGTGTTACCAACGGTGTCGCCTGCTTTCAACGAGCCATCGATAGTTTTCTGAAACGGGAAGGATTTGCATATACCTTTGCATACGTTGACAATGTTACGGTGTGCGGTAGAAGCAAAGAGGAACATGACGCAAATCTTAAACACTTCCTGACGGTAGCCAAAAATCGCGGCATCACTTTTAACAACACAAAAAGCATTTTTGCTGTTAAGAAAATCATCTTGCTCGGTTACGAAATATCCAAGGGCATTATCAAACCTGACCCGGAGCGACTATGACCTTTGGCCGAGTTGATGCCACCGCATGATTCCAAGTCACAACAGCGCCTAGTAGGAATGTTTGCATATTATTCGAAATGGATTCCAAAATTTTCCGATAAAATCTATCCATTGATTCACAATGAAAATTTCCCGCTGCCCGAACCGGTAATGAACTGTTACGAACAACTCAAAAAAGAATTAGAACGATCTACAGTCGTGACTATCACATCCGGTGTACCATTGGTAGCCGAAACAGATGCATCTGACATTGTCATCGCCGCTACCTTGAATCAAAATGGTAGACCAGTAGCATTCTTCTCCCGAACGCTATCTCACAGCGAAAAACACCACTCCGCCGTCGAAAAAGTGGCCTGTGCTATAGTCGAAGCAGTGCGAAAATGGCGTCATTTCCTCCTTGGCAATCCATTTACGATGGTAACTGGCCAGCGATCAGTGACATTCATGTACGGTGACAATAACAAAGGAAAAATTAAGAATGATAAAATCCAACGTTGGCGTTTGGAGCTATCAAGTTATCGGTTCGATATAATGTATAGACCGGGAAGCGGAAATAAAGCAGCCGACACGCTCTTCAGAATTCATTGTTCAGCGTCTCTGAGTGGTACGGAACTTAACGAACTACACAAGTCAATGTGCCACCCTGGTGTTTCTCGTATGATGCATTTTATCCGTTCTCGTAAGCTTCCATTTTCCTTGGACGATGACCTCACAATGCAAAGCTTGCGCCGAAATCAAACCTAGGTTCTATAGACCCCCTGTTGGTCGACTCGTTAAAGCTACACAACCGTTTGAACGGTTGAGCATTGATTTCAAAAGACCACTTCCATCTACGTCAAGAAACAAGTACCTCCTGACTGTGATTGACGAATATTCTCGGTTTCCCTTCGCGTTTGCCTGCTCTGATA
Organism: Dicrocoelium dendriticum; assembly: GCA_944474145.2. NCBI lineage: Eukaryota > Metazoa > Platyhelminthes > Trematoda > Plagiorchiida > Dicrocoeliidae > Dicrocoelium > Dicrocoelium dendriticum. Next base: position 44,884,848 of record OX104059.1, on the reverse strand, counting down.
TGACTTCTGCAACAGTGATCGGATGCCTCACTCAGCTGTTTGCTTTGTTCGGAATGCCATCTTATATACACCCCGACCGCGGTCCTTCTTTTGTGTTCGAAGAAGTAAGAAAGTTTCTGCACGATAAAGGAATATCCACCAGTAGGACTACCGCTTATAATCCGCAAGGCAATGGGCAGGTTGAGCGTCTAAATGGAACTTTATGGCGCGCTATTACGCTTTCGCTATCTTCAAAAAACCTGGATATCGGACAGTGGGAGTCGGTCCTCTTAGATGCTCTTCACTCTATCCGATCGTTGCTGTGCACAGCCACCAACGAAACTCCACACGAGCGCTTATTTCGATTCAACCGAAAGTCAACTACTGGCACATCCCTTCCTACGTGGCTATCCGAGCCTGGTCGGGTACTCATGAAGCGTGCTTCACGTCAATCGAAATGTGAACCATTGGTTGAAGAAGTTGAGCTACTTGATTGCGACCCAGATTATGCTTTTGTCCGACTTCCGGATGGCAGAGAGGAGAAGGTTTCTACTCGCCACTTGGCTCCTGCTGCTGGCAGGATTCCCGATGACAGCGATGTCCCTCTGACGCCCCACGTGCTAAATGCACCGGATGCTATGGTTCCTACTACTACTCTGCCAGCAACTCCCGACCCATCTCCTGATGATACTACTACTAGAAGAGAGACTACTCTGCTACAACAACAACAACGAACCCGACCGTACGATCTAAGAAATCGTGAAGCTTGATCCTGCTCTTCATTTATTATACGTCGCTTTTTTGAACAGCTCTTTCATTCGCATCCCGCATGTTATTCTTATCCAATTTCCCTTCCTAACACGGACCGCACTGCGCCGAACTCATCTTTACAAACGTCATCAACTACTCAGCAACGATTTTCTAGCGAGGGAGAATGTTATGTGTTTTTGATTTTGCCGTATTTCATGCTTTGGCATATTTACCGTTCTAATACATGTTTCTGTTTTTATAGCTCATACGTCCGATTTATTCATCGAGTAAAGCCTCCTTATCGGCTTTTGTCTTCTTCCTTCATTCCTGGGATAATCCGTGTTCATTACACTACGGAATGAGATCGTGGTTGGTGAGGGGAGGCTAAAAGGGATGGGGAGGGACAAAGAAACTCACAGCAGGAACGCCACTGAGGTCGGCTCCTAGCCATGTCAGCAAGTGTATCTAGCCAAACATGTTCATCATCCGTTGAACCCCAACCACGGAGCCGTGAAACTCTAACCGAGGCCAGCTCCGAAGTGAGGGACTTCATTCCCCTGGACCAAGTCATCGTTTGGCCACCTCTCCTCTTCTTCCATCCACACCCCCGGCGAGTAAACAACGAACGTCACGGGAGTCGGTGGGTTAGCATGCGCAACACGTGGCCGAGCCATCGGAGCCTGGTGTGTGAAATGACGGTGCTGAGTGGTCCAGTTCCTTTTTCTGTGCCATATACAAGGCGTCGAACACGCTCGTTGCTCACGCGGTGTTCCCACCAGATGTGAGCCAAACTGCGAACACACCGATGGCCGAACGTATCTAGCCTCTTTGTCTGCTGATCTAAGGCGCCAGGTTCACAACCGTACAGTAAGGTTGAAGGTACCGCTGTATTACACACTCTACCCTTCAGGACGAGAGTGATGTAGCGTTGCCGCCATAGGTGGTAAAGACTAGCAAAACCACTTCAAGCTTTTGCTATAAGGTTCGTGATCTCGTCTTCGATCCCAAGGGCGCTAATACAACTTCCCAGGTATTTGAATTTCTGAACGACTTCTAGCTGATCCCCACTAACGGTCAGAGAAAGAGGCGATCCCTGTCAATCTTAGAGGAAAGCTTTGCACTTCGATGGTGCAAAGCAAAGTCCGAAGCGGCTGACAGCCAGTGCTAATCTGTCCAGTGCAGCTTGGCACGTCTGGGAGCTGTCACAGATGAGGGCAATGTCGTAAGTATACTCCAAGTCAAAAAAGTAGTTCTCATGGGAGTAGTACCACACATTCTAAGTCGTGTCCTGTAAATGCAACCTCCATGACTTCGTCAATAGCGAAGTTGAAGAGGAAAGGTGACAACAGGCATCCTTGTCTCACACCGCTGGAGATATCGAAGGGTGGCGACAGCTTGCCGTAAGCCCTCACTTTGCCAGTGCTATGCGCGTACAATGCTTGGATAATATTTACATATTTCTCGGGCACACCTTTCCTGAGTAAACAATTCCAAAGGGCACATCGATCAACCGAATCGAAGGCACCTTTGATGTCGAGAAACACGACTACGGTGGGCCGCCAATATGTGTGACGGTGCTCCAACAACTGACGCAAGGTGAAGATGTGGTCGATGCAGCCACGACCACGACGAAACCCGGCTTGATCCTCACGAATCTGGCTTTCACGAGCGCCAGTCAGTCTGTGAAGAATGATGGAGGCGAGTAATTTGGAGGCGATGGAGATCAGACTGATTCCACTATGGTTGCCGCATTCCGAGCGCGAGCCGCCTTTGAAGATGGGAACAATAACGGAGCGGTTCCAGTCGGTTAGGACAATCTCCTGCTCCCACAGTTTCACTAGTAATTCGTGTAAATCATCAACAAGAGCAGAGCCCCCGAATTCGAAGAGGGCCGGATGCAGATTAGCTGGTCCCGTAGCTTTGTTCAACTTTAACAGTCCGATCTCACGTTTGACTTCTGAGCGAGAGGACGATCAGTGGCCGGTGAGGAATCTAACAATTCCGGCCGACTAAATAGGTTTTCAAAATGCTCAGCCAAACGCTCCAAACGTTTTGACAAATTGTGGATAGGCTGTCCACTCTCGTTACGTATAGTTTCACTAACACCAGGTCTCCTGCTGCTCGTTTCCCGTATCAGACGGAATAACTTACGATGGTTGCCAAGGGCAGCGGCCACTTCCATCTCTGACGCACGATGAGACCATCAAGATTCGCGGTCTCTCTTCAGGCTAGCACGGAGTTTTGCCCGGAGCTCTTTGCGAGTTTCATTGTGTTCACCTCCAGCCGGAATATGCCGGCGAGCGTCGATAAGTTCCAGAGACCGAGAAGAGACCCAATGTCCCTGTTGGCGATTAGACTTACCACATGAGGATTTGCCTGCTGATAGTAAGGTCTGGCGAACATGTGACCAGTGACCATCAGTTGTCTCCAGTGAGCGTTTACGCAACTCGCATGTCGGCGTACTTTGATAAGCATTCAGAACAGCTGGCTTCGTCAGTTGGCGGGTGTCAATGCGTTCGCAGCGTCGTCGTAGGCGTCCGCCAAAACGCATCCGCATGTCAGCATATACAAGTGCATGGTCGGTGTCCACACATGTGCTCCAAATCGAGCGACAGTTCTGGATGCAGAAACTCCAGCGGTATCTGATTGCAATGGGACCAATATGCGTCGAAGGCTGGTGGGCGCCAAGTTACACTCCGGCAGATGCTTTGTCGGAAATTAGTGCTCGCAAGAAATAAGCGAGCATCTTCACACAAATGAAGTAACCGCTCACCGTTATAATGGGAGCCTACACCATGCTGACCGCCCAGATGCATTTCACCAGTGGACAGCTCTCCAACTTGCGCGTTCAGATCTCCCGCCAGCACAACGGTGTCCGTGCTTTTCTGTGGCGAAGGACCTGGGTATGTTGGCGGTAGAAGTCGTCTTTTACCGAATCATCGCTACCGTTTGTGGACGCGTAGGTAGCGATGATGATTAGACACCAAGAAGTCCCGCGGGGCTTCTAAGCTTTGAACGAGCCAGCCAAGCGGACCGCGCATATCCGGCTACTGACTGGGATCCAAGTATTCAGACCAGCTTCAAATAGGGGACCCAGGGCAATGCCAACACCAGCTCGGCCGGTGCTCGAAGCTGCATCGTCACCGGAGAGGCGCAATGGACATTGGAACATTGTATTTAATGGGAATAAAAGCTGGAGCTTTACATGACCCATAGGGTAAAAAGAGTTCCGGTCGGGTCAAATGAAAGGCCAAGCTACCTTATAGCGGGGTGGACTCGCGTGTTAGCCGTATCTTCATCGGGCTTATGCGGCATTTAAACAGAATGCACGCTGGCCCAAAGCGTGACATTCCACCACGCCCACCGAAACGGCTATGGAAAGGAAGTAGGTAGAAGAGAAATTACATCAAATAGGTAGTTGTCTCAGGGAATATCGCGGTGCAGCTCAGCCAGATGACAGTCCAGGCGGGTCTCAAAATCCGCCACAGTGCGTGCCAAGACTAAATCGGCAGGCAGAGCATTACACGCTCGGCAGATTTGCAAAGCGAAGTAATGTCGTACTGCAGTTCAGCCGACTGTGCTGATGTGAGCTCCAGTGGGTGGCCACGTAGATGGGAGCACGATTGGTGCAGTGTGAGTAGGTGGCGACAGGGATGTCCAGGGTCGGATAAGATCATAAATACAAGGATCAGGTCGCCCCGGAGACGTCGTTACATAAGCGAGTAGAGGCTCAGACAGTGATGTCGTTGGGGATAATCTAGGTGCTTGAGACCTCAGACCAGTTTTGTTGCTCGACGTTGTGGGGCTTCGAGTATGCGTTGGTCCTTCAGAAGCAAGGAGTTCCAAGCCTGAATAGCAAGCTCCAAGTGGGGTCGAGGACAAGCGTTGAGGAGGAGGCGGAAATTGCTAGGGTCAGTTTGACCGAAGGCTCGTTTCAGCAATCCCACGATGCGGTTCACCATCATCATCATCAGTATACACGTTAGCTGGGGGTGTAAAAACACAGCTACAACAGTTGCATGAAAGATGAGCTACAAGCAACGGATGGGCATTGTTCCGGAAAGCTAGCAGCCGGATACTAAGTAACAAGGAAAATTATGATGTAAAATTATACAATCCTACGTGTTATGTGTTTTTGATTTTGCCGTATTCCATGCTTTGGCATATGTACCGTTCTAATACATATTTCTGTTTTTATAGCTCATAAGTCCGATTTATTCATCGAGTAAAGCCTCCTTATCGGCTTTTGTCTTCTTCCTTCATTCCTGGGATAATCCGTGTTCATTACAATTTACTCGATTAATACAACAATCTCATGGATCGAATCTTATGCCCAGATCGCTTTGATGTGGATCCTCAATCTTCTGACGCCGGCAAACGCTGGGCCCATTGGATCTACACTTTCAGCAATTTTTTAGAATCGATCGAGTCCATGAAGCCGGACAAGCTCAAAACGTTAATGAATTATATCTCATCTGACCTGTCCGAGGTGGTTTTTTAGTGCTCTTCTTATGAGGATGCCGTCAAAAACGCTACAAGATATCTTCATAAAACCCAAAAACGAAATTTTTGCACGTCACGTCCTAGCCACTGCCAGACAAGAGAACGGTGAATCGTTAGACCAATTCATTCAGAATTTAAATTCCGCTGCTAGTGACTGTAATTTTCTACCAGTCACTGCCGACGAACACAAGAATCAAACTATAGGAGATGCCTTTATCACCGGCCTACAATCTAACCTCATCAGGCAGAGATTATTGGAACAAAAATCACTCGATCTTCAGTCCGCTTTCGAGATGGCTAGATCGCTTGACTTGGCCCAAAAACAAGCCGCTTAGTTTCAGCTGACGACTTGTAACTCAACGATGAAAACTGAAATCCCATCTGAGCTGCAGCTATCCTCTCAAAAAGAACCTGTCGCTACGTCCTCCCAGTCAATGTGTTTCTTTTGCGGCTACGCCAGACATCCTAGATCAAGATGTCCCGCCAGAGATGCGACATGTAAAAAGTGTACAAAGAAAGGCCATTTCCAGAGCGTTTGCAAATCCAGGCCAAGCACAAATCACGGCTCGAACGTTTCTATGTCGGTTTTATCTTCTGTGACGTTTGCTGCCGCGCCCGGCAGCCTTTGCAGTGCCGCTACTAACATCTTTGTGAATGACATACCGCTGCAAGCCCTTGTCGATACTGGGAGCTCTGAAAGCTACATTTCCGCTTCAGTTGTAAAACTTAACAAATTTCATGTCGAAACCTCTCGGGAGCATATCGTTATGGCCTCCACTACTCATTCTAATTTCCCCCAAGGACATATTATTTGCTCCATTCGACACAAAGACACCTGTTATTCCAATGTGAAACTATCCGTTTTATCTAACCTTTGCTCTGACGTATTACTTGGTCACAACTTCCTCAAATATCATCGTAAAATTGAGATATCGTTTCATGGATCCAGACCTCCTTTTACTATTTGTGGCCTAATGGCGGCCCGTGTGGAATCGTTCCCCCTGTTGGAGCCCCTTGCTCCAAAATACCAGCCGACTGTTACAAAATCTAGACACCATAGCGAATCCGATGAAACTTTCATTCAATCTGAAATCAAAAGACTTCTGGCAGATGGCATTATACAGCCTTCAAGGTCGCCGTGGTGAGCGCAAGGTTAGTAACTATAAATGGACATAAGAAGCGTATGGTTGTGGAATATAGACAAACTATAAATCGATTTACATATCTTGATGCCTACCCGCTTCCAAGGATCGATGACCTCATCGATAAAATCGCTCGTTTCGATGTGTATAGTACTCTAGATTTGAAGAGTGCTTACCATCAAATACCAATCAACGAGGGAGAACGTAAATACACTGCCTTTGAAGCTGGTGGAAAACTTTACGAGTTTCGCCGTATTCCCTTCGGTGTTACCAACGGTGTCGCCTGCTTTCAACGAGCCATCGATAGTTTTCTGAAACGGGAAGGATTTGCATATACCTTTGCATACGTTGACAATGTTACGGTGTGCGGTAGAAGCAAAGAGGAACATGACGCAAATCTTAAACACTTCCTGACGGTAGCCAAAAATCGCGGCATCACTTTTAACAACACAAAAAGCATTTTTGCTGTTAAGAAAATCATCTTGCTCGGTTACGAAATATCCAAGGGCATTATCAAACCTGACCCGGAGCGACTATGACCTTTGGCCGAGTTGATGCCACCGCATGATTCCAAGTCACAACAGCGCCTAGTAGGAATGTTTGCATATTATTCGAAATGGATTCCAAAATTTTCCGATAAAATCTATCCATTGATTCACAATGAAATTTTCCCGCTGCCCGAACCGGTAATGAACTGTTACGAACAACTCAAAAAAGAATTAGAACAATCTACAGTCGTGACTATCACATCCGGTGTACCATTGGTAGCCGAAACAGATGCATCTGACATTGTCATCGCCGCTACCTTGAATCAAAATGGTAGGACCAGTAGCATTCTTCTCCCGAACGCTATCTCACAGCGAAAAAACACCACTCCGCCGTCGAAAAAGTGGCCTGTGCTATAGTCGAAGCAGTGCGAAAATGGCGTCATTTCCTCCTTGGCAATCCATTTACGATGGTAACTGGCCAGCGATCAGTGACATTCATGTACGGTGACAATAACAAAGGAAAAATTAAGAATGATAAAATCCAACGTTGGCGTTTGGAGCTATCAAGTTATCGGTTCGATATAATGTATAGACCGGGAAGCGGAAATAAAGCAGCCGACACGCTTTTCAGAATTCATTGTTCAGCGTCTCTGAGTGGTACGGAACTTAACGAACTACACAAGTCAATGTGCCACCCTGGTGTTTCTCGTATGATGCATTTTATCCGTTCTCGTAAGCTTCCATTTTTCCTTGGACGATGACCTCACAATGCAAAGCTTGCGCCGAAATCAAACCTAGGTTCTATAGACCCCCTGTTGGTCGACTCGTTAAAGCTACACAACCGTTTGAACGGTTGAGCATTGATTTCAAAAGACCACTTCCATCTACGTCAAGAAACAAGTACCTCCTGACTGTGATTGACGAATATTCTCGGTTTCCCTTCGCGTTTGCCTGCTCTGATATGACTTCTGCAACAGTGATCGGATGCCTCACTCAGCTGTTTGCTTTGTTCGGAATGCCATCTTATATACACCCCGACCGCGGTCCTTCTTTTGTGTTCGAAGAAGTAAGAAAGTTTCTGCACGATAAAGGAATATCCACCAGTAGGACTACCGCTTATAATCCGCAAGGCAATGGGCAGGTTGAGCGTCTAAATGGAACTTTATGGCGCGCTATTACGCTTTCGCTATCTTCAAAAAACCTGGATATCGGACAGTGGGAGTCGGTCCTCTTAGATGCTCTTCACTCTATCCGATCGTTGCTGTGCACAGCCACCAACGAAACTCCACACGAGCGCTTATTTCGATTCAACCGAAAGTCAACTACTGGCACATCCCTTCCTACGTGGCTATCCGAGCCTGGTCGGGTACTCATGAAGCGTGCTTCAC